>OY821754.1:30896522-31341554 GCA_963682095.1 Potentilla sterilis
TCATTTTCTTAAAGTCATCCTCAATATCTTGCATTTTCTTGAGATTACTCTCAAGCTCTTGCTTTTGGTTTTGATCATAGAATATATAATATTCTTGATCAACCAATGTATGTGTATCATTTTCTTTTGTTTTTCTTCTTATTTCTGCTATGAAGCACTCTTTATGATATGTTTCTCCTGTTTTTTCAAAATTCAACTTCATTGATACTATCAATGTTTTCTTGTTTCCAATTTTGGATTAACATAAATATAGGGCGATAACCGCTATATTCTTCTTCAGAATCTTCTGAAGTGCTTTCTGTATCATTTTCTGATAAATATTCAAGAGAACATATTGACTCATTCTCTTCTTCATTAGAATAGCCTTTTAGGTTTGTGTATTCTATAGCTTCATCGTATTCTGCTATGAGAGCTTTAGAAGATCTTTTTTCTCTTTTTTAACATTCATTCACATAATGTCCTTCAGCTTTACAAAGCCAACATCTGTAGTGCTTTGTATCTCTTGAAGAGTTTTGCTTTTGTGGTTGTTTTTTTCTAAAGAATATCTTTCTATGAGATGTTTTTTCTTTGTTTCGTTCAAAACTCTTTCTAAACTTATACTTCTTTTTAGAAGTAAAATTACGGTTGCATTTCTTGTTTTTGAACTTGCTTTTATTTTTTCGATCAGTGTGAAGATGGCATCCCCACTGTGTCGTAGTATCCAATATTTTTTTACACATGTTCTCAACTCCTCTGAGTTGTTTTTTGGCAGTTCTAGATTTTTAATTTTCAGTACATTGCTTTCTTAAGAGATCTCTTACTCTTTCTGCTATTCCTCCAACTGTATAGTACTGGAGGGGGTTTTCTTCAAGGGTCTGTGCTACAACATTATTCCAAGGTTCTGGTAGTTTTCTGTAGTATATTTTGACAATAACATCATTTTCTAAATCTCCGATCGTACAGAAATAATTCTGAAATTCATTGGTATATTCTTCAAAATATCTCATGTTGCAAATACTCAGCTTTTGAATATTTGCTCTAGCTCTTTCTTTAGACTATTCGCTATGCCCTGTTATATCTTCACAGAATTATGCATATAGGGGAATAGCAAAATCCATTGGATTATTCGTATATCAGTCTTATCACCTGCCCAATCAGCATCCGTATATCCCACGACCTCCAATTCATTTTGCTTTTCGAACAACAAACCTTTTCCAAGTGCTTCTTGAGATACTTTAGAAAACAATATACTACATCCATTTGCTCTTCACTAGGACAATGCATAAACTGACTAACCACACTCACAGCATAAGCGATATCAGGTCTAGTATGAGAAAGGTAAATGAGTCTCCCTACTAGACGTTGATACCTTCCCTTGTCTGTCAGGACTTGATCTAGATAAATGGCAAGGTTGTGATTCATCTCAATCGGTGTCTCAGCTGGTTTGTACTCAAGCATCCATGTTTCAGCTAACAGGTCAAGTACATACTTACGTTGGGATAATGAAATTCCTTTCTTAGACCTTGCCACTTCAATCCGAAGAAAATATTTTAATTGTCCAAGATCTTTCATTTCAAACTCCTTCGACATATACTTTTGTCGAGCTTCCATCTCTTTTGGATCATCGCCTGTGACAATCATATCATCAGCATATACTATCAGAGTACACTACCAGGAAAAATACCTTAGGCGACGAAATATAAGTAGTTTCCTCGCCTAAGAGTTCTTAGGAGACGAAAAAAATTTCGTCCTCTAAGCTAGAAATTTCGTCGCCTAAGACTATTCTTAGGCGACGAATAATTATTTTCGTCATCTAAGAGAACACTTTAACGACGAAAATTAATTCACTGCCAGTTTTAAGAGAATAGGCGACGAAAAAAATTTCGTCGCCTATTCTCCATTTTCGTCGGCTATACCTTCTGCCGACGAAATTTTCGTCGGCTATAATTCGTCGATAAAACCCCGTCGGTTATAGGAATGGCCGACGAAATTTTTGAAATCGTCGGCCATTCCTAAAGTATAGCCGACGAAATTTTCTTTCGTCGACCAAACTCTGGCAAAATAACCGACGAAATTCGTCGAAAATTTTCGATCGTGGCGGACAATTTTTCAAAGTATAGCCGACGAAAATTGCTAATTTTGTCGGCTATACTTCTGAACTATAGCCGACGAAATTAGACATTTTCGTCGGCTATAGTTCAGAAGTATAGCCGACGAAATTAGCAATTTTCGTCGGCTATACTTTGAAAAATATATTTATATTTTAAGGAATAGTCGACGATTTTCGTCGGCTATATGTATTATAGGCGACGAAATTTGGCAAATTTCGTCGCCTATTCCTTAATTTTGGAAAAAAAAAATTAAATTATTTTCTAAATTACCATTCCAAGCAACCTGCAATTCAAAATACCAATTCATGCATTTACACCAACAAGAAACACGTCTAAATGACTTATTTAATTTGTTCCAATATTCATACAATATAACCCTAATCATCACCTAAACCACTAAAGTCCACCAAATCATCCCCGGCATGCCCGTCATCCTCCTGGCCACCATCCTCCTGTCCATTATGCTCGTCATCGTCGGGAGGAGGAGGCATTGGAGGTTCCTCTAACAGCTCAAACGGGGGCGGGGGTGGAAGGCCTTGTTGTTGCCCCTCGAACATAGCATACCACCAGTTTTGTTGGGCTTGCTGGTTATGTAGCCAAATTCTCTTGCACCCAGCACTCCAACGCTACATTTCTCTCCGATAATCGTGCTGTGTTCTGCGTTGTTGCTGGAACATGGCCGCCAATCTTGCATTTTCTTCGGCCAATCTCTGCATTTCCCCCCTCATCTGCTGGGTGTCCCCGCCTCCCTTCTTTTGAGCTCCCTTAACGGTCTTCAGCACCCCCATTCCAGAATTTCCCAAACCCCGGCAGTAGTAGTCGTTTGACCGGTTTGGGAAGGCTGCGTTGAATATCCTCGCTGCAGTGTGGACATTCGATTGGTCGACCTAGGTCAGGGCTTCTCACAGATCTTCCTCTGTAATATTCGGTTGTGTCTCCCGAACTTGTGCCGAATACACTTCTTCTTCGGCCTGGGTCACCCTCTCCTAATTGAACGGGGAAAAAAAATAATTAATATTGTAACAAACATATAATTAAGTAAAATTAAAAATTAAAAATTTTAAAGCGTAATCAACGACTTACAATGTCTTCTGCCGCTTGTGGATAAACCCTCTTGAACGTCTCTACGTACGGGTTGACCTCCAGATGATCTCTCAGCGCCTCCTCCTGATATTGTGAAAATGGCCTGGAACCACCGTGATGGAGGGTTGTGTTACGGCGGCGGTTCGCAGAGTTCTGCCGAGACCGTTCCTTCAAACAAATAATTAAATATTAGTGTAATAATTATCAAATAATTAAACTAATAATTAAAATACTAACAAAATAATTTAATTTATCGTTAAGTTTAGAATTTACCTGCGCAACTGGGTTGTTGAAGTCTACTGTCTTCAACCAACGCCACTCGTACTCCATGAACATCAACTCTTTCGGAGTACCCATACAACCAAGACTGTCGTATTTGTTGAAGTGGGTACGGAGCTCGTTCTTCCACTCTTTGAACCTACGGAAAAAACAAAAGTGCGTTAGAAATATTATTAATATCATAAACTATTTTTAATTATAAGATGAGGAATTCCCAACGTACCTCGAGTTCTGCATCGAATACGCCCAATCCTGCTTGTGTTCGGCAATCTCGAAGAATGCCTGAAAAATAATATTTTATTAGTTTCAAAATTATAACAATACCGAAAATTATTAAATATTACGATAAAGAAATTAAGTTAAATTACTCACCGACGCCGCGTTGTTGAGCTCCGTCTTTATCTCTTCCGGCACATCAGCCCACCGCGACCACAACATAGGGACTCTATCCCTAATCAGTGCTCCCACGCAACCCGCGTAATCGCGGCGTTTTTTCCCCTTAACATCTTCGTACGCGGGCTCATTGATCTGGATCCTCCCGCTGCTGTCAACAATCCTCCTGAGCATATCGAAACATATGACACCTCTCGTATTGCGGGAGCTGCTACCCGCTGAACTCGATGACGCTTTTGACGACTTTGCTTTTAATCGAGCCGACATCAGGAGCTCACGTCTCTCAAACGGCTGACAGCGGTATGCCTCCGCAGGACTCACGTACTGAGGAACACGAGGCCATATGGGCACACCCCGCTCGTCCACCTCGGGTATCGCCGGAATGTTGTACGGCAGGAAGAGCTGATTAGGGAGAGTGGGCCCCTCAGTGGATTCAGCATCTGACGGCGCCGGACTCGCCAGCGGCTCCCGATGAACCTCAGGCATACGGACCTGAGGAACGTCTGCAGCTATCTCGTCCTGAAATAGCTGTCTACTGGACCTCGGAGCATCTGGCCCGAGAGGGGGACGTGAACTGCTCGACGGCCACCCCGCCTGGAGAAGGGTCTGGTGCCGAGAACTCACACTCCTCCGCGGCTGGGATGAATCCACAGGCCTCCGCGGCTGGGATGAATCCACACTCCTCCGCGGCTGGCTGGTGGTCCTCTCAGGCTGGCTAAGGGTCCTGTCGGAGTCTGCGGAACCGGCGGGACTCCCAGAATCCCTCGATCTGGAACGACGGCCTCCGAAGAACTGTCTGAATGCATCGGCCATCTGCAGCTTAAGGCATTAATACATTAATTAATATTAAATTATATCACAGTAAATAACAAATTCTAATTAATATAATAACCAATAATACTAACATATTTTAAAACATACTAACAAATTAATATTTAAATTGTAACTAATTTTAAATAATACTAACCATTAACATAAATATAACCATTTATATAATTAAGCAAACTATTAATACAATTAAATTATACAATTAAACCTAAATTATATAATTAAAATTTATTTTTTTAAAAATACCTAAATTAACATAAAAACCTACATTTTTGCTTAATTATTATAAATACCTAAATTAACCATTATATTAACAATTATATATATATATTAACATAAATACCTAAAGTATACCTAAATAATTTACAATTCCTAAATTAACAATTATATTAACAATTATATATATATATTAACATAATTCCATAAATTATTAAATTAAAAAAAACAGCATAAACAGAAAAAAAATAAAAAAAGGAAACTTACTGCCGGATTGAGGAGGAGAATGTCGGATTGAGGAGGAGAATGCCGGATGGAGGAGGAGGGAAGGAGGAGCGCCGGGAAGGAGGAGGAGGGAAGGAGGAGCGGCCGGTTGGGAGAATGCCGGATTGGATTTTGGGATGGAGGAGGAGGGAAGGAGGAGGCCGGCAGGTGGTTGGATTTCGCGGATTCGAGGCGGCGGAGGGCGGCGAACACTGGGTCAGGGCAGATCGGCGGAGGGCGGCGATTTGAGGAGGAGGAGAGAAAATGGCTGCATGCCTCGGGGCTTTTTTCAGTTATACAGAAAATATAGCCGATGAAACAGGGGGTTTCGTCGGCCATACATGATTTAGGCGACGAAAACACACTGTTTCGTCGGCTATACTTTTGAATTTCGTCGCCTAAACTTATGAATCTCAGGTTTCGTCGCCTAAAGCATGTATGGCCGACGAAACCCCCTGTTTAGTCGGCTATACTTTTGAATTTCGTCGCCTATACTTATGAATCTCGTCGGCTATACTTCGGAAGATCAACGGCCGTCGGATCTGAGCCATCCAACGGCGGACAATGAAAAGGTGCGGATCGCTAGAGTTTGGCCGACGAAAACCACTATGTCGTCGGCTAAACTATTGGTCAAAGCACTAAGTCAAACCTCTAAACGCTTTAAAACAGAATTTAGTCTAGTTAAACGACGGTTTCTAGCCTGACCTTCAACAGATAATAGTTTCAAATCGACATCACGCAACTAATCGTATAAAAATTTCCCAATAAATATTTACCAAACCTCAGGCTACCCATAGGTGCACTAAAGTAAAAAACAGTTAACCGCAACATTCGGCACACAGATTTTATCGGAATCTTGTCATTTTTCAACCGTATACGTATTTTATCATTTCGGTCATATCTTATTTCACAACATTTGTGCATTTGAAGAGTCTACGTATAGTAACTATTTGAAACTATACACTCACTTACACACTTAGTAAACAAGTTAAGGAACATTAGCGCGTATGTTCTGATTTTGAATCTAAAAGTTTAAGATTTCTATTCCAACCGTCAGATATCACCGTTAACATTAAATACATGTATGGAAAAAAATCCAAGTACATCTAACAATGTTAAACGCTCGATCGGAACGGTCAACCGGGTCGGTCAAACCTCTAAACGCTTAGAAATGGTAATTGGACTGTGTAAATGACGTTTTTTGGCCTGACCTTCAATAGATAATAGTTTCAAATCGATGAGACGCAACTAATCGTATAAAAATTTTCCTCAAAATATTTACCGAACGTTATGCTACCCATAGGAAAACGAAGGTAAAAAACAGTTAACCGCAACATTCAGCACACAGATTTTATCGGAATCTGGTTATTTTTCACACTTAACCGTATTTCATCATTTCGGTCATATCTTATTTCACAACATTTTTGCATTTGAAGAGTCTACGTATAGTCACTATAAGAAACTATACACTCACTTAAACACTTAGTAAACAAGTTAAAGAACATTAGTACATATGTTCTGATTTTGAATCTAAAAGTTTACAAAATCGATTCCAACCGTCAGATATCACCGTTAAGATTAAATACATGTGTGGGAAAAAATGCAAGTACATCTGACACCGTTAAAGGCTCGATCGGAACGGTCAACCGGGTCGGTTAAACCTCTAAACGCTTAGAAATGGTAATAGGACTGTGTAAATGACGTTTTTTGGCCTGACTTTCAAAAGATAATAGTTTCAAATCAATGAGATGCAACTAATTGTATAAAAATTTTCCGTACAATATTTACCGAAAGTAAATATTACCATTATGGAAACGAAGGAATAAAACCTTTGACCGCATCTGTCGACACTCAGATTTTATCCGAATCTTATCATTTTTCAACCGTAGACGTACTTCATTATTTCGGTCATATCTTATTTCACGACTTTTTCCTGTTTGAAGGATGAAGCTATGGTTTATCGTTAGTGATAGAAAATGGCCTATGGTCATTTTTTTTTTAAAATTTTAAATCATAGGCGATGAAAAATCCAAGTTTCGTCGCCTATACTGGGCATATGGCCGACGAAAAATGCCAATTTCGTCGGTCATAATGAGTATAGGCGACGAAATTGGCATTTTTCGTCACTTTTTCAGAGTATAGGCGACGAAACAGCCTTATTTCGTCGGCTATACTAGTTATGGCCGACGAAATAAGGCAGTTTTCGTCGCCTATACTCTGAAAAAGGTAAAAAAAAAATTCAGTAGGTTTACACCTCTCGTTCTCCGATTTCCTGTTCATATATAACCAAAATTGAATATCAAGAAAACATAAACGCGGCAATCAACATATTTCAAACTTTTTTTTAAGGGGTTTGGAACCCAGCCTAGCTGGGAGGCTCATCCCCACGCCCGTTCATTAGAAATTAGTGGATTACAAATGAAAGGATGACAGCATCTACATTACTTAATCCATCGGATGTAATCGGAATCATCGGATGAGTCTTCTTCGGTTTCTGAATTGCTCGATACGGGTAATCTATGTCTTTCCTCACCACACGAGTCCTCGTTAGTTTCTTCATTCGGATCAACATCAACAAGCAGTGGCTCTTCACGTCGATGTCTCACCGGCGTGTCTACGCGAATAAAAGAGGAGTCGGGAATACCGTTTGAGTTGGGCTCTTGATACGCGCTGCCACCTTCCTCGTTCTCTTCAGCCACTCCGAGTGTAGACGCCCGGTAAATGTTGCGATGGTGGATAGTGTTGACTACTTTCCACAGGTCACCCTTGGCGAGATCATCAAGATAAAACACTTGTTTCACCCATGTGGCTAAAACGAACGGGTCATCCTCATACCATGATGTACTGGTGTTCATAGAAGTTATGCCGTATTGATCGGTTTTCATGCTCTGCGGCAGTGTGTCAAACCATCTACACTTGAAAAGGTGCAATTTCATGCCTTCCCTATAATGCAGTTCCACAACTGAATGGAGAACACCGTAGTAGTCAACTCTGTCATCCCCACCATGTGCCATAACCCCTGAATTTTGTGTTTTCAGTCTGACGTCTCGCTCTTCACATCGAAATAACACACCATTCACCTTGCACATCGCATAAACTTTTGAATAGACCGGCTTCATCGATAGAAGTCTGAGTTCGTGCGACCAATTTGAGTGATTATCATTTTTAATGAGCTCCATCTGCAACCATCAGAATCAACTATAAATATGAATAATTGTACACAATAATATATAAATACGTGTAGAATAATATTAAAGTTTCGTACCCAGCGGCCGAAATACTCTGCCAATGTCCGGTTGTGGTAATCGACATCACCTCCTACTGCATCACAATTTAGATGCATGTTCTTCCAAAACTGAACTTCTGGACAGTTAATTAGTACCCAGCAATGTGCAATGGCTACCTCATAATCTTTCAACTTGTAGGAAACTGGCATTTTTCCACTGAGTACAACATCGTCGGAGAGTATGGAAAGATTGAACTGTGAAAGTACATCTTCCGGTATGCTTTTCTGTAACCCTCCTAAATACAGCTTCATGTAGGTGACGCACTCGTGCGCAATATACGCTTCAACTATACATCCTTCAGGTGCGGATCTGTTTTGGACAAAATCACCGTATTGTCCAAGTTGCCTATAAATCAAGTTTTTAAAGTGTTATGATAGTACATTAATATAAATCACATATATTGATGAGGAAATTAACAGAAAGTGTAAAATACGTACCTTTCCATCGGATACATCCAAGTGAAGTGCACAGGACCGGTAAGCAACAACTGCCGAGGAAGATGGATCATAAGGTGCGGCATGATGTCGAAAAAATTTGGAGGAAATATCATCTCAAATTTACACATGATATGAACGATGTCTTGTTGCATTTCCCGGAGGTCAGATTTTCTCACTTCCCGTGTGCATACCTTCTGGAAAAATCTTGCCAATGCTACTAACGGCTCCGCAACGTGACGGGGAAGGAACGGTCGAATGAAAACAGGGAAGAGACGTTGTAGCAGGATATGATTGTCATGACTTTTCAACTCGTAAAGATTGTTGAATTGTCTGTTCACACACTTGGCTATATTTCCAGCAAAGCCTGAAGGATACTTGGCCCGACTTATCCAATGGAAAATTTCTGATTTATGCTCAGGCTTGACAGTGTAAGGAGCTTGAGGCATTTTCCTCTTCCCTTCTTTCAACCATAGTTGTTTTCTGATATTCATGTTTTGCAGATCAGTGCGAGTCTTAGGACCGTCTTTCGTCTTCCCCTCCAAGTTCAGCGTTGTGCCCACCACACTTTCAGAAACATTTTTTTCTATGTGCATAACGTCTAGGAAGTGACGGATCAGCAACTCACACCAGTACGGGAGTTCCCACAATATGCTCTTATGTGTCCAGAATTTGTACTCCTCAGGTCTTTCAGGTATTTCCGCTACAATATCGGGATGATTGCTGAGGGGCCCAAAATCGTACTCATTAAGCACTGCTAAAATTTCTCTTCCCGTCCATCTTCTGGGAGGACCACCGTGTTCTTCGATTCCATCAAATGCGGCAGACTCGTAACGCCAGTGGTGATCCGCCGGAAGGAACACACGATGACCCATTCTGCATATCTTGTTGCAATGAGGGGTGCTCCCATAATCGCTGAGGCACTCTGGATAAGCCTTGTATCCCCTGACAACGCTGCCCGACAACATCCCATAAGCAGGAAAATCACTGATGGTACCGATAACCATGGCGTGCATCTGGAACGTCTCCTGCTTGTACTTGTCAAAAGTGGGATGACCGACGTCCCACAATACCTTAAGCTCTTCAATCAATGGTCTCATATACACATCGAGACATTTCCCTGGGTAACCAGGCCCCGGAATCAACAACGTCAACATATTATATTCCTTCTTCATGCACATCCACGGAGGAAGGTTGTAAGGTACCAAAATGACCGGCCATATACTGTATGAAAGACTCATGGTGCCGAAAGGGTTGAACCCGTCGGTTGAGAGCCCGAGCCTGACGTTTCTAAAATCTGACGCAAAATGAGGAAACTCACTGTTTATATGCTTCCAAGCCGCTCCGTCAGAGACGTGTGTCATGATATCTGTGTCTCCCGAGTCCCGCTCACCGTGCCACCTCATAGCTTTTGCGGTGGTTTCTGACATGTACAACCGCTCAAGCCTGTCTCTCAACGGAAAATACCGAAGCACTTTCACAAGTTTCCTATTGCCTGCTCCCGTCAACTTATATCGGTCAGAATGACATATCGAACATGCGTCAAGGCTAGCAAGGTCATTCCCTTCTGCATCTTGACCCCAGAAGAGGACACAGTCAAATGCGCATGCGTGGATCTTAATGTAGGAAAGCCCTAGATCTTTGAGGATACTTCGGACCTTACGGTGATTGGTAGGATTACAATGACCCTCCTCCAACAACGAAGAAGTGTACTGTAGATATTCATCCACTTGCCTGATAGTCAATTTTGTCTCGACTTTAATCCTCATTACCTCCATCACACTCTCAAGAACTGTCTTCTCAGAACTTGAAGACACAGGGGTCTGTTGCAATGCAATCAGTTTGTTGTACTTGTCAAAGGCAGCAGTGTTGACAACTTGTGGGAAGGGCTACACCGGCTCATGCATATGTTGTTCCCCACGTACACCGCTTTCAAAAGGAAACACGTCGTTAACGAATGCGGTTGTTGGATCGTTGGACGTACCACTACCGCCCGCCTCAAAAAACTGCCCATGATCATGCGATCCATGTAATGATGGCTCACCGTGATATATCCAACGTGTGTACTTCCGCCAAAACCCATTACTCTTTAGGTGCTCCCATACTGTCCTAATCGGAAATCGACACATATCACTGCGACACCTACATTTATTGCACGGGCAATAATGATATTCATTCTCGTTTGCATTTTCCTCGACGAACTGCATAAAATTCACAACTCCTATAGTGTATCGTCGGTCGTGCCTTGGAAGCGAAATCCAACTCTTATCCGGATCCATATATAGCCTGCAAATAATATATATATATATATATATAGCTTTAATTAATAATAAGTAATTTACGTACATGCATGCACATATATATTACAATATATATTATTATCAACATCAACTCATATATATATATATATATATATATATACAATTAATTTTAGACAACCATAATTTCAGTTACACTATATATGTATCAAAAAATATTTAAGTTCATTACACTATATCAACAACCATTAATTAACATATATATATATATATACTAATTAAAATAACATCAAATTAAAACACATAATTAAACTCTAACTTAATTAAAATCAACGCAACTACGTACAACGACTCAAAATCAACATATATACACACATTCTAACACTAAAACAACAACAAAACAAAAAATCACTTACTAAATCAAAATCACTAAAACTAGAAATTAACTAAACTAAAACTCAAAATCAACATATATACACATATATATACGTACCTATATATATATAGCTCCACTAGAGGACGGATTTCAACAATACCCACCGATTTTTCACTCTTTCTCCCCTTTTTTTTCGTTTTTTTTAAATGAGCAGCTGCTGTCCAGATCTGAAAATATAAAGGGGAATAGCCGACGAAAATGACAATTTCGTCGCCTATTCTCTGAAAGTTTTCGTCGGCTATAGTTTCAGAGAATAGGCGACGAAATTTTTAATTCGTCGGCCATTCTAGGGAGTATAGGCGACGGATTTTTTTTTAGAGACGAAATCTATTTTCGTCGGCCATACAAGGGGATATAGGCGACGAAATTTTTTTTTTAGTGACGAAATCCATTTTCGTCGGCCATTCTTGGGAATAGCCGACGAAAATTCCCTTTTTAGTGACGAAAATAGCTTTCGTCGCCCGTTTTTTTTTTTTCGTCGGTAAAACCCTTTTTTCTGGTAGTGATTTCGTCGTCTATGCATTTTCTTAGGTGACGAAAAAAAATTTCGTCGCCTACGGTTTTTACTTAGGTGACGAAAAAAACATTCGTCACCTAAGATCTTTACTTAGGTGAAGAAAAAAAAAATTTCGTCGCCTAAGTATTTAACTTAGGCGAGGAAAGTGAATTTTCGTCGCCTAAGAAAACACAAAGACGCCGATAAATATTTGTCGTTAGAGTTATTTTCTAAGACGACGAAAATTATGTTTTCGTCGTCTAAGATTTACACTTAGACGAGAAAACCATTTTTTCGTTGCCTAAGTGTGCATCTTAGGCTAGGAAAGTACCATTTCGTCGCCTAAGTAAATATTAGGTCAACATTATTTAAACTTATCCTCTCAATGGGGAGCCATAGTATCGGGAGGTAAAAGTTTCTAAATTTTTACATGGATAATTAGGTTTCATCTATATGAGAGTTTAATATTTAGAAGAGTCGACCAAATAAATGTATCTAAAAGTGCGTAATAGCGTTTTCGTGTGATAAGTTTTATGAAAATCTGGTTGACCATTTGGAGATTTCACTGGTTATGTTGGATTAGAGTTTCCTCAAGATAATAAAACTGGGCTTATTAATTTTTTTTTGTATTAATTAATAAATGATAGGAGCACAATGTGCGACGATATTACATGTTTATGCCCTCGTTTATACTTTGTTTAACCTTTATTTGTCTAAGATAGAGTCGTAATGTAGTTAGTGTCCATTTGGTAGAGTTTTGGTGAAAAATGGTTAAGAATCCGAAAAATGACTAAGTTTGAGAAATCTGGAAAATATTGCAAAATATGTCTTTTTCGTGATTTTGAGATGAGCAAATTTGTAATCTATCCTTGTCCAAATTCTATGAAATTTGGCGTGCTTAATATTAATATGCTGAGGAATGTTGTGTTAAAATTTCAGATCAATCGGAGTTCGGGAAGTCACCCAAAAGATGGCTGCAAAACGGCAGTCCGAACAAACCAATCCAGGGACTTCCAGGATTTTCCTGGGACTGTGTCCCAACTTCGAAAAATCATTCCCGTCGACTCACAAGGATTTTGATTAAACTGTTTTATGGGGAGATGGCCATATGTGTCTAGTTTATCTGAGACTTGGAATCGCATCAATCGGAGCTCCGAAGGTGGAGATATGCTGGATTTACTGCGACAAGGTCAAAGCTGCCGATTCCAGGGACTGATTGCTTCCTTTTCACAAGTGCTTCATTTTGATGGACCAAATGGTGTACAAAAGCATATGTGAAGATGGTCCAAGCATATTGAAGGATAGAGGAAGACATAGGGCTCGAGAGATTGAAGAAAGCACAAGAAAAGACGCTTTCCTAGTCAAGCTAGGAAAGGCTGCCGAGAAGACCATAATCTGCCGGTTTTGTGTTCTTGATGAATGGGACATTTTCGATGGATCAAAGTCACCAAATGGAGTTGTCAAGCCTATATGTGAAGTCCATGAAGATGTGCAGCCCAAGCCTTGAAGAAAAATCAGAAAAAGAAAATCAAGAATGCAAATATTTATTCAACAAGGAAACATAAACCTACAAGGAAACCTATTCTTTGTTTTCCCCTTCTTGTTGGCCGGCCACCCTTCTCTCTATTCCCCTATATATATAGCCATCTCATATTCAGAAAAGAGGATCTCATCTCAATCATAATACACTAGCCTAAAGCTCTACCAAGTTTTCCAAAACACCAACACTTAAATACCCTAGCCGAACCATCATCACCACCACCATATTACCGAATCCCTTCCACCTTGGTTTCCTGCCGATTTCTGTTCTTGCCGAACACCAAGGAGCAGCAGCCGATCCATCTAGTCACTTTGAGGAGTCTTCAAGGTTCTTAAAGTGTGATCCATTCCCCTATGGCTTTTGTATTTATTTATGTTTGGTTGTTTTGTACGAACTTGTTTCGATTCTTGGTTTTTCTTGAAACTTTGTATGAACCGAATATGATATGTTATGTATGTTTTTCCTGAATTTTAACTTGTGTGTTTTTGTATGCATTGATAATTAGGGCAGTGGTATTTCGCATGTTTAAACTTAAAATTGGTTAGAACTAAGGTTAGGGCAAATAAACCGACACACTAGTTATGATTAGCATGTAATTCTAAGTGCTAGGTTTCATGTGATAGAGTAACACGGATAAGTCATACGCTGGAGTAGTTTGTTTTGTGTTGCTCACCTAGGTCTAATAAACCTTAGAACTTGCAAGTTAAATAAGAAGAATGACAACCTTACTTGTTTGCTTGTCTTCGATTTAGACTCATATGCTTAAATGTTAAAACGTGTAAAACCGGATTAGCATCACCTTAGAAGTCATACGCTGGAGTAGTTTCTAAGAATTTAAGAAGTCTAACAATTGGAAAACTGCTGGAGGCTCTAATTGTGTCGAAACTAATTTTGGTCTTGAACATGTTAAATGCTTGTCTCTTACCTTCTTGTATGCAAATTTACTTGTTAAAGAGTCCTTTGTGTGAACTGTTTTGTGTGAGAGATGATGATCACTTGTATATAGTAGATTAGGGTTTAAATTTCACGTCATTTAGTTCTAGGGCAGCCTTGCTGCCGACGCCATGCTTACCCCCCATTCGTGATGTTTTTGTATATTTGTACATGTGTTTTTATCTAACATTCTCATGTTTCAGGTACCCTTAATCCCCGGCTTAGAACGATCCCTACTTGCTCATACTACTAACGATATTTTGTAGGGTTTATTATTGCATGCGAGCTTAGGCTCACATCAATTTTTGGCGCCGTTGCCGGGGATTATAAAAGCTTGTTTTATGAATTTGTTGTGTATATAATGTTGCTGGAAATTTTTGTTGTGAAGTTGTAAAGTTGTAAATTTTAAGTTTATTTTGGGATTTTGTTAAGTAGAAGTATGCTTCGGCATGTAAAGTTTAAATTTCGAAAGTTGCATGATATATTGATGTATGTTGGTAGTCACTTAGTTTAATTTCTAGGGAGTTGATAGTGTTGTGTATGTTTGAGTTTATTGTAGTTTCTAAAGTGTAACATGTAGGTGAAGCCACTTTTGTTGATCATAACCAAAACCCTTCATGTGAATGGTGCTATGTCGGAGGCCGTTTCTATGTAGATTGGGAAACGCGGGATACTTCCCCCCCACGCATATAAGCGTTTCTTCGGTAATAGTATTACTTCCATGAGGTTGAGGGCGGTTTTAATCAACACTTGTAGACTGCTAGGGATCTGTGTTTGTTTTACAAAGTATGGGGAAGTTATTATCATAGATATGGTTCTCAGGTTTGTTTAACTGGATCTCAAGGCCCATAGACTGATATTCATTCTCGGTGAGTGAGTCGATAGGGGGTTCGCCCTCCGTGGTGTCCAACAACGAGTCCTGCCTGGTTCCTGTAGGGGGTTCGCCCTCCGTGATTGTAATGACCTTTGAAACGTAAAATCCGCACGACCTAGTCGACAGCTTGTGCCGAAGCATCACCTCACTTTAGACGCTAGAACATAACTTGACATATGTGGCCTATTTTCTTCGAAGATAAAACATTTTGTGTGGTTCAAACTCTTGAGGTATATCGGATTAAGCATGATACTACCGGGGGCTGTATCAGTCCATTGCACCGTTATCTCCTCTGCTCCACGTACTTCGAGAGTTAGAACAAATTTAAAAGAAATTAGACTTAGCGATTACATGCTCATGAACTTTTCGATTTTTGATCCCTTATTGCCGAATTATATTGATGCTTTGCCGAAATTTGCTTGTGTTGCCGATTGTTTGTGTGATTTTGCCGTGTGTATTTATGGCTTGCCGATTGTGTCTTGTGTATCATTGTTGAAATTTGTTGTGTAATCGCCAATGCCGTGGCTTGTAATGATGTATATTCTTGTCTTCTATTTCTTTACGAGGTTCTAACTTGTTTAAATGTTGCAAATTTCAGAAATAATGCATGTCCGAATCTAGTATTTGGACAAGAGATCTTCAAGGCCGTTTGCAACGTTTAGACCAAGAACTCGCTATTGCTCGTTTTGTGCCATTACCACCATCGTCACCAACCAGTTCATCAGTGTCATCATCCTTGCCATCCTCCCCTATTGTGCCGTCAGTATCATCATCAGGACCGAGCTCACCTTCTTTTGTGTCATCGTCTTGTGATCTTCAGAACCCAGAATTTGAGGCCTTTGCCGAATTAGAAGAAGAAGAAGAGATCATGGCATCAATCAGATCACAGAATGGTCATGTTGCTGGAGCTAGAGTTGCTCCTTCTAATATTACTTATCCTCCCTTGGAAACTGACAAGACTGGAGAGATTGAATTGAGGAGTGGATTCCTCCATAAGCTGAAGTCGTTTTATGGGATGCCGAGTGAGGACCCTAACAAGCATCTGCAGTGGTTTAACTTCACCACGGAGTCTATGTGCCCAAGAGAGACCGATTTGCAACACTTCAAAATGAAGGCTTTTCCGTTTTCTTTAGAAGATCAAGCGAAGGAGTGGTTGTTTGAGGTGCCTAGTGGTCGCATTGTTTCGTGGAGTACTATGATGGATGAGTTTTTGCTCAAGTACTTTCCTACTTCACGTATCACTGATCTGAGGAAGCAAATTACAAGTGTGAAGCAAGCCGGAGATGAGACTTTCTTCGACTACTACAAGAGGTTCAAGTCCATAGTTTCTTTGTGTCCATCGCATGGCATTAGCGATGGACTCTTGCTACAATATTTTTATGAGGGATTGCGTGTCATGGAGAGAGAGTTTCTCGACTCGGCCGCGGGAGGTAGCTTTTTGGAGTTGAACGCCGGTGCGGCAAGAAGTTTGTTGGAAGTTCGTGCTTTGAACAACCAACAATTTGGCATGGCACGAGGGAATGTGCAAAGGAATGAAAAAGTGCATGAGACGTCTTCGAGCTCAAAGTTAGAGGAGAAAGTGGACAAGCTTACCGACTTGGTGAGTAATATGATGAAGAAGCGTGCGAGTGTATGTGGAATTTGCACCGAGGGCCATGAGACCGAACAATGCCCACAATTTGGAGTTAATGAGGGAGTTGAGGAGTGCAATGCAATTGGTTTTCAAGGAGGCCAACGTTTTGGAAATTTCAATCCAAGGTTCAATGATCATCCGAACTTTCGATGGGCAAATAATGACAACGTGCTTAGGGCACCTATGCAACCGAGAGAGGGAGGAGCGCCATTTGCACCGAGGCCACCATTTGTGCCTCGGCAACCTTATCAGCCGAACCAAGGACAATTTGGGGCATTGCCGAACCAACAACAAGCTGTGCCGTACCAAAGCCAAGCAGGGCCGAGCCAAGTGCAAGCCGCACCGAGCAATCCTAACTATGATGCTTTAATTCAATCTTTGTCAAGTGCTACTCAAGCATTACTCGCGGGACAACAAAATCATCAAAAGGACATTGGTGAGCTCAAGACTCAAATGGGGCAAGTAGTGGATTTTATGGGAAGGTTTAATGAGCAAGGGAAGTTGCCAAGCAATACAATTCCCAATCCAAGGAACGAGCAAGCCAAAGTGATTCAAACTCGTAGCGGAAGAGAGTTGTTTCCTCCGACAAGTCCTAAGAAGAAGCGAGTGACTTTCAAGGGCATTGGGGATGACGAGAGGGCTGCCGGACCTGTCATTGCCGGCAGCCATATTGAGGAAGCCGAGGAAAGCATAGCCGAGCACAATGCTGCCGGCAACAACCACCATGCCAAGAGGGATGATGCCGAGAACGAGAGGGCTGCAACCGGCAAGGAGAATTCTGCCAAGAAGCAAGGTGTAGCCGGCAATCATGTAAAGGGAGGAGTGCCATCATCTAGTGCCCCATTCCCTTCACGTTTTGCTAGAACAAAGAAAGATAAATCCGATGAAGAGGTATTGGAGATTTTCCGGAAAGTGCAAGTCAACATTCCTTTGTTGGAGTGCATTAAGCAAGTGCCGAAGTATGCTAAATTTTTAAAGGAGCTTTGCACGGCAAGAAGGCATACTAGAGAGACTCGTGTGGTAACAATGAGCGAGACGGTGTCGGCCGTTATTCAAAGGAAGTTGCCACCAAAGATGAAGGATCCGGGGAGCTTCAATGTGCCTTGTGTCATAGGCAATACACGTTTCGATGATGTTATGTTGGATTTGGGAGCATCGATCAATGTCATGCCACTCAATGTGTATCAAACGTTGAGTATAGGGCCTCTCAAGAAGGATAATGTCATCATTCAACTTGCGGATCGCTCAAGCAAATATCCGGAAGGCTATGTAGAGGATGTGTTGGTGCAAGTCAACCAATTGATATTCCCCGCCGATTTTTATGTGGTTGAGATGGAGGATTCGCCGGTCAACAACACTCAATTGCTTTTAGGGCGACCATTCATGAGGACCGCGCGCACAAAGATAGATGTGGCCGAGGGCAACCTAACTATGGAATTTGATGGTGAAGTGATAAAGTTCAATGTGTTTGACGCCATGAGATTTCCCAATGTTGATTTGAAGGAGGGTTGTGCCATTGATGTTTTGGAGGAGGCCGAGCCATGCAATCATGCCGAGCAAGAAAGTGCCACGGCAGCCCTTTATGCCGAGTCATTCATAATGTTGCCGAGCCTTAGAGAGGTGGTTGCCGAGCTTGAGGCCACAACATTGTATCCGAGGAACTCGTTCTTGTCAATTCCAAGTGCCACAACAAAATTTCGACCAAGTGTGGAAGAGGCCCCAAAGTTAGAACTAAAAGAACTCCCTAGTCACTTGAAGTATGCTTATCTTGGAGAAGGAGACACACTTCCGGTTATTGTGTCTTCAATGCTTAGTAAGAAGCAAGAGGAGGATTTGATATGTGTGCTTAAGAAGTACAAGACCGCCATAGGTTGGACCTTAGCGGATATCAAGGGAATAAGCCCTACTACTTGTGTTCTGATGTGAGCCGAAGCTCGCATGCAATAATAAACCCTACAAAAATATCGTTAGTAGTATGAGCAAGTAGGGATCGTTCTAGGCCGGGGATTAAGGGTACCTGAGATATGAAATTGTTAGACAAACATATATACATATATACAAAATCGTCACACACATATGGGGGTATAAGATGGTTCGGCAGCCCTAGGGCTGCCCTCTAATACTAGATACGAAAATAAAAACAGAAAAAATAAACCTAAGCTATTATATACAAGTGATCATCATCTCTCACACAAAAACAGTTCACACGAAAGACTCTTCAACATATAGATTTGCATGCAAGAAGGTAAGGATCAAATATTTAGCATGTTCAAGACTTAAATTAGTTTCGACACAACTAGAGCCTCCAGCAGTTTTCCAATTGTTAGACTTCTTAAATTCTTAGAAACTACTCCAGCGTATGACTTCTAAGGTGATGCTAATCCGGTTTTACGCGTTTTAACATTTAAGCATGTGAGTCTAAATCGAAGACATGTAAACAAGCAAGGTTGTCAATCATCTTATTTAACATGCAAGTAATCTAAGGTTTTTACCCTAGGTGAGCAACACAAAACAAACTACTCCAGCGTATGACTTATTCGTATTACTCGGTTAAATGAAACCTAACATCTAGATTTACATGCTTCCAGCCAATACTAATGCTTCGGTTTATAAGGCACACTCATAGATTACTAACCAAATTAAATCCTAAACATGCTTCTAATACCACTGCCCTAATTATCCAACATACAAAATCCATAAGTTAAATTTCAGAAAAACCATGCATAACATACAATATTCGGTTCATACAAAGTTTCAAGAAAAACCAAGAATCGAAACAAATTCGTACAAAACAACCAAACATAAATAAATACAAAAGCCATAGGGGAATGGATCACACTTTAAAAACCTTGAAGATTCCTCAAAGGTGACAAGGTGGCTCGGCTGCTGCTCCTTGGTGCTCGGCAAGAACAGGAATCGGCAGAAACCAAGGTGAAGGGATTCGGCTATATGGTGGTGGTGGTGATGGTTCGGCTAGGTATTTATGTGTTGGTGTTTTGGAAGACTTGGTAGAGCTTTAGGCTAGTGTAATATGATTGAGATGAGATGATTTTCAGAATGCATATGTGGTGGTATATATAGAGGAAAAGGGAGAGAGGCTGCCGGCCAACAAGAAGGGGAAACAAAGAATAGGTTTCCTTGTAGGTTTATGTTTCCTTGTTGAATAAATATTTGCATTCTTGATTTTCTTTTTCTGATTTTTCTTCAAGGCTTGGGCTGCACATCTTCATGGACTTCACATGTAGGCTTGACAACTCCATTTGGTGACTTTGATCCATCGAAAATGTCCCATTCATCAAGAACACAAAACTGGCAGATTATGGTCTTCTCGGCAGCCTTTCCTAGCTTGACTAGGAAAGCGTCTTTTCTTGTGCTTTCTTCAATCTCACGAGCCCTATGTCTTCCTCTATCCTTCAATATGCTTGGACCATCTTCACATATGCTTTTGTACACCATTTGGTCCATCAAAAACAGAAAACACAAAAAGGGGGCAGTAGGTTCCTGGAATCGGCAGATTTGACCTTGATGCAGTAATTCCGGCTTATCTCCCTTCGTGGAGCTCCGATTGATGCGATTCCAAGTCTCACGTAAACTAGACACATATGGCCATCTCCCCATAAAACAGTTCGATCAAATTCCTTGTGAGTCGTCGGGAATGATTTTTCGAAGTTGGAACAAAGTCCCAGGAAAATCCTGGAAGTCCCTGGATTGAAATGCTCGGACTGCCGTTTTGCAGCCAACTTTTGGGTGACTTCCCGAACTCCGATTAATCTGAAATTTTAACACAACATTCCTCAGCATATGAATATTAAGCACGCCAAATTTCGCCAAATTCGGATAAGGGTAGATCGCATTTTTACTCATCTCAAAATCACGAAAAAGACATGTTTTACACTATTTTCCAGATTTCTCATACTTAGTGATTTTTCGGATTCTTAATCATTTTTCATCAAAACTCTACCAAAACGACACTAACTACATTATGACTCTATCTTAGACAAATAAGGGTTAAACAAAGCATAAACGAGGGCATAAGCATGTAATATCGTCGCACATTGTGCTCCTATCATGTTCATCGTATCTTATTGGAAGAAGGAGCTAAGCCGACAAAAGAAGCTCAACGTCGACTTCACCCTCCAATGATGAAGGTTGTGAAAGAAGAAATTATCAAGTTGCTCGATTGTGGGGTGATCTACCCAATTTCGGATAGTAAGTGGATATCTCCCGTGCAAGTAGTGCCGAAGAAGAGTGGTGTAACGGTTGTCAAGAATGAGAAGAATGAACTTGTGCCACAAAGACTTGTAACCGGTCATCGTATGTGCATCGATTATAGGAAGCTCAACGCTACAACAAGGAAGGATCACATGCCTTTGCCGTTTATGGATCAAATGTTAGAAAGGTTGGCCGGTCATTCTTACTATTGCTTTCTTGATGGATATAGTGGCTACAATCAAATCATGATACACCCGGACGATCAAGAGAAGACCACTTTTACTTGTCCATTTGGCACGTTTGCTTATCGGCGGATGCCATTCGGACTTTGCAACGCACCCGACACTTTTCAAAGATGTATGTATGCTATCTTCTCGGATTTTATTGAAGACATTATCGAAGTATTTATGGATGATTTTAGTGTGTATGGAGGCACCTTCGATGCATGTTTGGGCAACTTGGAGAAGATACTTGAGAGGTGTGTAGAGACAAATCTTGTGCTTAATTGGGAGAAGTGTCACTTCATGGTCACGCAAGGCATTGTTCTAGGGCATATAATTTCGGCAAGAGGCTTAGAGGTTGACAAAGCCAAGGTGGAGCTAATTCAAGCATTGCCGAGCCCTAGGTGTGTGAAGGATGTGAGAAGTTTTCTTGGCCATGTGGGGTTTTATCGACGATTCATCAAAGACTTCTCTTCAATTGCCAAGCCATTAAGCAACTTGTTACAAAAGGAGGTGACGTTTGAGTGGACAAAGGCATGTGAGGAGGCATTTTGCCGTTTGAAGATGCTACTATGCACGGCACCGATTCTAGTTTCCCCTAATTGGGATGAGCCGTTTGAGTTGATGTGTGATGCTAGTGATTATGCACTTGGAGCGGTACTTGGACAACGAATTGAGAAGAAGCCATGCGCCATTTACTATGCTTCAAGGACTCTCAACGATGCACAACTCAATTACACAACAACGGAGAAGGAACTCTTAGCGGTAATCTTTGCTTTGGAAAAATTTCGATCGTATCTTTTGAATTCCAAAGTTATTGTTTATAGTGATCATGCCGCTTTGAGATATCTTATGACGAAGAAGGATGCTAAGCCGAGGCTTATTCGATGGATTCTTTTGCTTCAAGAGTTCGATATTGAGATTAAAGACAAGAAAGGAGTAGAGAATGTTGTGGCCGATCATTTGAGTAGACTTGTGCAAGAGGAGGATCGGCTGCCCCTATGTGAAACCTTTCCGGATGAGCAACTTTTTCGACTTGAAGTACATGAGCCTTGGTATGCCGACATTGCCAATTTTCTAGCCACAAACCGATTTCCTAAAGAATTGCCGAGCCACCATCAAAGAAGAATAAGGAAGCAAGCTCGACACTTCTTGTGGGATGATCCGTACTTATGGAAGCAATGTGGTGATCAAGTTATTCGAAGATGTGTGCCGGAGAATGAGCATCGCTCCATCCTTGCTTTTTGTCATAGTGAAGCTTGTGGTGGGCATTTTGGACCTAAGAAGACGGCATTGAAGGTACTCACTTGTGGTTTCTTTTGGCCTACGATTTTCAAAGATGCATTTATGTTTTGTAAGGCTTGTGATCGGTGCCAACGTGTGGGGAAGATTAGTGGGCGTGATCAAATGCCGCTCACGCCTATCCTTGTGGTGGAAATTTTTCATGTTTGGGGGATTGACTTCATGGGACCGTTTTCATCAAGTAAGGGTTTTCTCTACATATTGCTTGAGGTTGATTATGTGTCAAAGTGGATCGAAGCCAAGGCTACACGCACCAACGATGCCAAGGTGGTAGCCAAGTTTCTCAAGACCAACATCTTTTCACGTTTTGGAGTTCCAAGGGTCTTGATTAGCGATGGAGGATCCCATTTTTGTAACCGCACTATTGAAGCCTTATTGAGGAGGTATGGAGTCACGCATAAAGTTTCTACACCATATCATCCCCAAACAAGTGGAATGGCCGAGGTGAGTAATCGAGAGATCAAGAACATTTTGGAGAAATCGGTTGGACCTTCAAGGAAGGATTGGAGTGATCGTCTCGATGATGCTTTGTGGGCTTATAGGACTGCGTACAAGACACCGATAGGTATGTCTCCTTTTCGGTTGATTTATGGCAAAGCATGTCACTTACCGGTTGAGTTAGAACACAAAGCATGGTGGGCCGTTAAAAAGTTCAACATGAGCATAGATGATGCCGGTCTTCATAGAAAGCTTCAACTCAATGAACTTGAAGAAATTCGCAATGAAGCTTATGATGCCGCTTGGATCTATAAGGAGAAGACAAGAGCGTACCATGACAAGATAATTCGGGGGAAGAAGTTTGAAGTTGGGCAAAAAGTTCTCTTGTTTAATACACGGCTTCAACTCTTTCCGGGAAAGTTGCGTTCTCGTTGGCTTGGACCATTCATTGTTCTTCAAGTGTTTCCTCATGGAGCCATAGAGATTCGGAATGAAGTTACGGGAAACACATTCAAGGTAAATGGCCATCGCCTCAAGCCTTACTATTCTCCCTTTCAAGAGCACACGGTGGAAGAAGCCGCCGTCTACCCCGCCCCACCATCATCACCACAAGCCGAGTTGCCTTCACATTCGCGTGACACAGCCACGCCACCACCACACCAAGTGGCTGCCGGACCTGCAATTGCCGGCAGCATCACCAAGAGGGCTGACACGGACACGGACGCACCAAAGCACAGCATGCCGGACACGCTCCAACCTGCCGAGCTGCTGCCGCTGTTTTCAGTCGCACCACCACATCCTGCCGGACCTGCCATTGCCGGCAGGGTTGACACAAGGCCACAAGAGGCCGGACACAAGCCGGATACGCCGGATACGCCGGCAGAAGAGCCCGATACGCCACACAAACAGGATACGGAAACCAGAACCGAACAGGATACCACATGCCAAAGTCTTCTCATTGAACTTCTTCTTGCCGATTTGAGTTGTTTTGGAGCACGATGAACACATGCAAAACACGGTGAAAAGTCTAGGCTATGGACTATAAACACAAAGCGCTACTTGGGAGGCAACCCATGTCGATCAAAGAAAAGTGAAGGAGCCATCACCGAGAGTTTGCAATTTCTTAACCCTTCTTTTTGTCTTTGATTTGTGATGATATGTTGGAATATGTTAGTCAATTGCATGCTTAGGAAATTCATTGATATTGTTTTGTGCTTACATTGAGGGCAATGTAATTTTCTAAGTGTGGGGTGGGATAACGTATTCCGTTTTCGTTTTTGAATTTTTGTGTGCTTAGTTTAGAAAAGAAAAATTCAGAAAATTGTTCCACAAAAATAGAGTGTTTAAATTTGTTTGTTTCGAGTCTTAGGATGCCCCTAATATGTCAATGATGTTTTTCTCCTCTTTGCATACATAGATGATAGTTGTGCATACTATTAAAATTGTGAGTTTCATGGATTATGTGCATTGGTAGGAGCATGTAGGACTTGTTGAATAATGAAGCATGCATGTTTTAGCTAGTTTATTTCGAAAATAACCTATGTGAGCTTTTGAGCCAATTTGCTTTCTTCTTGAGCGATAAAAACATAAAATTCGATAGATTCGTAGGAAGCATGAAACCTCATAATTCTTTGACTATTCGATGACTATGTGCCATAGCTTTTAATTAATGAACTCTAGTATGCTAGAACTTACTCTTGTTGATTTTCAAAACATTTATATCATAAAATACCTTGATTTTGAATATGATTGAATAAAGATCATTTAGGTTTACCACCATTGCCAAATAAAGCATGTGCCCTATTGGAGCCCGTCGTGGGACACCTTAGTAAACCCCTTTGAGCCTACAATTAGCCTTTTCTTTCATCACCCTTAAACACTTTCCATGAGCTTAGTATAGTGATGCCTTTACCTTATGTGTTGGCAAAGCTTGATTTTTGAAAGCGTTTTCGCGTGTGTGATGAAGAAGAACAAGTGTGGGGTAGACTTAGCCATAAAATTATATGAAAAATGTATGCCCATGCCGTACCTAGAAAACGAAAAAAATTGCTCGAACAAAATAAAAAGAAAGAAAACCGAGAGCAAAAGAAGAAAAGAGGGGTACGGCATAGGCATGAAAAGAAAAATTTTGTGTATGGCTATTGTCTAGATTTTTGTTGTAATGTTTTATGGAAAGAAAAGAATGAAGTATGGGTCCAACAAGATGAAATTTGACTTTTTCGGCGAGAAGACATAAGGAGATTCGAGCTTTGCTAAAGCGCATGGTGACGTTTTGAGCCTCCTTATCCAAATATCGAATACCTCTTAGCCTAGCCCCATTACAACCCTTTTATTGATCTTTTTCATGATTCTTAAGATGGTTAAATTTGATTTGTGGAGATTATCTCAAGAGTAAGCTTATGGTTTTGGTTCATCGGTGCATATAGTTATCACATGAGGTTTTTCCATCAAAATTCACAAAGTGCTTTCGTTTCTTTGACATATGCAAGTCACTCTTTGTAATTCATGATCTTTCGCTTGCATATACTTATGTGTGAATAACCATGCTTCGAGAGAAAAGAAGAGAGTATGCCTTGTGAGGTGATTTGAATTAGCTTTAACATGTCTACATGCTTACTTTTGCTCCTATATGTTCATATTGATGTCGCATGTTCATGAAGCTTGGAATTTTCGTGCTTAGCATTCTCATGCATTAACTTGAAAGCTATGTGTACATACGAGCCTGAGACAAATTGTTAGGGGCAATAGTTTGTTTTGAGTCTTAGTTTAATTTAGTTTGCTAAGGGACTAGCAAAGGATAAGTGTGGGGTAGTTGATAGGAGCACAATGTGCGACGATATTACATGTTTATGCCCTCGTTTATGCTTTGTTTAACCCTTATTTGTCTAAGATAGAGTCGTAATGTAGTTAGTGTCCATTTGGTAGAGTTTTGGTGAAAAATGGTTAAGAATCCGAAAAATGACTAAGTTTGAGAAATCTGGAAAATATTGCAAAATATGTCTTTTTCGTGATTTTGAGATGAGCAAATTTGTGATCTATCCTTGTCCAAATTCTATGAAATTTGGCGTGCTTAATATTCATATGCTGAGGAATGTTGTGTTAAAATTTCAGATCAATCGGAGTTCGGGAAGTCACCCAAAAGATGGCTGCAAAACGGCAGTCCGAACAAACCAATCCAGGGACTTCCAGGATTTTCCTGGGACTGTGTCCCAACTTCGAAAAATCATTCCCGTGAACTCACAAGGATTTTGATTAAACTGTTTTATGGGGAGATGGCCATATGTGTCTAGTTTATCTGAGACTTGGAATCGCATCAATCGGAGCTCCGAAGGTGGAGATATGCTGGATTTACTGCGACAAGGTCAAAGCTGCCGATTCCAGGGACTGATTGCTTCCTTTTCACAAGTGCTTCATTTTGATGGACCAAATGGTGTACAAAAGCATATGTGAAGATGGTCCAAGCATATTGAAGGATAGAGGAAGACATAGGGCTCGAGAGATTGAAGAAAGCACAAGAAAAGACGCTTTCCTAGTCAAGCTAGGAAAGGCTGCCGAGAAGACCATAATCTGCCGGTTTTGTGTTCTTGATGAATGGGACATTTTCGATGGATCAAAGTCACCAAATGGAGTTGTCAAGCCTATATGTGAAGTCCATGAAGATGTGCAGCCCAAGCCTTGAAGAAAAATCAGAAAAAGAAAATCAAGAATGCAAATATTTATTCAACAAGGAAACATAAACCTACAAGGAAACCTATTCTTTGTTTTCCCCTTCTTGTTGGCCGGCCACCCTTCTCTCTATTCCCCTATATATATAGCCATCTCATATTCAGAAAAGAGGATCTCATCTCAATCATAATACACTAGCCTAAAGCTCTACCAAGTTTTCCAAAACACCAACACTTAAATACCCTAGCCGAACCATCATCACCACCACCATATTACCGAATCCCTTCCACCTTGGTTTCCTGCCGATTTCTGTTCTTGCCGAACACCAAGGAGCAGCAGCCGATCCATCTAGTCACTTTGAGGAGTCTTCAAGGTTCTTAAAGTGTGATCCATTCCCCTATGGCTTTTGTATTTATTTATGTTTGGTTGTTTTGTACGAACTTGTTTCGATTCTTGGTTTTTCTTGAAACTTTGTATGAACCGAATATGATATGTTATGTATGTTTTTCCTGAATTTTAACTTGTGTGTTTTTGTATGCATTGATAATTAGGGCAGTGGTATTTCGCATGTTTAAACTTAAAATTGGTTAGAACTAAGGTTAGGGCAAATAAACCGACACACTAGTTATGATTAGCATGTAATTCTAAGTGCTAGGTTTCATGTGATAGAGTAACACGGATAAGTCATACGCTGGAGTAGTTTGTTTTGTGTTGCTCACCTAGGTCTAATAAACCTTAGAACTTGCAAGTTAAATAAGAAGAATGACAACCTTACTTGTTTGCTTGTCTTCGATTTAGACTCATATGCTTAAATGTTAAAACGTGTAAAACCGGATTAGCATCACCTTAGAAGTCATACGCTGGAGTAGTTTCTAAGAATTTAAGAAGTCTAACAATTGGAAAACTGCTGGAGGCTCTAATTGTGTCGAAACTAATTTTGGTCTTGAACATGTTAAATGCTTGTCTCTTACCTTCTTGTATGCAAATTTACTTGTTAAAGAGTCCTTTGTGTGAACTGTTTTGTGTGAGAGATGATGATCACTTGTATATAGTAGATTAGGGTTTAAATTTCACGTCATTTAGTTCTAGGGCAGCCTTGCTGCCGACGCCATGCTTACCCCCCATTCGTGATGTTTTTGTATATCTGTACATGTGTTTTTATCTAACATTCTCATATTTCAGGTACCCTTAATCCCCGGCTTAGAACGATCCCTACTTGCTCATACTACTAACGATATTTTGTAGGGTTTATTATTGCATGCGAGCTTAGGCTCACATCAATAAATATATATATATATATATATATATATGTATATTTGGGGTCTGAGTCGACCAAATGCACCTATGAACTCGTCGCAAAATTTTAAACACATTAAAATTAAGCCGCCAATAGATTTTTAAAAAAAATTACTTTTACTTAGACCACGAAATAAAAAGTTTCGTCGTCTAAGTAAGAACTTAGGCGACGAAAATAGCTATTTCGTGGTCTAAGTAAAAAACCCTAAACACATTAACATTAAGCCGCAAATAGATTTTAAAAATAATTATTTTCTTTTAGATCACGAAATAATCATTTTCGTCTCCTAAGTTTTTACTTAGGCGAGGAAACTATTTTTTCGTCGCCTAAGTGTGTATCTTAGGCAAGGAAAGTATTATTTCATCGCCTAAGTAAACTTATCACACAAATACGATATTACGTATCTTTAGATAACCTTGTTTCATCGACTCTTCTAAAAATTAAACTCTCATATAGATGAGACGTAATTATCCATGTAAAAATTTAGGAACTTTTATCACCCGATACTATGACTCCTCATAGAGAGAGATAAGTTTAAATAAGGTTGACCGCATTGATCGGGACTCTAACTTAGTCGGATTTAAGTTATTTTTTTACCATCACCGTATTTCATCATAACGATCAAATGCTATTTCACAGCGTTTTTCAAAATTTGACTTCTTTTATATAGTTGTTTCAAAAAGTTGTACACTTCAGTATAATCTACTAATCAAGTTATACCGCATTAGTAAACATGTTGTCATTATAATGGCTAAATTCACAAAATGAAAATTTTGACCGTCTGATGTGATCGTTATAGTTAAATCTGAGTAGAGTATAAAAATCAACTCGTTTCGTGAACGTTTGATGCTCGATCGAAACGGTCAACCACATTTTCATAAAACTTATCACACGAAAACGCTATTACGTACCTTTAGATGTCCTTGTTTCATTGACACTTCCAAATATTAAACTCTCATATAGATGAGACGTAATTATCCATGTAAAAATTTGGGAACTTTTACCACCTGATACTATGGCTCCCATGGAGAGAGCTAAGTTTAAATAAGATTAACCCAATCGATCGGGGCTCTAACTTTGTCGAATTTAAGTGATTTTTTTACCATCACTGTATTTCATCATAACGATCAAATGCTATTTGATGTAGAACAGATGGCAGCAAGGATAGAAGAGCAGATGGACCGTCGCAAGAATGGAAGGATCGGTACTGTTCATGTCTGGGCTGCGAGCTCAGAATAGGGCGTGTGATATCTTTTCGGAAAGGGAACGACGCCAGAAACAATACTCGTCGCTTTGCCACGACGTGTGGGCTTTTTCGGCCATCCGACATCGTTTAAGCCCTTAAAATCAGCTTTTAGATTTTCAGAAAATTCTTTTTACTTAGGCGACGAAAAATATAAATTTGTGGCCTAAGTTTTTACTTAGACGACGAAAACAACATATTCGTGGCCTAAGTTATCACTTAGACGACGAAACTTTTTAGTTTCGTGGCCTAAGTGATAACTTAGGCCACGAATATGTTTTTTTTTGTCGTCTAAGTAAATTTCATTTAAAAAAAAAAAAAAATTCTATTGGCGGTTATTTTTCCGCCTAAAAATTTTGTCAAAATTCGAAATTAACTTAGGAGACGAAACTATTTTTTTCGTCGCCTAAGAACTTTTCTTAGGAGACGAAGAGAAATGTTTCGTCGCCTAAGTCAGTTAAACTCGATCAGTTAGTTCTGCAATCCCTAAATCTCATTCTCTTGATCCCCAATCCAAAATTCTTCAGTCCTCCGCCTCAGTCGCCGGTCCCGCCTCCGCCTAGTGGCCCCCGCTCCCGCCTCCGCCTCGGTCGTTGATCCCTCCTCCGCCTCTGCCAGCTAGCCCCACCCTCCGCCTCTGCCAGCTATCCCCACCCTCCGCTTCAGTCCCCGCTCCCGCCTCCGCCTTGTGGCCCCCGCCCCATCCTCCGCCTCGGTCGCCGCTCCGGCCTCTGCCTCTGCCTCTACCAGCGCCCCCGCCCCAGTCTCCTCCTCATTGATCGCCCCGTTCACCTAAACCAAGTCAAAAGTGTCGGTTGATTGTGATGTCATTGCTCATCTGGTGAGGCACCTAAACGATTTCTTCCACACTGATTTGTACCAACTTGTTTGATAGAATCAAAGCATGAACAAGTCTTAGTTTCATTTGCATCTATCAGTTTGATCAAGTTATGAGATGATGAGTTTTTGCTATGATGGACATGTATTTTCATTACTTCTATGAGTTTGATGATGAGCAAAATTTGTGATACTTCTGTTATCTGTTTTAGTATGAAGAGTTTGGAGAGGACTGTGTGGGCATGCTTGATGGCATGTTCTCTTTCGTGCTGCTGGATACCCGTGACAACAGCTTCATTGTTGCTCGTGATGCTATCATAATCACTTCCCTCTACATGGGCTGGAGTCTTGATGGTAATATTTCTGCAGCAAAGCTTTGTTTTTGATGCAATTTCTCCTTTAGGTGCCTCGTATTGGAATTTATACTGTGTTACTTGTACATGTTAATTGCCAAAGAGAAATATGGAATTATAGCTTACATGTTTAGTGTAACTCATGCAGGCTGTGATCAAAAGACTAATGTGCCTTTTGGAGTTCTTCTGTCTGGAGGCTTAGATTCATCTTTGGTTGCCTCTATCACTGCTCGTCACCTGGCCGGCACAAAGGCAGCCAAGCAATAGGGAGCACAACTCCATTCTTTGCTGGGATGCAGATCAAAGCACTGCACATGTATGATTGTCTAAGGGCAAACAAATCAACATCTGCCTGGGGCTTAGAAGCTCGAGTCCCTTTGTATGTACAAATTTATTAATATTAAGTATTTGATTTGTATTAATAAATTTTTTAATATATTAATTAATATTTTGTCTCAATTTCGGTTATTTTTTTTTAAATATAAATTCTTACTTAGGCGACGAAACTATCATTTTCCTCGCCTAAGTGATTTACTTAGACGACGAATATATTATTTTTGTCGACTAAGGGATTTACTTAGGTGACGAAAATTCTTTTTTTCGTCGACTAAGTAAATAACTTAGGCGACGAAAAATTATAGTTTCGTCGACTAAGTAAATCACTTAGGCGAGGAAACTATAATTTTTCGTCGTCTAAGTAAGTCCATAGTTGACGAAAAACATCATCCTCTAAGAATTTTTTTCGTCACCAATCCTTCTTAGACGATGAATTTTATTCGTCATCTAAGTACTTTCTTAGGCGACGAAATTTATAATTTTCGTCGTCTACTTGCTTAGGCCACAAACTTTAGACGACGAAACTTAGGTGACGAAAATTTTGTCACCTAAGTGCTTAGGAGACGAAAATTACTCTTAGGTGACGAAAATTTTTCGTCGCCTAAGATTTCCATTGTTGTAGTGGTAGTAATCTTACCCTGACGGCGCTTGATGAACAAGGTGTGATCTAAGTTGCGTTGTTTGTAACCAAACACCTTCAATGATTTAGAAAATCTCCCAAACTATGCTCTAGGTGACTATTTTAGACCATATAGGGACTTCTTCAATCTGTAAACCTTGCCAACATCACAAGGCTTATTACTGACACCTGGCGGTAAATCCATATACACTTCTTCGTCTAGGTCTCCATTGAAAAATGTGTTCTTCACATCAAATTGCTTAAGAGGCCAATCTCTATTTGCTGCAAGTGAGATTAGGACTCTAATAGTATTAATCTTTGCGACAGGTGTGAATGTCTCTTGATAATCAATTCCATAGCGTTGATTGTATCCTTTGGCAACCAATCTTGCTTTATACCTGTCAATGCTCCCATCAGCTTTAAGTTTCACCGTAAAGACCCACCGACATCCAACAGTTTTCTTACCAGCTGGCATAGTGACAATATCACATGTTGAGTTCTTCTATAAAGCTTCAAGTTCTTCATTCATTGCTTATTTCCACTTTGGATCTGCCAAAACGTCAGGTACATTGCTAGGAATAGATACATTGGATAATTGATTAACGACAAGAACATGTGACCCATATAACCTATGGTTTGATATATAATTAGCTACAGGATATTTTGTTTTTACTTTGATGTCTGGCTCATAATGTTTCTGAGGAATACCCTTAGCAATTCTATGTGATTTTCTAGGTTCATTGGAAAATAATTGTACCTGATGAGGAACATTCGCAGCAGATTCTTCAGTTGATGATGTAGATGGGGGACACGAAACTGTACTGGGTGTGGAAGATGTTCTGTGGTCTGATGCATGTATTGGAAAAGTGGTATGTTGCACATCAGACAAGTCAATAGGGGAACCAGGCTCAGCATGTGTCTGTGGTGTATTGGACACCTCAGCAAGAGGCTCAGCACGTGTTGGTGCAGCAGGAAGAGTCGGCTCGCGGCTCGGCTCGGAGGGAGAGAGAGCAGGGGTGACACGTGGCGGCTCGACAGTCCTTTCTCCTTCTTTTTGGTTTGTTGTGGTCCCATCCTCACATGGTGTCGACTACTGAAGTGATGTTGTAGCTTTTGTGTCAGCACTGAATTTTTCTTCTAGTGCTTCGATGTCCTCAAACTCCTCCAATTCAAATACATGTCTGGAATTCCCTTCATAATTATTTTCTCCCTAAAGGGAAGACACCGGTGTAGGAGGAGAAAAATATGGTTTGGCTTCACGGAAGGAGATGTCAAGAGACACATGGACCGTGTCATTGATGGAATATAACATCGATAGCCCTTTTGAAATTCAGCATATCTAATAAAAATACACATCCTAGCACGTGGATCAAGTTTGCTGCGCTGAGGCTTAGGAATATGAACATAGACGACGCATCCAAAAACACGAGGCTCCAAATTTGGTAAAGATGGGACGGAGAGGAGAGTCTGAAGTTTCTGCTGAGGATTTTGGAATTCAATAACTCGAGAGGGAGTACGGTTAATGAGGTAGGCAGCAGATTTCACAACTTCTCCCCAATACTCACGACGAACATGCATGCCAAACAAGGATGCCCGAACCACTTCAAGTAGTTGCCGATTCTTCCGTTTTGCTAAGCCATTTTGTTGTGGAGTATATGTATTGGAAGTTTGATGTCGAATGTCATGAGTACACATGAATTCATGCATGGGTCCATTAACATACTCGTCACCATTGTCTGATTGAAAAACACGAATAACCTGTTAATACTGTGTAGACACCATCTTGTGAAATTCCTTGAACATGGCACACACTTCACTTTTGTTCTTGAGTAATGACACCCATGTCATCCGAGTACAGTCATCTATAAAAGTCACATAGTATCGAGCAACCAAAAGAGATGGGATCCTGGCAGGTCCCCAAACATCTGAATGGACTTTCATAAAAGGAATGAGACTTTTATTCAAACTAGGAGAATATGAAATACGGTGGCTCTTGGCCAGTTCACAGACATCACAATGAAAATCTGATTCGCTAACAATCGAAAAAAGATGTGGTTGTAGCTTTTTAAGATAAACAAATGAAAGGTGTCCTAATCTTCGGTGCCATAACCAAACTGTTTCCTTAGCAGTCTCAACGCTATTGACCTGATTGACTTGTCCAAAAAAAACGTTGTTTATCACTCTCTGTCAGGTCCAAGTAGTACAGTTTCCCCCTTCTAACACCATAACCAAGAATCCGCCTAGTTAAAATGTCCTGAAATACACAGAAATATGGGTAAAAGGTAACAAGACATGTGAGAGCTAAAATAATTTGACCAACAGAGAGCAGGTTATGGGCTAAGAAAGGGACAAATAACACAGAATCAAGGGTTAAAGTATCAGACAAGTCAATAGAACCTTCCCCGATAACCGAGGTTGGAGTACCATCAGCAGTAGAGACACTAAGTAGGGAGGAATTTTTTAAATGTTTTACGAGACTAGGGTCATTTGTCATGTGGTCTGTGGCTCCTGTATCAATTACCCAAGACCTATTCAAAGAGACCTTGCCATGTATACTTGATTGTGCTACATTAGCGGAGGCAGGAGAAGGCTGCTCGTCCTCTGTAGTAGCGACATCGGCTTTGGCTTGATTCCTGCGTGGCTTCCTGGTGAAATCCCACCATTCAGGATATCCAATGACTTCAAAGCATCGCTTCTTACTATGTCCAACTTCGCCACAGAGAGGACATTTTGTATTAGCATAGGATTAGGCTTGGCTGGGAATCGAGGAGGAGTACTTGAGAATCCTGGTGGAGGTCCTGGTCGACGTTGAACTGCCATAGCAGAGGACTCAGCATATCCCATTGCCTATTGCTCTGAATGCACCTCCTGACATAGGCATAACTTTGCTCCAAAGTGAATTTGGGATCTTTGCGAAGAATCTCTCCACAAACTTGATGATACTCTTAATCGAGCCCACTCATGAACATGTGGACCCGCTGTTGTGCAATGAGAGTCGTTTCTTGGACAACGACACCTACTGTATGATTTTGAGACACTGTGCGCTGATCAATCTCCTGAAACATCCCCACCAATTCATTGTAGTAAACGGGAAGAGTACGACCATTTTGTTTGGCTGTAAAACACAACTTGTTTAATTCAAAAATGTGAGTCTCATCAGAAGCGTCATAAAAAGTTTGCTGAACGGCGTCCCAAACATCTTTTGCGGTGGGAAGTCGGATATAGCGATTCACCAGAGATGGCTCCATAGAGTCGATGAGCCAACTTTTTACTCTTTGATTTCAGTGATCCAAGTGTCAAATTCAGGAGTGCCCGCAACCGGTGCTGCCGTAGCACCAGTAAGATAGTCAGCTTTGCCCATGCCTCCAATTCTCATCTCCATAAGTGGTGCCCACATGGAATAATTATTTTCAGTTAAGAAAACATTGGTGGGAAAAGCATGTCTTGGGTGGTGGTGTGATAATGGTTCACAATTTGAGTGGGCATCGTGGCTGAAGATGCAGAGTCAGAGAAACCCATTTTGAGAATGTTGTCTTCCTCCATCAGAAAATCAGAGAACCAAAAAAAATCTCTTATCTCGGTGTGTTGCAGATGCGGGCCACGTAGTCAGAAGGAGCAGGACGAGCAGCAGGGTTCTGCTTTCTTAGTAGACAGAAGACTGGTGATTGGTGATGTTGCTTGCTGGGGTCCATTGGCGTCAGGAAACGGCAGGGGACAAGTTCTGCTGTGGAGCAGAGAGAGATACACGCCGGCTCGGTTCGGCTTGGAAGGCTGGGCTCGGCTTGGGTTGGCTGGGCCGGCTGCTGCTCCCCTTGATGTACAAGTTTGCTTTTTGTGTTGTGCCCTTTGTTTTGGGTTTGCTGTCTGGTTGCTTTTGTGTGTGTATGAGATTTAGGGTTTGTGCTTGTGTGAGATGTGCAGCGGAAAAAAAAAAGTGATGGTAGGGTTTTTGCTTTGTGTTTGCTCTAATGCCAGGAAGAATAGTATGGTTGAATATTTACTTGTTATTATTCATCTCCATAAGGAGATATATATAGGGATACAAACATATATCTACAAAGAAAATATATCTTAAGATTACACAGAATAATCTACCTATACACCCAAAGAAAGTAAATACCCTAGAATATTCGAACTTAATGCATGACCAGTTACTTAAATAGTTACATGATCAGTTACTCGAATGGTTACATGACTAATTACTTGTATAATTACATGATCAGATACTTAAGTAGTTACATGTAACAGTTATTAACACAGTTACATAGACAGTTACTCAATATCAATACAGTTGCTCATTTCCAACAAATTAATTACTAACACATTTATCAAACAGTTAATAACACAGTTACATAGACAATTACCAATACAACTACTTAATGCATGACCAGTTACTTAAATAGTTACATTATCAGTTACTCGAATTACATTACTAGTTACTTGCATGGTTACATGACCAGTTACTTAAGTAGTTAGTTGAACGTTACTTGATTACACGATCAGTTATATGACCAATTACATAGTTAGTTACATGACTAGGTGTAATCAATTACATGACCAGTTACATGACTGGTTACAAAAGCTAGTTTACCAGTTACATGACTAGTGAGTTGAGGTTGATAGCTAGTTTACGAGTTACATTATCAGTCATATGACTAGTTATATAGCCTAATAACATGGTCAAAACGCTATAATATTGGGATGCAGCAGCATACTGCAAATAATAAGTTAAATGACCAGTTGCTTGAATAGTTATATGACTAGTTACTTTAATAGTCACATGATCAGTTACTTAAGTAATTACATAGTCGTTACTTAATTATACGGCTAGTTACATGACCAGTTACAAAAGCAGTTACATGACTAGTGAGTTGAGGTTGACAGTTACATGGCCTAGTAACATGGTCGAAACGCTATGATGTTGCGGTGTGACACGCTGCAAAAAATCAGTTACATGACCAGTTATTACAAAGTCGTGACTTCAGTGTTTACACGACCTAGTACTTAGCCAGTTATATGAGTAATGAATGACTAGTCAATGCAGTTATCGAGATAGTTACTCAATATACTTGTAAATTGTAACTATGTCAATACAGTTACCGAGACAGTTTTATCAATAGTAACTTTGAACAGTTATTTGTTCTTCATGTTTATTTAGGCCGGCACGCTGCAGATATTATAAAGTTACCGAGACAGTTATTCAGTATAAAAAAGTTACTAATACAGTTATAAAATAGTTACTAACATAGTTACGTATATAGACAGTTACTAATACAGTTACATAGACAATTATTCATACTATCATTGTAACTATGCATATAACTATCATTTGAACTATATATATATATATATATATATATATGCATGCAGTATGGTAACTTATTTTTCAAAATTATATGAAGTTTGTTTGTGTAGCTATACTTGTAACTATGCATGCACTTATTATATCAGTAGTTACTTTGTGGGTTACATCAACAGTTACTTGTTCCCCCTATGGTTACCGAGATAGTTATTCAATATCAATATAGTTACTCATCACCAACGAAGTTATTTACACATTAACCAAACATGAACTCAATAGAGCACAATTACCAACATATATAGTTACATAGACAGTTGCTCAATGCTAATAAAGTTACCAAGACAGTTACTCAATTGTAAAGTACATTCCTAAACTTCCCAGACACAGAAACCCAAATAGAACCTAGATTCACTTTGTCCTAAAGTAATCACACCACTTCACTTGGATTCTTCTTTTATCTCTTTCCATTCCTAATAACTTGTCCTCTTTTCCCTTGTTAAACTTGAAGGTTTGTGACTTGGGACCGTGGCCTTCTTTTATCTCTTCAGTACTGAGAGCATATTGAATATATCAGCACCTCTGCCAACAACTGCGTTCTTGGGGACTTCAGCCATGTACGGACACTAAGATGAAGTGTGTTCATCCAAGGAACAAATCAAACATCTACCTTCTGGAAGTTTTGCAAATCAGTTAAAAAACAATTAGTAAAAAGAATGATTCATGCAGATTCAACATAAAGAAAAACAAAAAGCATACCAGGATGGCAGACTTTGTATTCTCAAGCAATGAGTATGCGTCATGCAAAGAGAACAGCGGTCCACAAGTATTGTTAAATGTGTTATACCTAATACATATCATATTGTGTGAAAACCCAAAAACATGACTGACTACAAGATACTAAATAGTAATAGATGTATCAATGTTGTGTCACCAAACAAGCAAAGCATGAATTTGTGATTAAACTATAAATACCAGAATGTAAATAATTTCATTGATCAGCACAACATATCGAAATTAATGGTGCGGTAATTTGTCGAGACTACTTCATATGTAAGATTTATTCTACAGGTGAGGTGAGAAAAATGACAAAGCAAGGGGGAGGCGAGTTTGATTATATTGAAACAGACGGGCAATAATAGCACTGCATTATAAATCCATGTTCGAAAATAATGGGTTCTATTACGAACAATAACTATATATCGGTTTACATATGTGTGTCAAAGATCAAAACCCGTAGATGTATCCTTGTTTTGTCAAAAGTATCAAACAACACATGAAATCATCTCACCAACAGGGACATGTTTGCTTTCAACTAGGCATCACATACAATTTTTTGTCAAGGCTTGTGCACAGGATACAATTGGAAACGACTATCATCTAATAAACAATAATTCACCCTAATCTTAAGTGGTGGACTCAAATATCTCAATATGTCCCAAGGTAATCGTGAAATGAAATGCAAAATCACACACAGAAAGAACAAAAGAAGTCACACACAGAAAGAAGGAAAGAAAAAGAGGAGGAGCAGCCTACTTAATTTTCGAGATGGAGGGACGAGGTGTCAGAAGCCAAAGCATCGACGAACAATAATTTGCTATTCTCTGAGTCTGTCACACCCCGAATTTCAATAACAAAATTCAAATTCGAAAATGTGATAACTCACAAATAATTCTCAAATACTTTAAAGTTATTTTACAAATAACTCAGTTTCATAAACAGAGTTTCAAAATGCAACTCCATCAGCTCCCTAATACATTTCCAAATGTTGACAAAATATGTAACATAAATGGGAATGTAAAAGTCCTCGCTAAGCTCACTACAACTGAACGGTAGAAGCTAGGAAGAGGTCTACACCTACTAGCTGTCCACGTCAGTCGCCACCTCTCGCCTGCTGATCCTCACCTGTTGATCCTCACTTGCAAGTCTAACCCCTACACCAAATTTGTTGCACCGGGTTGTAAACAACAAACCCGGTAAACTTTTAAGCTCGTATGAGTAAACCATGTTAGAACAAGACAATAACGCAACATGATAACTTGTCAACAAGGAAAACAATGAAACAACAATAAGTTTCACACTTATGAAGAACGATGTTAGTGTATAAATCCGCAGGCCCAAACGTACCGTTGATTCCTGGGTTGACTTTCTCCTGATACAATCCTGCTTACTAAAGAAGTCTTATGGGGATCCGACAATTCTACTCCAATGCTTAAGTCAGTAAAGTGAAGGATAATAATTGAATAATAGAAAGTGCTTAGACATGGGATTGGTTTCTTACCTTATAAGGAAAGTAGCTGGGCTGTTATATAAGTTCTCAGGTCCCAGAGCTGAACCTATCTTTCGATGTGGGACAGAGCCCCCTTTTGCATAACTAAATACCTTCTTGGGTCGTTCTTCATGGGCTTCCCCCATCGGCCATCCCGCTCCCTACTGGTCACCGGACTGCCAGGCCTCGAATCCGGGTGCATGGGCTTCCGTCCTGGGCCTTGGTGCGGGTCTGTGGGCCTCGGTAGCGTAGTTGTTGCTACCGCCAACAAGTCCCCCAAGTTCCCGGTCAAGTGCAATCTTGAATGGGGACTTAACTTGTACTTTGTTCTGCGGGTTCACGGAACCCGTTGGCATCTCAAGCCACCGGTTATGTAGTCCCCCAAGTCCGCGTTTGAGATTGAACTTGGCCAGGTGTTCGGATATTCTCGTTGGAGTGCCTAGCCATAAGTTATTACTGGCTCTCATGGTAGAATGCCTCAGCCTTAGTTTTTTCTGGCTTATCCGGTGGAATGCCCCAGCCTTAAGTTCGTGCTGGACGAACATTTGAATATTCTCGTTCTTTCGTACTTTGGTTCTGGCTAGCGGGACAAGGTAGCGAGCCTTGCCCATATGGCTTTGAGCCAGTAGAATTTTTTTGGCCTACGGGAAATAATATCCCGTTTTCGGGGGACACCTTTCCGGTGGAATGTCTCAGCCTTAAGTTGTTACTGGCTCTACCGATGGAATACCGCCGCCATAAGTTGTTACTGAATCTACTGGTGGAATACCGCAGTCATAAGTTGTTACTAGCTCTACCGATGGAATACCGCACGGTGTTGTCAGTTGGTTAAACATCGTGCGAGAATGGATAAGTGCCTCTTGGCTTTTGAACTTGCCTAGGTTATGACGACTTTCCCTTTCACCTAACTCTGCGCATGCGTGACAGATGCAGGCTTATTCCTAAATCGCATTTAATCTGGAGTCCATCAGTTACTTCATTTACTGCTTTCTCGGGAAGTTACTGAGAGTGGGGCACGTGGCGTTATTTTGTGGGCTGAAGGGTCGGTTTTTCCTTCTATAAAATCCCTCACTCTGCCTCACTCCTCCCCCTACTGTGTATTTGTGAAGAACATTCAGAGAATATACATCCCCCCTTGTTTTCCTTGTGCCTCTTGCTTTTTCTGAAAACTTGATTGCGCGCTGCAATTCTTACCGCGGTTTCGGTCTATTGCGCTGTTTTTTAGGTTTGGCTCCTCCCTGTTTTTTTTAACTCTTACTTTTTGTTGCCGAAAACTGTTTGGTTTGTGGGATTTCTGGGATTTTCTAGGTTTTGATCTTGGGGGGGGGGGGGGGGGGGGGGGGGGTTTGGTGTGAAATTGGTGTTAGTTAAAATTTTCCTGCTCGCAGTTTGTTGACCGCTTTCTGAGCCCCCTTCTTGATCTAATCGACTGTAGGGGTTTTTTTTTTCTCTCTTTAGGTATAATGGATTCTAGAAGTCTACCTACTTCCCCAGGTTCTGCTACTGAACGCCCAGTAGATGATGCTAGCCCTCGGATGGAAACCTGGCTTAGCCAATCGTTTACCCAATGGGCGGTTGGTTCTTCTGCCACCAGGGGCGTCTCGATTGGCTCGCCGTCAGTTACCATTGTGACGGTGGGCGATGCCCCGAGGTGTGTGCCGATGAGGAATCTCAGTCGGAAACATCACTTTACCAATCGTGGTAAAGTAATATTTTGCTACGAACCGGAGCAAAGCATGACTCCCGCGCAGATGCTCGCCTTCCGCAACCGGTGGGGTATTCATAAAAGGATCCAGCTTCGCCCCTTAAGGGATGGTGAGCTGGCTTGCAACTCGAATCACGAGGACTAGTTCTGGCACGGGTTTTCTCTTCCGTTGCCCCCGTTCGTCCAATACATGCAAAGCATGTTAAATATCTCCCCCGCTCAGCTCCCTGGCAACCAATTTGGCTGCATGTACACTCTGTCGGATATGGGCTGGCCAACGGTCAATGAATTTAGGGCCCTCTACCAACTGGCATACTGCAAGAAGAGTAAGGCCTCCGGGTGCGTGACATTCACCTCACAAAGTATCAGGCCTATTACCAATCTCCCCTCCTGGTTTGTTAACACCTGGAGAAAGCAGGTAGTGATGGCCGGGGGAAGATGGCAGTAAAATGTTAGGGCTCATCGGGTCCTGGGGGCTTTTCAACCCATCGGGAATCAGTCTTTTAAGCTGACCGGTTTGGAGAAGCGCCGGGTCGCTAGGATCCTTGGTTGTTGGGGCAAACTGGATCGAAGTTCTTACAACTTCACTCGGTGGAAGGTCCTTGATATTTGTGAGATGGGGAAGGCTCCTGGTGAGTTTTTTTTTTTACCCCCCTTACTTATTGTTTTTCAGCCGTTCCGCCCCGGTTGGTTGTCGCGAAGGATCTGACCATCAAGATGAACGAGGAAGCCCTTGTCCAAAAGTTAACGGAGAGAGGAGAAGTCGATGCAAGGACGGTTGTTGATCCCGACACTTAGGAGAAAACTATGCAAGCCCGGCCGGTGACAATGGAGATCCCGGATAAGGAGTATGGCAGGGTGCCTACTGCTCCGCCTAGTCCTCCTGGTGGTAATGACAGAGCACCGGGCCCCCATTTTTGCAGTGCTCATGGTCCTGTACAGCAGGCTATTGGCGGTGTTGACACCGTAATAGTACAAATTCCTGGTGGTGTCGATACAACCCCGACCCACCAATCTCAAAGTGCTTGCATCCCTGTACAGCAGGCTTCCGATGATGGGGCTCTGGTTCGAACCATTGACGTGGATTCTCCCCCTACTGCTGTGACTCACCCTAAAGCCCCGGTCGCTACCTCTGCTCTGGTTGGTGAATCAGGGCAACAAAGGAAGAGAGTCTGTGAGAGACGAGCTGCTACTGATATCATCACCGGTAGGTCCGATGGTGATGGTACTGCCAAACAGCCCCGGGTTTCTTCTCCCCTCCCCTTTACCGTTCTTCTCCAGGCTCCTAGTTTTCCCGTTCTCCTTCAGACGTTACCGGCTGGAGAACGTATTCCCACTAGGCAACTAGTAGATGAGTGCGGCACAGCGGAAACTGAAGGACTTTGGACTGGACCGGGCCCAGGCTGAAAATGTTCCACCGGAGGAAAACCGCAAGAAGGCCATGGAAATGGCTATGCGAGTAAGAAGTCATTACCGCTGCTTATGTATATATTTACACATGTATATATTTTCTTTGATCACCAATTCTTTTTGCAGACTGTTTATAGTCTCTACCTGGCTGAGGCGAACTACTGATGGCTGGTCAGGTCTGCTACCTGCGTTGAAGAAGCAGGTAGCAAACCTGACTAGCCACCGGTCCCTCCTGGAGACCGAGAAGGCCAAGCTGCAAAATGAGAAGGCTGAAGCAATGGAGCAAGTGGAGTGGGCCAAGGCGCAGGCGGCCAAGAATGAAGAGAAGATAAAGGCTTTGGAAGTAAGGCTGACCGTGTCTGACCAGCGGGCAACTGATATGGAGGGCAAACTTGGTGAGTCTGCCTGTCGGGTAGTCGAGCTGGAAACCAAGAATCTGGAGCTGCTGGATAAGGTGGCTTCGGTGTGCCAACAAGTTGAAAAGTTTGTGGGGGCCAGTCGGGCGGAGCTGGGTGATCGGCTCATTGCTGAGTTCAAGAACCTGGAAGAGTTTGATGAACTGCTGGAGGATGCCAGGGAGGCAGGCGTGACCGAGGCCTATGATGAGTGGAAGCGGAAGGGCAGGCTTGACACTGAGCAGATGCACAATGATATACAGGAGGAGAAGCGTCAAGAACAGCTACGGTCTCTGAAAGCTGGTGGTCCTGGAAGCCCTACTGCCGGTTGCCCCCACTCCCCCGCTGATGGACAATAGCCTTAGCCTTTTCACTCTTTTTTCTTTTTATTTTTGTGAACCATGGCCTTATGCCCTTTTGTTGATACTGGTGATTGGTATATTGCCTGGTAGTTCAGGTTGGTGGAATTTTGACATTCTTTAACCAACGGAAAATATTTTTAACTTGCCATGCCCCTGTTGTCTTGTTTTAGAATTTGTCATTTTGCTAATTGTGTTGGAATAATTAGCCTTGACTTACGCTCGGTGTTATGCCTTGAGATACTTGTTAATTGTGTTGGAATAATTAACAATAAAACCTAGTTGTATGCCTTTAACCGTTGGAATGCCTTTGTTAATTGTGTTGTGTTGGTTAACACTTTTCCATAACTAAGGAAGCATCCGTGCTTAAATTATAATTGCACGGGGATAAAATACACAAAGTATCCTTGCCCTGGTCTACCTTGGGTAATACCGAAGGTGCTCGATATTCCATGGGTGGGTGGAGTTTACTCCATCGGTCTCTCTGATGTGGAAGATTACCGGTCCCACCGCTTCTGTTATTTGGTAGGGCTCATCCCAGGTTGGTTCTAGAGCTAGCAACTTCCTTTTGTATTTTCTTCATCACCCAGTCCCCAACCTGCAACTTTTTTTCCTGAACCCGGCTGTCATAGTAGCGGCCAATTTGCTGTTTGTATGTCTGGTTTCGTAAATGTGCCGATCTCGGAGCTCTTCTATGAGGTCAAGGTTGAGCTACAGACCTTCAGTGTTTGTTTCAGCCTCGTAATTTTCAGTTCTACCTCTGGGTACTTGGGTTTCTACCGGGAGGACTGTTCACTCCCAAATGCCAGGCAGAACGGGGTTTCTCCCGTTGTTCTTGTTACGGTTATGCGGATTGCCCATAACACCGGGGGCAGCTCCTCTGCCCATAACCCTTTCTTGTCATCAAACTTTCTCTTGAGACGCTTCTTGATGATCTTGTTGACCGCCTCGACCTCGATGTTGGTCTGTGGGTGCGCCACGGATGCAAATAGCATATTTGTCCCCAAGGATGTTGTATACTCAATGAGATATGTATTGTTGAACTACGTCCCGTTGTCCGTCACTATGGTCTCCGGGACACCAAAACGGTAGTAAATGTTTTTCCAGAGGAACTTCTTGACTCTTTCCTCTGTGATCTTTATCAGCGGCTCTGATTCAATCCATTTCGTCTCATAGTCTATGGCCACAATGACGTACTTGAATTGTCCAATGGCCGTTGTGAATGGGCCAATGAGATCAAGTCCTCACTGTACAAATGGTCAGGGCGCCATCAGGATGGATAGGGCTATCGCCGGGGCGTGCGGGACGGTGGTGTACATGTGACATTGTGGCAGCTTCCTGATATTTTCCTTGAAGCCGTTGCCATGTTGGGCCAGAAATATCCCGCCCGGAGCGTCTTATGGGCCAGGGACCGAGCTCCGGAATGGTTGCCGCATACTCCCTCATGGATTTCCCGCATGATTGCTTCCCTGGTGTCTTCTGTTACACATTTTAAATGGGGGAAGCAATGTCCCCTTCGGTACAGCTTTCCATTCATCAAGTTTGTTGACAGTAGCCGCAGAGGGGCTACACCAGGCCCACAAACCCGCAGCAAGTGCACCAGGGCCCGGCCCGAGGCCCAGGACCGAGCCACCAGCACCCGGCCTCGGGGTCCAGCAGTCTATCCGGGTGCCAGTGACCCTGGGACCGGGGGCGCCTGCCTGCCAAAGAGGTCACCAGAACTGCCCTTTGAAGGGAACCAGTCCCACATCGAAGGGTGAGGCCAGCCCTCGCCCCCAGCCACCTATATAAGGGCCCCAACTACCCTCATTAATAGGTAACTTATCTCACTCACCGCTTACATACGTGCTCAAGTTATATATATCCCAACTATACTAACTTAGGCATCGGAGAGGAGAAGGCCGGCCCGCCCGGTATTCCCCTTAGTAAGCAGGTTTGCAGGAGATCGAGTTGGATTCATCTGTATCTACCAGGCCCCCGGGTTTAGGCAGAAACAATTGGCGCCGTCTGTGGGAATCTTGAACAAGAAACCGTGTAAGCATCAACCATGACAGAGAGTTCGGAAGCAAGGCAAGAGAGAGGTACCACCGAGGAGGGGCGTGTTGCATTGGTGCAAACGCTCACCTCCACCCCGGACGTCACGCGGGAGCCGCGGGGCACCCAGGGCAACGGTCAGGAAGGAGGAAGCTGTGGTAGGCCGTCCGGCATGCCGGGACCAGGACACCACGACAGCTCACGCGGGAAAGGCCCGGCAGAGGATGAAGACAGTCCAGTGCTCCGGGGCTTCTCCTTGACATTCTCGGATGAGCCGAGCGACCGATCTGAGAGCCCGCTCTGTGGCAGTGGCCGGGACACTACGTACAGTCCCGACCAGAGCGGTATGGCGGGAAAGATACGGGCAATGGCCGCGGAGGTCAATCGTCTAAGAGAGGAGGGCGACAGGGACAGAGCCAAGTCCAACGCCCGGTACGAAGAGATGGAATCAGTGAACGCTGCCCTGGTAGCCGCCTTAGAGAGAGGACAACAGCGCAGCGACGCTATGGACAGGGCGCAAGCGGCACCCCCGCCAGTCCAACCTCAGCAGTACGAGGCAGGGAAGTCATCGGGCGGTCGGCCCCGTGATGCCGAGCGAGCAAGATCACCGGGCGGCGCAGGTCCGCCGAAGAGGGCGCCGACCTCCCGGCAGCTCCACGCTTCGTCTGTGGATGAAGTAGAGACCCCGACCGCACGGGCATTGTAGATGTTAGCCGACACTGTGTCGGACTTGAAGGCCCAAATGGAGGCCAGCGAGAGAAGATCCGCGCGGCCGATGGAGGGCGCCCGGTTTAATGAGCGTATGGGCCCTTTCTCGCACTGGGTCATAGAGTCGGGAAGGTCTGGCAACCAGAAGTCCCTCAAGCTCACCTATTCAGGGTCCGGCTGCCCGTACCAGCATCTGGACAGTTTTCGGTCCCAGACCTGCGCCAAGGGCTACTCCGATGCAGTGTGCTGCAACATCTTCCAGGAGACTCTGTCTGGAGAGGCACTCAGTTGGTTCTACGAGCTTCCGGCGAACTCGATCGAGGCATTCGAGCAGTTAGCCGACCGGTTCGTAGGCCGCTTCATCCTCCGGGTCGAGGGAGCCCGGACGTCGACCATTCTTTTCAACTGTATGCAAGCACCCGGGGAGGAGCTGAGGACCTTTGTGAACCGTTGGCAGACGGCAACGGCCGGCGTTCGGAACCTGGACAAGGGCATCGCCGAGATGGCGTTTAAGTAGGGGCTCCGGCCAGGGAAGTTTTCCTACGCCGTCCGGGTAGAACTCCCGCAGGGGTATGATGAGTTGATGGCAATGGCCATCCGGCATGCTCAGGCCGATCACGAGACGTATGGGCACCACCTGCTGAAGAGGAAGCGGGATGAGCGGCAGGAAGACCATCCCCGGGAAGAGAACCCCCCGCCCAGCCGAGAGGACAAGCCCAGTCAGCGGACCGAGAGCCGCGCCGCCCGGCCGAGCCGGCCCAATAGAAACTGGCCACAAAGGCAATAGAGGCCTTATCCTGACAAGCCCCAGAGCGAGCACAAGCCGGTGCCGTACCGCCAAGAACGTCCCCTGGCGATCATGCCAGCACCACCGGCCGTTCAAGAAGTCTTCACCGCTCTCACCGCTTCCTACGAGGATATTTTACTTGAGAACGGGAGCGTCATCCCCCCACCGCTCAAGAGAAGGCACCCGAAGGGGAAACTCACAACGGCGCAGACGGACAAGTACTGCTCCTATCATGATGAGGCTACTCATCGGACAAGCCAGTGCTATGCTCTCAAGACAGCGGTGCAGGGCTTGATCAATGACGGCCAACTCCAGCGGTACGTGGGGGAAAGAAGAGCAGACCCCGACCGGGAGAATAACCAGGCCTGGTGAACCCGCCAAATCTCTGAGCGGTTAGTTTGGCATATCACCGGTTCTACCGTTGTAAAGAATATCACAAATATATGCAAGCTACTTTTGAGAAAATTCTACCGGCTCCGCTAGTTCAAGTATATTCATAATCAAGCAAGTACACAAGCAGTAACCGTTCCGGAAAGATTACAAGGAGGAGCAAGGAAAATCCTAAGGAGCCACGACTCCACCCTCAGCAGGCAATCCGCCGGCCTCTCCTGTGAAACCCTCGTCGTTGACTTCTGTTCCGGCGCCGACTCTGGCTTGGGGAGACTTGGTACCGTTGGTAAAAGAATCCAAGTCCGAGCGAATCACTTCTTCCGGCTGTCCCTCCACCGGCTGCTGAGGGATGTCCGACTGCTCGTGGATATCTTCTTCAGCAGCAACCGGCATCAGGGAAGTGTCCAACCACCCCTTCCCCGCCCATTCCGTGTACGCATCCGAGATGCCCTCTTCCCTGGCCTTCTCCAGGAACTCCAGGAACTCGTCGCTCTCTCGGTATCGGAGGACGAACCGCTCATATTGCCCTGGGCCCTCTTCCCAGGCAGCAGCAGCGGCAGCGGCGCGCAGAGTGGCGGCTCCCATTTGGAGCTCATCTACCTTGGCCTCCAGCTCGGCCCTCTCCTTCTCCAGGCTCCAGTTCTGCTCCTCCAGCTTCTTGGCCCTCTCCTCCGATCTGGCCTTCTCCCGATCCGAGCGGGACTTCTCCACCTCCAGGCGCTGTCGGGCCTCCGATAAAGCAGCTATCTGCCTCTTCAGCTCCGGCAGTTCCTCGCTCGTGTCCGGTTGGTACAGACTGTACAGCAACTGCACAACAAACAGAAACGGTTAATCGGGCAGTAAGAGAAGCAACCTACAAGCGGTGTAGTGGAACCAGTTGGTGCTTACCCGAAGGACTGATTCCTTGCATTTTGGGCGGTTCCCGCCCGCCAGGGCTCCCGCAACCCCGGGTCTGTCCAGACCAAGGCCGACCAAGTCCGCCGCCACTTGCCGGACGATTGCACTGTCCGGGCTTCCCCTCGGTACCTCCGCAGGCACGGGACTACTCTGCCAGACCCCGGTAGCCTTCTCCCCGGCAGAGGTAGGTTGTGCACCGCTGGTTACCCTGAACCCTTTGGCCAGGTTCTCCCGTGACGACCCGCCGGTGAGCATCACCAGCGCGGAGGAAGGAATGTCCCCGCCCCTCCGTTTCTCTCCCCGGCCTTCCAGAGAAGAATATCGTGCGCTTACCCGGGCGACACGAGCCACGTGCGGCACAGACACCGGCCGGTTGGGGATCCTGCTCACTCCACCAGGAATCCTCACTGGCCCCCCGGTAGTCTTGCCCTTTCCGGACACCGCTTTGGGCGCATCAGGATGGGTCTTCACCCGCCTCAGGATGTAGGCGCCGTCATCAACATCCATGGCCCTCGGTTCCGGATGAGTCGTGAGCCGGCCGGACTCCTCGTCCACCGATGTCCGCGAGACGGTCTCGCCTTTCTCCTTCAGCTTGTTAAGAAGGTCTTCCCCGTCCATTGAGAGAGTGGTTTCGGGCTTGATGACCGCCCGGGAAGATGCACCTGCAAGGAAAGCGAACGGTTAGCATTTTGCTAGAACTAGCACAAGTATCACCGCTAAGGCCTGCTACGCATCGGGACCCCGTCCGAGTTGGCAGTATTCCAGCACTTCTCGCCGGATAAAGTTGAAGGAACTCCGTTCCAGAGTGTCTCAACATCCGAGTATGGTCGAGATCCTCTCCTACTCCAGATCGGATAGCTCGAACGACTGGTCGCCAATGGGTTGGAAGGTGCTAGGAACCCGATACATCTTCCTCCTCGCCTGCCACCTCCCGCCCACCATCACCACCTTCTTTCTCCAGCTGTTATCTACCCATGTAGGCATGTTGGTGATGATCGGTTGATGGTTCCGGGCGTTGAAGGACAGGCAACCCCGGGACCCTTACTTCCTGGAGTAGGACAACCTGTACAAGGACCGAAATTCCTTTACCGTTGGCATACTCATTCCGGACAGCTCATATAGGCAGCCGAGGCTCAGTAGTCGCCTCCACTGAAGCCCAGGAAGCTGCGCTGGCGACACCTGCAATGCACTGAGCATGTATTGCACGTAATCTGGCAGCGGGAGCGAGAATCCATGCCGGAACTGGTCCTGATGCGCGGCAACCCAACCTGCCTCCAGGTTACAGGCTGACTCTCCAGAATTCAGGGCCCGCAGCAGAACCTCATCCGGGATACTCCACGTTTCCCGAAGCGCAGCTATCTCTCCAGGGGTCATGCTACCCTCCGGTTCATCGCACACCACGGCACTTCCCTCTGCCAATGGTGTAGCTCACGGCCGGGGCATCCGCAAGGTGCACCCCGTGCGGTATTTCAGTCTCCGAGGATTCAACCCCGGAAGACGAAGACGAAGCCCTGCTCCCGGAGCAGTCAGCGGCTTCCGTCTCCGGGGATTCCGAACCAAGCCAGTCGTCCAGCCTCTCCGCATCGTCCACGATAGGACCCCTGGCAGCCGATTCGGAAGCCCGGTCAGAACTTGAAGAAGACATCCTAACCTAGGAGAAGAAAACAAAACCCAAGCGCCCGTCAGCAACAGGCTACAACAGCGCCTTCAACGGCCTCGCCTCAAGTTTGCCGCAGAGCAATTTAGTCAGCAACAGAGATCCCCCCCCCCCCCCTGCCGCAAAACAACAAAACCAAAACAAGAGCAACACCGGGGCAAAGAAATCAACAAACTTACCGATTAATATGCTCAACCGAGGACAGTCCGCCCTGCGAAAGCAGAGAGCAATGGTAGGAAGAGAGTAGGGAGCGCTCGAGAAAACGGATCTCGTGGGGTAAGGGGCTCAGAGCTTCTGCCGGATTTCTCTCTTTCGCTTAGTTTCTCTAAAGCAAGAAGCAAAAGTAGAAAGGAGAGTAGAAGAGGCCTATTTATAGAGGGGACCGGTGCCCTAGGCGCTTATAAATCCCGCCAAACACGCAATCAGGGCAACTCAAAACGCCTGTGAATCCAGGCCCTCCATCTCAAGACTGCTCCCTACTGGCACGTGTCCCAGCATTGGTAAACTGCCCATGCCATCATAACTGACGGGACTGATGGACTTCCTCCTTAAATGCATGTCAGCCACTTGTCTCGCACGCTGGCGACAGGGTAGTTAGGAGCGGGAACCAAGGTGTCAGGCCCCCCTCCACTTCCCTAGTTTTTTAACCGCTTCGAGAGCATCGTTCCGGGTATGAGCCATCAGCCCGGCACCGTGGCAGTTCGCGGTTATGATCTTTCAACCGGCTGCATGGCTTCTTCGCTGCATGTCACTGGGGGACTCGTCTCGATATGGCAGGACGCCCGGTAGACGTCCACCCAGCTGCATCTCACCGGTTATGATCTTTCAACCAGCTTGAAGACCTCTCACCGGTTATGATTCTTCAACCGCTTCGAGAGCATCGTTCCGGGTATGAGTCATCCGCCCGGCACCATGGCAGTTCGCGGTTATGATCTTTCAACCGGCTGCATGGCTTCTTCGCTGCATGTCACTGGGGGACTCGTCTCGATATGGCAGGACGCCCGGTCGACGTCCACCCAGCTGCATCTCACCGGTTATGATCTTTCAACCGGCTTGAAGACCTCTCACCGGTTATGATTTTTCAACCGCTTCGAGAGCATCGTCCCGGGTATGAGCCATCCACCCGGCACCATGGCAGTTCGCGGTTATGATCTTTCAACCGGCTGCATGGCTTCTTCGCTGCATATCATTGGGGGACTCGTCTCGATATGGCAGAACGCCCGGTCGAGTCCACCTAGCTGCATCTCTCTTGGGGGACTCGTCTCGATATGGCAGGACGCCCGGTCGAGATCCATTCACCGGTTACGTAACATCCAACCGGCTCGAGAGCATTTTTCCGGGAACGCAATCCACCCGGCCCCATGGCATTTCACTGGGGGACTCATCTCGATATGGCAGGACGCCCGGTCGAGTCCCGCCCGGTTCCATGGCACGACCCGGGTCATGAGAACATTCGACCGGCATGGGCTTTATACACCCGGGTGAGTTTACATCTAACCCATGTACTCTTGTCCAGCAGGATAAAAACCCTGCATCGCATTGAACCGCGATCAACGTGGGGTTGCACGGCGAGCCTTGTCACCTCAACGCCACCCCCCCTACCTCAATGCTTATTCAGCACAAGCTGAGAAGAACTAGCAAGTGTTCACCGGCGCTTCAAACAGCCCGCAACACCGGGGTAATCTCCCCGCAGCCTAGCAATATGGACTCGTCTCGATATGGCAGAACGCCCGGTCGAGGTCCAGTACTTAAGTTCACCTAGAACTCCGCTCCGTACCGATATGGCAGAACGCCCGGTAGTGGCCCACTGAACTCCGCTCCGTACCGATATGGCAGAGTGCCCGGTCGAGAGTTCATGCACACATCTATTGCATGGCGGATTTCAACGCTCCATTATCATTCCATGCACACATCTATTGCATGGCATCATGGCATCATCTCATACACTCTCCGGGTTTCACCCCACACCATGCTCATAGCACCACAACACTTGAGCACAGTGCTACTTATATTACAAGCGTACTTATAAACTGTTGCTTGCCATCGGTAAATAGGTACTCACCCCGGTCATGCCCAATCTTCAACGCGGACTTGGGGGACTGGGCACCGTTGGGTTGGTAACCCTGCGGGTCTGCGGGACAAGAGCAAGATAGACTTAAGTCCCCATTCAAGATTGCACTTGACCGGGAACTTGGGGGACTTGTTGACAGTAGCCGCAGAGGGGCTACACCAGGCCCACAGACCCGCAGCAAGTGCACCAGGGCCCGGCCCGAGGCCCAGGACCGAACCACCAGCACCCGGCCTCGGGGTCCAGCAATCTATCCGGGTGCCAGGGACCCTGGGACCGGGGGCGCCTGCCTGCCAAAGAGGTCACCAGAACTGCCCTTTGAAGGGAACCAGTCCCACATCGAAGGGTGAGGCCAGCCCTCGCCCCCAGCCACCTATATAAGGGCCCCAACTACCCTCATTAATAGGTAACTTATCTCACTCACCGCTTACATACGTGCTCAAGTTATATATATCCCAACTATACTAACTTAGGCATCGGAGAGGAGAAGGCCGGCCCGCCCGGTATTCCCCTTAGTAAGCAGGTTTGCAGGAGATCGAGTTGGATTCATCTGCATCTACCAGGCCCCCGGGTTTAGGCAGAAACAAAGTTATACCTCGCGCACCGGAGGTGCAGCTTCCTTGCTTCCTGCTTGTCCTCCGGGCTTATCTTGTTGGTCAGGTACTTCTTGATCGAGTCCATCCAACTAGACGATGCTTCCTCAACCGCAAATACCTCAGAAATGGTTTTGACAAGAGTGGTACTTCCTGATCGGGTCCATCCAACTCGGTGGTACCACTGCTAGGCTTTTCCAAATTCTCGATTTTGGCCCTCCTGTACTCCGGCGTATAATCTCTGGTGGCCAATCTCGCCAGGGCATCAGCATGCCTGTTCTCCTCACGGAGGACGTGCTAGATGGTTGCTCCCTCGAACCGCTCCATTAGGGCCTTGGCCAGTGCCATTTGAGGCTCTTTTACTTCAAAAACGTTGTTGACCTGGTTGACCACCAGGCTTGAGTCACTATGGATCTCAACGGTTGGGATCCCCATCTCCTTGGCTAGCTGTAGGCCTGCTATGAGCGCCTCGTACTGAGCGGCATTGTTAGAGGCATTAAATAGGAACCTTAGTGCATATTCGTATGTGTGGCCGTCCGGTGCGGTTAATATGACACCAGCACCGCTCCTCTTTTTCGTGACCGAGCCATCAACATAAAGCTTCTATTCACTTGCCTCTCCCGCAGGCTCAGATTTGACGTCCCCTCTACCGCTTCCTTCTATCTCATCAAGTTGCCCCTCTTTTACCAACGGTACCAGCTCACATATTAAATCCGCGGCTGCCTGTCCTTTGATGGTTGTTCTCGGGGTGTATGTGATATCGAATCCCCCTAGCTCCACAACCTACTTGACTAATCTCCCGCTAGTTTCTGAAGAATTTACCGCAGAGGGTGATTAGTATACAGTGTAATGGAATGGGCCTGGAAGTAATAAAAATCAAGACAATAGCCATGCACAAAATTTTCTGTTTTTCTAGCCTATGTCGTGCCCTTTTTATCATAGCTCTCGGCATCATATTTTTCTTTTATTTTTGGTCCGAGCTAAATTTTTCTCTTTTCTTTTCTTTACTAAGGCACGGCATGCATATACAGTTTTCATATAAATTCATGGCTAAGTCTACCCCACACTTGTTCTTCTTCATCACTTCACGCAAAAACGCCTTCAAAAATCAAGCTTTGCCAATACTTTGATCAAGGGTAAGGGCACAACTATACTAAGCTCATGGAAAGTGTTTAAGGATGATGAAAGAAAAGGCTCAACATAGGCTCAAAGGGGTTTACTAAGGTGTCCCACGACGGGCTCCAATAGGGCTCATGCTTTATTTGGCTTTGGTGGTAAACCTAAATGATCTTTATTCAATCACATTCAAAATCAAGGTATTTTATGATTAAAAACGTTTTGAAAATCAACAAGAGTAAGTTCTAGCATACTAGAGTTCATTAAAAAGCTATGGCACATAATCATCGAATAATCAAAGAATTATGAGGTTTCATGCTTCCTACGAATCTATCGAATTTTATCTTTTTATCGCTCAAGAAGAAAGCAATTTGGCTCAAAATCTCACATAGGTTATAATCGAAATAAATTAGCTCAAACATGCATGCTTCATAATCAACAAGTCCTACATGCTCCTACCAATGCACAAAATCCATGAAACTCACAATTTTAATTGTATGCATAACCATCATCTACGTATGCAAAGAGGAGAAAAACATCATTGACATATTAGGGGCATCCTAAGACTCGAAACAACAATTTAAACACTCTATTTTTGTGGAATATTTTTCTGAATTTTCTTTTCTAAACTAAGCACACGAAAACATAAACGGAATACGTTATCCCACCCCATACTTAGAAAATTACATTGTCCTCAATGTAAGCACAAATCTATATCAACGAATTTCCTAAGCATGTAATTGTCTAACACATTCCAACATATCATCACAAACCAAAGAAAAAGAAAAGGGTTAAGAAATTGCAAACTCTCGGTGATGGCTCCTTCACTTTTCTTTGATCGAATTGGGTTGCCTCCCAAGTAGCGCTTTTTATTTATAGTCCATTGCTTAGACTCTTCACCATGTGTTTTGTGTATTCAACATGCCATGTGCAGCTCCGCAGTTGGGGCAGCAGCCCCCCTCGGTGATGTCCCACGAAGCTGTTTTCCAGTGCAAATAACAATGTAATGGGCGGTTGGATTGGGAAGCTACCATATGGAATTGAAAGTCCATGTTACTAGCTGCACGTACATATGTGGTACGTCCCATAACTCCAAGCAGCTGAAAAGTTATGCCCCTGCAAAGTTGGCTGAAAATAACAGCAGTTATCAGCAAAACAGAACAGACCTTTACCTCTTTATACCTGATTTGTTACATGATAGGCTACTCGAATGAAAAAGTGTCCATTATGAAAGTTGTAGTCAACTCAAAGAGCTTTCCAACGGTATAAAGTTTGCCAAAATCCGACCACCGGAGGTATTCTCTGTTTTGGGTTTTATTAGCTGCAGCCGCACAGAATCCTGGTTTGCTGCACTGACCTTCCGGTACTCAAATTGACACTGAGAACGGCAAGGAACTCCAAATCCACTTCTGTAAAATGCTACAGAAAGTAGAGTCCGAGATCTTTCCAACGGCGTAGAGCTCACTTTCCCAGGTTTTGTGAGGTAAAAACGGCAGCTATCCAAAGTTGGAGGACTGCACTGCCCGATTCCTGCTTTGAGCAGAACTTGGTATTTCCTGCACTTTTTCGTTTCAATTCAATCTGCACACGCACAAGACACATCAAAGCGAACAAAACACAAAGATAAATGCAAGAATATACAAAGCTATACTTCAACAAATTTTTCAAGGCATTACACGAAATTTTCAAGAATTTTTCAAACTATACACGACATCAAAGATTCAAGGTACGTGGAGCAGAGGAGCAAACTATGCAATGGACTTGTGCAGCCCATGGTAAGGTCATGCTTTATCCGATATACCTCAAAACTTTAAAGACTCAAAACGATTTTCAGAAATTTACAAAGCTAACATTCAAACAAATCAAGATTTTATAATCCCCGGCAACGGCGCCAAAAATTGACGTGATCCGAAGCTCGCACGCAATAATAAACCCTACAATCGTTAGTAGTATAGAATAAGTAGGGATCGTTCTAGCCGGGGATTAAGGGTACCTGAAATATGAGAATGTTAACAAAAATATTCACAAACATATATGCACACAATTGTCACACTTATATACATATATACACATTCACACACGAAATTATGGGGGATAAAAGGCTTGGCAGCAAGGGCTGCCTCTATATCTAAGACACGAAAATAAAAAGAAAACAAAACCTAAACTACTATATACAAGTGATCATCATCTCTCACACAAAACAGTTCACACAAAAGACTCTTTAACACATAGATTCGCATGCAAGAAAGTAAGAGACAAGTATTTAACATGTTCAAGACTCAACTTAGTTTCGACCTACAACTAGAACGGGAGCCGATTTTTACCTAGTTGTGAGACTTTTTCTAATGTTTTAAGATCGAGCTATTCGCATGGTGATCCTAAAAGTTATGCTACCTTATACAAGACATAGCATTGAAGCACAAAAGTCTATAATCGAAGACATGTAAACAAGCAAGGTTGTCAATCATCTTATTTAACATGCAAGTTTTAGCTAAGGTATTACCCTAGGTGAGCACAACAAATCAAAGCAACATACGTTTCATCTTTATTCGTTCTACTCAGGTTAAATGAAACCTAACATCTAGATTTACATGCTTTAAACAACAAATGCTTAAGCACAACTAATGTTTCGATTTGTTAAGGAACACCCTTAGATTACTAACCAAATTAAATCCTAAACATGCTTCTAATACCACTGCCCTAATTATCCAACATACAAAATCCATAAGTTAAATTTCAGAAAAACCATGCATAACATACAATATTCGGTTCATACAAAGTTTCAAGAAAAACCAAGAATCGAAACAAATTCGTACAAAACAACCAAACATAAATAAATACAAAAGCCATAGGGGAATGGATCACACTTTAAGAACCTTGAAGATTCCTCAAAGGTGACAAGGTGGCTCGGCTGCTGCTCCTTGGTGCTCGGCAAGAACAGAAATCGGCAGAAACAAAGGTGGAAGGGTTCGGCTATAGGGTTATGGTGGTGATGGTTCGGCTAGGTATTTATGTGTTGGTGTTTGAAAGGACTTGGTAGAGCTTTAGGCTAGTGTATTATGCTTGAGATGAGATGATTTTTCTGTAGGAAAAGTGGGGGTATTTATAGAGAATAGGGTGTTGCCGGCAGCCCTCTTGTAAAAAGGATTTCAGAAAACCTAATGGGATAAGGTTTTGCAACCTTCCTTTCTTAGTTCAATTAGGTTTTCTTTTTTCTGAATTTTTTCTTCAAGGCTTGGGCTTCACATCTTCATGGACTTCTTGTATGGTCTTGGACTTCAATTTACAGGTCTTGATCCATCGAAAATGCCCCAAAATGCCGGCAGCACAATATTGCACCAAATCTGCCAGAATCGGCAGCTTCTCCTAGCTTGACTAGGAGAACTTCTTTCTTCAAGTTTTTCTTCAATGCCATGGCCAAGTGTCATTCTCCTTCCTTTCATACGCTTGGGATGTCTTCACAAATGCTCTTGTACATCATATGGTCCATCGAAATGAAGCACTTGTGAAAAGGAAGCAATCAGTCCCTGGAATAGGCAGCTTTGACCTTGTCGCAGTAATTCCGGCATATCTCCACCTTCGGAGCTCCGATTGATGCGATTCTAAGTCTCACGTAAACTAGACACATATGGCCATCTCCCCATAAAATATCTCGGCCAAATTCCTTGCAAGTCGTCGGGAATGATTTTTCGAAGTTGGGACAAAGTCTCAGGAAAATCCTGTAAGCCCCTGGATTGGAATGTTCGGACTGCCGTTTTGCAGCCAACTTTTGGGTGACTTCCCGAACTCCGATTGATCTGAAATTTTAACACAACATTCCTCAGTATATGGATATTAAGCATACCAAATTTCATAGAATTCGGACAAGGATAGATCGCACTTTTGCTCATCTCAAAATCACGAAAAAGACACATTTTGCACTATTTTCCAGATTTCTCAAACTTAGTCATTTTTTCGGATTCTTAACCATTTTTCGCCAAACTCTACCAAATTAACACTAAACTATATTATGACTCTATCTTAGACAAATAAGGGTTAAACAAAGCATAAACGAGGGCATAAGCATATAATATCGTCGCACATTGTGCTCCTATCACATATTCGTATGTGTGGCCGTCCGGTGCGGTTAATATGACACCAGCACCGCTCCTCTTTTTCGTGACCGAGCCATCAACATAAAGCTTCTATTCACTTGCCTCTCCCACAGGCTCAGATTTGACGTCCCCTCTACCGCTTCCTTCTATCTCATCAAGTTGCCCCTCTTTTACCAACGGTACCAGCTCACATATTAAATCCGCGGCTGCCTGTCCTTTGATGGTTGTTCTCGGGGTGTATGTGATATCGAATCCCCCTAGCTCCACAACCTACTTGACTAATCTCCCGCTGGTTTCTGAAGAATTTACCGCAGAGGGTGATTAGTATACAGTGTAATGGAATGGGCCTGGAAGTAATGCCTTAGCTTCCTGGCGCTAACTATTAGTGCCAGGGCTAGCTTCTCGATATCTGGGTACCTGCTCTCCGCGCCGGTGAATCCCTTCCCCACGTAGTACACCTATAGCTCCAAGGTTCCTTCTTTCCTGATCAGAGCTGAGCTTACTACCGTTTCTAATGCGGCGATATAGAGGTACGTCATTTCCCCCGGCACTGGTTTTGACAAGTGACAAGTGACAGGACCCGAACCAGATTGAATCAGGATGACGGATCAAAAGTTATGATCCGTTGAAGTTTCGAAGCAATTCCTCGAATAAGAAACACAAAAGAACGAAAGAAGTGGCTGATCTAATACAAATACAATTATTTATATAATGACCAGTTGATAAAAGTCATTGTCGAATACTGGTGCAACTACCAGAATCTTCTCATCCGAATTACTGAGCTAATCATGCAATGGTCAAATGGATCCCCGATATCGGTATTTCAGATATCGTCTCTAGCTGCTCAAGTGGTAAAGCCATGCCACCGAGCCCCAAGCCATACTCCAGCGTAACAAGGTGATTCCGAAGCCACAACGACTATACCTCAAAATTTACGCCGCATGGAATCACTAAGCATCACCAACTTCCATTCATCACTGACCTCCCAATGTTATCATGATCACATATTCAAATCTCTTTCCCCTCAAATACCACGTATTTCAAAACAAAATATCTCCAATCTAGGTAGCTATTTCAATTTCTAATTCTTCCTTTATCCAACTCCCAATCAAGGTCGCTAAGAATTAGAAATACTTATAGCTCCCACAATCTCCTTTTGGCTCTCCATTCCTTCCGTCATAACCGATAAGTCCAAAATCAAAATAAGACGGTTATGAGATTCATAAAAACAACACATGTATACTGCCGCTTAAATGTCCACTGACTCATTTTCTCTACATACGCCAAATCCATTGGTCAATCCACAAAATATCGCTGAAGAGTGGCTCCATCACCTACTCGTAACAATCTAAAATCACAGTTTGATTGTTACATAATCAATTTTCCACTCATTACCGCAAAGTCGCAACGACGACAATCGTCTCACGTTAGTCTTGTCAACATTTCCAAAATCGATCACTTAAATAGGCTGCTCAAAAACTAGGGCCAACTCCCTGTACACAACGTGAATAAGAGACCAAAGTCTCAATGTATAGCCCTTTCAGAAATAACACATTCCTATCTCAAAAGAAATAGGGCCGAACATCCGAGTTCCCAACTCGTAATTTGACGCTAAAACTGCTGATAAACGTCAAAGCATAATTGAATAGGTATAACCCACATACCTATTACGTACGCAAGGATAACGTCCTAAGAGGTCGATGTACTCGAGGCATAGTCCAAGAGATACGACTCGATACCTGAAATGTACTTTACATACTTAATAATGACAATAGCACCAAGGAGCACGATGGGTATCCGCTGCAGTCGGATCCATCAGTCGAAGGTACTAAGCATTACTAGGCATATAAAATAACTGAATAGAATAGTACTCTACAGAGTACATAAGAAGACACCAAAGAATCAAAGTCACACACTTAATGAACACACTAGCATCAAAGTATATGATGGAAATCCGCCGCGGTCGGCCCATCAATCCAAAATACTAGGTGTCATCAAGTATAAAAGATAACATGACTCAAGGAATGAAAGGACCTAATGCTCTGATACCAAACTGACAAGACCCGAACCAGATTTCATCCTGAAACCCGGATAAGGCCCTACGGGGACCACCTTAAGACTAACTCTATCGAAAAATCGATAAATCAATCTTAAGATGGACAACCCTAAAACCTGCAACAACCAAAACACTTCTAATTCCAGTTCCAACCTCAACACCTGGAGCCATCTGCTCCCCAAACACAACCACCGCCAAAGATAAACACAAAATCAAATTAATTTAATATTCAAAGGCTCACAAGTAATCAGAGCAATCTAACAAAATGAACTGGAATCACAAATGGAAATATAACAAGAAATGTAATATGAAAATAAAAGAATAAGGGATCACAGATCCCACCTAGCGGAAACGACAATGATGATGACTATGCCTCGACTCCGAGTACTCTTAACCTCATTGCATGCCTTTAATAACGTTAGAGTGAGTGGATAAAAATAAAACAATCTAATATAATACTTTAATTGAAAGTATCATATTACTTTCCCAATATTTTATAAATAAAACCACATTGCATGCCTTTAATAAAACGTCCCACGTTTTAGGAAAATCGTATTTAAAAATCAGCCCCGCTGATATATCAAATAAACAAATAATGATTTTGTTTATATATGTATTTGAAAACGAAATATTTTTGAAAATCAATTAATAATATTTCACGACCAATCCCATTGGTCATATAAAAACCTAGCCCCGCTGGTTCGGGAATTTATTAAATTACAGAAAGTCTCATAGAGAAAATATTCCCGAAAACCAAATAATATAAAATCATGACAAATCCCATTGGTCCTATAATAGAATAGGGGAACGTCATTATCACCATTTAATAGTAGCCTCAAAGACTAAGGGTCGAGCCTCCAAGACTCTCTCTATAGCGTCCCACGCTATGCCCGTACACGTCGACCATCGAGCGTGAATCTGACATATGTGGTCATGTCCTCACCTCGCATGGGCTCAGGCGACACTATGCCCGTACACGTCGACCACCGAGCGTGAATCTGACCTATGTGGTCAAGTCGTCACCTCGCATGGGCTCAGGCGACTAAGCTAGCTAGCATCAATATATATCTGGACCCTGATATGGTGAAAATCCGAAAACAAAACCGAAAGTACGCTTCTCCTTATATTTCATAAATCCGTACGGTCCCCGACCGCACATCTGAGGCTTATAATAATCATTAGTATAATAGCCTCGAAATATACTCATATATATCTGACATATCCAACATGCCGTAAAACAATATCAAAAATTATATTTATAACGTCGACATGTCTCACATGTCGAAAATCATAAATAACGAAAATATAAAATCCCCGGAAATCTCATTTCCGGTCACTACCTTTAATTAAAACTTATTTAACAAAATCAAGTTATGAATAATTAAAATATACTATTTCCGGAAACCTCGTTTCCGGATAAATCACATAGTAAAAACATAACCCAAATCCATAATTTACTTTAAATATTAAATCAACAATTATAACAGAAGTATATGAAATATCGACTTTCGATAATTCATATCATGCTTACGAATTCATTTAATTAAATAAATTGTATTTCAATAAAACGTAATTGCATGTATTTATTTTAAAATAAAATCCACTCACAGTACGGCCGAGCGTGCCGCTATTCCTCCCTCTCATTACGTCGAGTAATTTCTCGACCTATAACAGAGACGTAATTATAAATATTTCAAACTTCGGAATTAAATTATAAATGTTAAATCTACGGACATCCTCACTCACACGAAACCTCCCAATTTTCTCTTTTTCAGTTATCGGTATAGGAATTACGCCTCAATACCGAAAATCTACGTCCGAATTTACTCAGGACACCCAACTCGTGTCCGATTAATCCTTTTACTAGTTATTTCGTCGTAAAGCCATTTTAATTAGCTTTTAACCTTTTTACGGTAAGTCAATAGTAATAAACCAAGGTCAAACAGTAATTATTCTAGGTCAAATAGTAATTCTGAAAGTTAAACAGTAAATGGTTAAAATCCAATTACTATTTACCATTTACTTTTACTGTTTACTGTTTTACTTTTCACCTTTTACCGTTTTACTTTTATCTTTTAGTGTTTCACTGTTCATCGTCTTCAACCTTTCGCTGCCGGAACAGTGGCGCCGCCGCCGCCGCCGCCACCGGCAGCTCCGCCGCAGGAGGCCGAAACCACCTCCAATCGACGCCAAATTCACCCAACACCATCACAGGGACTCATTCCCCTCATTTCCGCCGCCATTGGAGGACTCCTCCGCCACGAACGGCGGTCCTGACGGCGGTCCAAATTATCCAACTTCCAATTTTTACAAAAACCACCCAATCGAACATCCAATTCCATCTAAACAACCTCCTAAACCTGATTTCAACATCCAATTACAACAAAAACACCCAATATCCACCTCCACCGAAAATCAAAAAACCCTAGAAATTCAACTTTGAATTTCTACTTACCCGTTCTAATTCGAGTCAATTCCTCCCATGGCGATAACGTGCAGGCCGAGGTCTCCCTTTCCCCTCTCGAAATCGGGCCGATTGGTGGCCGGAGGAGGAAATTGGTTCGGTCGGTGGCCGATCTTCAGGGACATCACATGGCCAAACGATGGCGAATCCCACCGTGCCGCTGCCACTGGCGTGACGGGGAGGCCGAGCCGGTTCGAACACGACCAGTGCGGCGGTCCAGTTCGGCCGGACGGCGGAGTTGGGTGGAGGCAGGGAGCGGGTCGGGGTCGGCCGATCGGGGGAGAGGAGAGAGAAAGGAGAGAGAAGAAAAGAAAAAGAAAAAGGAAAGTTTCCCGTTCGGGAAATTTTTCATTTCCCGCTATTTGTACTCGTCCAAAAATCGGAAAATTTCCGATTTACATCGTAACTTTTTCGTACGAACTCCAAATTGAGCATGCTACATGTCCACGAACTCGTTTCAACGTCTTCTACCTCGTCATGAAATAAAATCCTCGGTCGAGTCAACTTATTTAAAAGTCAACCTTTAGAACTTTCAAATCGTAAAAACAATTCCCAAGGGGAAATAATAAAAGTAAAACAGTTAAACGGTAATTCTAGGTTCGGGTCGTATCAACAAGAGTGGTACCGCTACTAGATAAGTCTTGATCGACTGAAATGCTGCCTCATGGTCCGGAGACCAGTTGATCAGCTTAAATTGCTCACCTTCAGCAATTTGAAGAAAGGAGTGCATTTATCAGTTAGCCGAGAAATGAATCTGGCTAATGCAGCTAACCACCTGGTCAAGGATTGCACCTGGTTTCGCTCAGTTGGAGATCCCATCTCCAAAATAGCCTGGACCTTAACAGGGTTGGCTTCTATCCCCCGCTGGATGATGACGTGACCCAGGAATAATTCCTCTGAAATCTCAAATATACACTTCTTTGGGTTCAGATGCATACCGTACCTGAGCATCTTGCCTATTACGACCAGCGGTAAGGCTCTTGACTAGCATGTCATCCACATATACCTCTACCGTCTTGCCCATCTCCTGTTCCAACATGCGGTTCACCACCCGCTAGTAGGTGGCTCCGGCGTTCTTTAACCCATAAGGCATTCTTTTGTAGTAGTAGAGGCCCCGATCAGTCGTGAATGACGTGTACTCCTCATCCGCTGGATTCATTCTTATCTGGTTGTACCGGGCATAGACGTCCATGAAGCTCAGCAGCTTATAACGGGAAGTTGAATCTATCAGCTGGTCTATTCTTGGCAACGGGAAACTGTCTTTCGGGCATGCTCTGTTCAGGTTTGTGAAGTCCACGCATATGCGCCACAGCCCGGTATTCTTCTTTGGAACCATGACCACGTTCGCCAACCACCGGGGGGGTACTGGACTTCCCGGATGAAGTCTATCGTCCTCAGTTTCTGCACTTCCCCCCATATGGCCTCGTACTTCTCTGGGTTAAAGGCTCTTCTCTTTTGCCTTACCGGTACGCTTCTGGGCAGGATGTTCAGCTCGTGCGTGGCTATCTCTGATAATATGTCGGGCATGTCCTCATAAGACCACGCGAACACCGAGCTGTTTTCCTTGAGGAAACCGATGAGATCTTTCCTCACTCTCGGTGCCAGCTTCGTACCTATTGACGTGAGCCGCCGAAGCGAGCATCAAGCAATAATAACCCTACAATCGTTAGTAGTATAGAATAAGTAGGGATCGTTCTAGGCCGGGGATTAAGGGTACCTGAGATATGAAATTGTTAGACAAACATATATACATATATACAAAATCGTCACACATATGGGGGAATAGGGTACGGCAGCAAGCTGCCCTAAACTAGGCTCGGCATGAACTTTAAAACAAAAATTCCTAGGTTCGGCAGCAAACATGGCTGCCTCTAAATCATGCATAAAAACAGAAATTAAAATCCTAAATTACTATATACAAGTTTGGTCGACATTCTTCCACAAATTACTAACACAAAAGCACTCAAAACACATAGCAAAGTTATAAGATAAGACACGGCAAGAGCACACAATATCCTAGATCCGACTTAGTTCCAACCTAATTAGCTCCTTATCGGTTTACTAATCGATTAAGACTCTCAAGTACTTCAAGATTAACTTATCGTCTAACCCTAAAGTTATACTAAACACATTTGAGAACACTTATCGTCGAAATCAAACATGCAAAGTAATTAAGCACAAGGTCTTTTTAGTCGGAAACATATCAATCAAGCAAGGCGTCACCACTTCTTGTTAACATGCATAGTCGTTTAAACCACTCTAGTCCTATTATTGACAGATACAAGACCAATACTCAAAACACACCGCGAATATGCTAAGTACCAATCTTTGAGGCACACGGATTTAAGGACTAAACCAAGAACGAATTACTAGAATCAGAGTGAACATGCTTGCCTATCTAATCCTATCTCTTTACTTCATATTTTCATTACAATTTAGCATGCAATTCGAAACTTATCTTTGAAATTCCTTATTAATACTATAAGAATTAAATTAACATGCATCATCATAAAACCAAATTCACAATTGTTTTTCACATAGACATGAAAACACAATAACCAAACATACACATGAGTTTCATAGACAAAACTACACATAACTACATAAAAACTATTACAAACCAAGAGTAGGGAGTAGATCACACTTTTGCAGACACCTTTGAGGGCTTCAAGTCGTGTGGATCCAATGGAAAGTGGTTCGGTGGTGGCTGGATGAATGATGAAGACAATCGGCAGGAATTTATGGTGGTGGTGGTGGCTTTTGGTTTGTGTTTTTATGTAGGATCTTTGGCTGAAAATTGGTAGAGCTTTGGCTAGGGTTTTTGCTTTTGAATGTGACACCTTTTCTGTAGGAAAAAGTTGGTATTTATAGGGGATAGAAAGAGAGGCTGCCGGCCACAACCCTAGATGCAAAAGGGATTCACAAAACCTAATGGGATTAGGTTTTGTAACCTTCCTTTCATAGTACAATTAGGTTTTGTTTTTCTGAATTTTTCTTCAAGGCTTGGGCTTCACATCTTCATGGACTTCTTGTATGGTCTTGGACTTCAATTGATAGGTTTTGATCCATCGAAAATGCCCCAAATGCCGGCAACACACAAAGGCAGCAAATCTGCCAGAATTCGGCAGCTTCTCCTAGTGTGACTAGGAGAACGTCTTTCTTCAAGTTTTTCTTCAATGCCATGGCCAAGTGTCTTCCTCTTCCCTTCATAAAGCTTGGACCATCTTCACATATGCATTTGTGCACCATTTGGTCCATTAAAAACAGAAAACACAAAAAGGGGGCAGTAGGTTCCTGGAATCGGCAGCTTTGACCTTGTCGCAGTGATTCCGACATATCTCCATCTGTGGAGCTCCGATTGATGCGATTCCAAGTCTCACGTAAACTAGACACCTATGGCCATCTCCCCATAAAATATCTCGGCCAAATTCCATGTAAGTCGTCGGGAATGAATTTTCGAAGTTGGATCAAAGTCCCAGGAAAATCCTGGAAGCCCCTGGATTGGTTTACTCGGACTGCCGTTTTGCAGCCATCTTTTGGGTGACTTCCCGAACTCCGATTGATCTGAAATTTTAACAAAGCATTCCTCAACATATGAATATGAAGCACACAAAATTTCATAGAATTCGGACAAAGATAGATCATACTTTCACTCATCTCAAAATCACGAAAAAGACATATTTTACACTATTTTCCAGATTTCTCAAACTTAGTCATTTTTCGGATCATTAAGCTCATATTTTACCAAAACTCTACCAAAATTGACACTAACTACATTATGACTCAATCTTAGACAAATAAGAGTTAAACAAAGCATAAACGAGGGCATAAGCATATAATATCGTCGCACATTGTGCTCCTATCACCTATCACTACCGTCCTGTCCGGATGCTCCTCTGAGATTAGTACTTCCTCTGTTTTCTCCGCGGCTGATGGCCTCTTTTGCTTTTCCTCATCGGAATCTGTGTCGTCCCGTGGATCGACAATCGGGTCCAATGGTAATACCCGGCGAGCTGCCGTAAAGACCTCAGCTCGCCTTCTTCCGCCGCTTCCAGCCTCTGCGTAATATTTCTGGGCAATCTTCTGATTTCCCCCGAATGGTTATGAATCCAGTGGGGGACGACATCTTTAACATTAGCATGTGCTCGGCGATGAATGTCTTTAGCCCCCAGAGACTTGGCCGGCCGATTATACCATTGTAGGAGGATAGGCAATCGACTATTATAAACTCCAAATGTTGCTTCCTTGCCTTGTCTCCCTCCCAAAAAATCAATGGTAGATAATCCGACCCCAACGGCTGGACTACCTCCCCTGAAAAACTTATTAAGGGCTCGTTGTCCTAAGACAACTTATTCTTTCCCCGGTTCAGCCCACTGTAAGCTTCCCAGAACATGACATTAACCGATGCACAGGTATCGATCAGCATCCTCCTAGTTATCTAGTGATCGATCTGTATAGTAATGAGGAATGGGTCGTCATGAGGTTGGATCAGGTCCTCCGGCTCTTCCTCCTTGTAGAAAGTTACGGACTTCCAAGCGGTCTTTGCCGCCTGTCCGCTTCTCTCCCCGAAAGCATATACTTTCTTCCCCTTTCTCGACCGTAGGCACTGCTTCTTTGTTTTCCTTGTTAGTTGGTCGATGTGGGCCCCACCGTGGATCATATTGATGCTCCCATGTACATCAATCCGGTCTTGCCTGTAAGTCCGGATGACTCATACGTCTCGGGCGCCTCTCTTGTACTGCTGCAGCTTCCCATTCCGAATTTGCTCCTTCACTGCCGTCTTCAGGGCCGCGCAATCATTTGTCCGGTGCATGGCCTCATCGTGATAGGAACAGTACTTACCGCTCACTTCCTTATTGAGGGTTCCCTTTGGGTGCCTCCTTGCTGGCGGACCGTGGATGCTATTCTGGCTCTCGCTCAAGATAGTTTCATAGGAAGTGGTCAGGGTAGTGAAAACTTCGTTTCGTCTTGCTGGAATGATCGCCAGGTTTCGTTCCGCTGGCATGATTGCCAGGGGTCGCTCCTGCTGGCGACCCGCAACCCTTCTTCCTCCTTGCGGGCTCCCATAGTTACTCTTGGGCTGCCGCTGGTTTCCCCAGTCTTTGGATTTCTTGGACCGCTGTCATCGGACGGTTCCTCTACCCGAACCGAATTTGGGTCGGCGGGAGTAAGTACGGGTTTGAAATCTAGAACTCGTCGAACTTCTTCCGGTCCCTTTCCGTGTGCCTTTACTTCTGAACCTCCAGCCATACTTTGCAACGTGACTTTTGCATATAGAATTCCCACAGACGGCACCAATTGTTAGTGTATAAATCTGCAGGCCCGAAGATACCGCAAGCCCAAAGGTACTGTTGATTCCTGGGTTGACTTTCTCCTGATACAATCCTGCTTACTAGAGAAGTTAGATGAGGATCGGACAATTCCACTCCGATGCTTAAGTCAGTAAGGTAAAGGATAATAATTGAATAATAGAAAGTGCTTACACTTGGGATTGGTTTCTTACCTTATAAGGAAAATAGCTGGGCTGTTATATAAGTTCCCAGGTCCCAAAGCTGAACCTATCTTTCGATGTGGGACAGAGCCCCCTTTTGCATAACTAAATACCTTCTTGGGTCATTCTTCGCAGACTTCCCTCATCGGTCATCCCGCTCCCTACTGATGGGAGCCTAAACTCGCACACAATAATAAACCCTGCAATCGTTAGTAGTATAGACATAAGTAGGGATCGTTCTAGGCCGGGGATTAAGGGTACCTGAGATATGAAATTGTTAGACAAATATATACATATATACACACATAAACGTCACATATGGGGGATGGTATGAATCGGCAGCTAGGCTGCCCTAAACTAGGTTCGGCACAAAAATTGAAAGAAAAGAAACAAGAAACAAAAAGGTCCTAGGTTCGGCAGCAATAGGCTGCCTCTAAATCATGCATAAAAACAGAAATGTAAAATCCTAAATTACTATATACAAGTTTGATCATCATCTCTCACGCATCACATAGCACAAAACACACAATTCACACACAAGCATTCATGCAAGACTCGGCAATTTAGTTCAAGTTTCATAGACTCTATTCAATTCCAATTTCAATTAGAGCCTCAACGGTCATCTAATCACTAGACTCTCTCTTAAATATTTTAGAAAACACTCAACGTCGAATCCTAAAATTATACTAGTCATGTTTGAAAACACTCAACGTCGAAGACAAACACAAAGAGTAATTACGCACAAGAGTCTATAAATTGGAGACATATCTTTAGGTATGGCGTCACTCATCCTATCAACATGCAAGTTCATGAATTAAGTAACCTTGATTTTAACAACCTAGAATTCAGTTCGATCGTTGCCTAACTCAATCCCAAATTATTAAGTTAAATGAAATCGCAATCTACATAAGTACTAAGGCCCTAGCATCATGTAAACATTGATTTTTATGCACAAATTCAAGAACTAATCGAATAAAAACTAAAGAATACAAGAACATGTTACTGCCCTAATCTAACATACGAATTCAAGCATGCAATTGTTTGCAAAATTCATCACATAAATTCCAACAAAAATCGCAATTCATGTTCATCATACAACACCAAACGAAAACAAAGTATTTTTATAACAACAAATGTGACTAAACCAAAAATCAAAATACAAGTTATAGGGATGGATCACACTTTAGAAACCTTCGAGAGCTTCGTCTTGGTGTGGTGAAAGAGGCTCGGCAGTGGCTAAGGCAGGGGATGGAATCGGTGGTGAATGGTGGAATCGGTGGACTTTGTATTTTAGGGTTTCGGGTTAGAACTTTGGTAGGCAATTTGGTAGAGTTTCGGCTAGTGTTTTGCAAGAGATGAGATGATTTTCAGAATGAAAAAGTGAGGCTTTTATAGAGGAGAGGGGTGCCGGCTGCCCTAGATGCTCAAGGAAGTCAGAAAACCAAGTGGATTAAGGATTTGAAACCTTCCTTTCATAGTTCAATTAGGTTTTCTATTTCTGAATTTTTCTTCAAGGCTTGGGCTTCACATCTTCATGGACTTCTTGTATGATCATTGGACTTCAATTTATAGGTCTTGATCCACCAAAAATGCTTCAATTGCCGGCAGCAACATCAAGCACACAATCTGCCTCTATTCTGCAGCTTCTCCTAGTGTGACTAGGAGAACTTCTTTCTTCAATTTTTCTTCAATGCCATGGCTTAGTGTCTTCTTCTTCCCTTCATAAATCTTGAACCATCTTCAAAAATGCATTTGTGCACCATTTGGTCCATTAAAAACAGAAAACACAAAAAGGGGGCAGTAGGTTCCTGGAATCGGCAGATTTGACCTTGTTGCAGTAATTCCGGCATATCTCCATCCGTGGAGCTCCGATTGATGCGATTCCAAGTCTCAGATACACTAGACACATATGGACATCTCTCCATAAAACAGTTCGATCAAACTCCTTGTGAGTCGTCGGGAATGATTTTTCGAAGTTGGGTCAAAGTCCCAGGAAAATCCTGGAAACCCCTGGATTGAAATGCTCGGACTGCCGTTTTGCAGCCATCTTTTGGGTGACTTCCCGAACTCCAATTGATCTGAAATTTTAACACAACATTTCTCAGTATATGAATAATAAGCATACCAAATTTCATTAAATTCGGACAAGGATAGATCGCATTTTCACTCATCTCAAAATCGCGAAAAAGACATATTTTACACTATTTTCCAGATTTCTCATACTTAGTCATTTTTCGGATTCTTAACCAATTTTTCCCAAATTTAACCAAATTAGCACTAAACTATATTATGACTCAATCTTAAACAAATAAGAGTTAAACAAAGCATAAACGAGGGCATAAGCATGTAATATCGTCGCACATTGTGCTCCTATCAACTACCCCACACTTATCCTTTGCTAGTCCCTTAGCAAACTAAACTAAACTAGACTCTAAACACACTATTGCCCCTAACAATTTGTCTCAGGCTCGTATGTACACATAGCTTTCAAGTTAAATGCATGAGAATGCTAAGCACGAAAATTCCAAGTTTCATGAACATGTGACATCAATATGAACATATAAGAACAAAAGGTAAGCATGTAAACATGTTAAAGCTAATTCAAATCACCTCACAAGGCATACTCTCTTCTTTTTCGCTCGAAGCATGGTCATTCACACATAAGTATATGCAAGCGAAAGATAATGAATTACAAAGAGTGACTTGCATAAATCGAAGAAATGAAAGCACTTTGTGAATTTTGATGGAAAAACCTCATATGATAACTATATACACCAATGAACCAAAACCATATGCTTACTCTTGAGATAATCTCCACAATCAATTTTAACCATCTTAAGAATCATGAAAAAGACCAACAAAAGGGTTGTAATGGGGTTAGGCTAAGAGGTATTCGATATTTGGATAAGGAGGCTTAAAAACATCACCATGGCATTTGGCAAAGCTCAAATCTCCTTATGTCTTCTCGCCGAAATGGTCAAATTTCATCTTGTTGGACCCATACTTCATTCTTTTCTTCCCATAAAACATTACAACAATAATCTAGACAATAGCCATGCACAAAAATTTTTATTTTTCAAGCCTATGCCGTGCCCTCTTCTTTTCTTGCTCTCGGCTTCTTTTCTTTTCTTTTTAATCCGAGCATTTTTTTTTTTCTTTTCATAGGCACGGCATGCATACATTTTTCATATAATTTTATGGCTAAGTCTACCCCACACTTGTTCTCCTTCATCACACACGCGAAAACGCTTTCAAAAATCAAGCTTTGCCGACACACAAGGTAAAGGCATCACTATACTAAGCTCATGGAAAGTGTTTAAGGGTGATGAAAGAAAAGGCTCAACATAGGCTCAAAGGGGTTTACTAAGGTGTCCCACGACGGGCTCCAATAGGGCACATGCTTTATTTGGCTTTGGTGGTAAACCTAAAAGATCTTTATTCAATCATATTCAAAATCAAAGTATTTTATGATATAAACGTTTCGAAAATCAACAAGAGTAAGTTCTAGCATACTAGAGTTCATTAAAAGCTATGGCATAAGTCATCGAATATGCAAAGAATTATGAGGTTTCATGCTTCCTACGAATCTATCGAATTTTATCTTTTTATCGCTCAAGAAGAAAGCAATTTGGCTCATTAGCTCACACAGGTTATTATGGAAGTAAATTAGCTAAAACATGCATGCTTAATAATCAACACATCCTACATGCTCCTACCTATGCACATAATCCATGAAACTTACAATTTTAATTGTATGCACAACTATCATCTATGTATGCAAAGAGGAGAAAAACATCATTGACATATTAGGGGCATCCTAAGACTCGAAACAAACAAATTAAAACACTATTTTTGTGTTACAATTTTCTGAATTTTTCTTGTCTAACTAAGCACACTAAAAGCAAAAACAAAACCGGAACATGCTATCCCACCCCACACTTAGAAAATTACATTGTCCTCAATGTAAGCACAAAACAATATCAATGAATTTCCTAAGCATGCAATAGTCTAACATATACCAACAAATCATCACAAATCAAAGAAAAAGAGAAGGGTTAAGAAATTTCAAACTCTCGGTGATGGCTCCTTCACTTTTCTTTGATCGAATTGGGTTGCCTCCCAAGTAGCGCTTTGTGTTTATAGTCCATAGCCTAGACTTTTCACCGTGTTTGGCATGTGTTCATCTCGCTCCAAAGCAGCTCAAATCGGCAAGAAGAAGGTTGATGAGAAGTGCATCGCATGTTCTATCCGATTCTGTTGCACTCTGCGTGTCCGGGTGAATCGGTGTGTCCGGCTCGACAGCTTGCGTATCCGGCGTATCCAGCGGTTCAATATGGTTGTGCTGGTCTTCATGCGTCATATCTTCAATCCTGCCGGCAATGGCAGGTCCGGCAGGTGGTTCGGTTTCAGCAGGAGTGAGGTCCGGCCTCTCGGCTTCTTTGTCCGTGTCCGGCATTGTAGTGATGCTGCCGGCAATTGCAGGTCCGGCAGCAGCTTGGTTTGGTAGTGGCGTGGCTGCAGCAGATGATTGTGAAGGCAGCTCGGCAGCAGCTTGTGGGGAGTCTCCAAGAACAATTGTGTCCTCAAATGCATCAAAAGGTGCATGATAATGCTTGAGGCGATGGCCATTAACCTTGAAAGTCTTGTGGGTTTGCAAATCTTGAATTTCCACGGCTCCATGAGGGAACACACGAGCAATGACAAAAGGGCCAATCCAACGAGAGTGTAACTTTCCGGGAAAAAGTCTAAGGCGAGAGTGAAATAGAAGCACATGTTGTCCAACTTCAAACTTCTTACCACGGATCATCTTGTTATGGTAGGCACGTGTTTTCTCCTTGTAAATCCATGCGGCATCATAGGCTTCATTACGGATTTCTTCAAGTTCATTGAGTTGAAGCTTTCTATGAAGACCGGCATCATCAATGTTCATGTTGAAGGCCTTTATTGCCCACCATGCCTTATGTTCTAGCTCAACCGGTAAGTGACATGCTTTACCATAAACCAACCGAAAAGGAGACATACCTATCGGTGTCTTGTATGCAGTCCTATATGCCCACAAAGCATCATCGAGTCGATCACTCCAATCCTTCCTTGAAGGTCCAACGGTTTTCTCAAGTATTTGCTTGATCTCTCGATTACTTACCTCGGCCATGCCACTTGTTTGGGGATGATAAGGTGTAGACACCTTATGTGTGACTCCATACTTCCTCAATAAGGCTTCAATGGTGCGGTTACAAAAATGGGATCCTCCATCGCTAATCAAGACTCTTGGAACTCCAAAACGTGAAAAGATGTTGGTCTTGAGAAACTTGGCTACCACCTTGGCATCATTGGTGCGTGTAGCCCTTGCTTCGATCCACTTTGACACATAATCAACCGCAAGTAATATGTAGAGAAAGCCCTTACTCGAAGGAAACGGTCCCATGAAATCAATCCCCCAAAGATCAAAAATTTCCACCTCAATGATAGGCGTGAGCGGCATTTGGTCTCTAGCTCCAATGTTCCCCATTCTTTGGCATCTATCACATGCTTTGCAAAATATGAATGCATCCTTGAAAATCGTAGGCCAAAAGAAACCACAAGTGAGTACCTTCAAAGCCGTTTTCTTTGGTCCAAAATGCCCACCACAAGCTTCACTATGACAAAAAGCAAGGATGGATCGATGCTCATTCTCCGGAACACATCTTTGAATAACTTGATCACCACATTGCTTCCATAAATATGGATCATCCCACAAGAAGTGTCGAGCTTGCTTCCTTATTCCCTTTTGTTGATGGCTCGGCATCTCCTTGGGAAATCAGTTTGTAGCAAGAAAATTTGCAATGTCGGCATACCAAGGCTCATGTACTTCAAGTCGAAAAAGTTGCTCATCCGGAAAGGTCTCACATAGGGGCAGCCGATCCTCATCCTTGACAAGTCTACTCAAATGATCGGCTACAACATTCTCAACTCCTTTCTTGTCTTTAATCTCAATGTCGAACTCTTGAAGCAAAAGAATCCATCGAATGAGCCTCGGCTTTGCATCCTTCTTCGTCATAAGATATCTCAAAGCGGCATGATCACTATAAACAATAACTTTGGAATTCAAAAGATATGATCGAAATTTTTCCAAAGCGAAAATTACCGCTAAGAGTTCCTTCTCCGTTGTTGTGTAGTTGAGTTGAGCATCGTTGAGAGTCCTTGAAGCATAGTAAATGGCGCATGGCTTCTTCTCAATTCGTTGTCCAAGTACCGCTCCAAGTGCATAATCACTAGCATCACACATCAACTCAAATGGCTCATCCCAATTTGGTGAAACTAAAACCGGCGCCATACACAATAATTCCTTCAATCGGCAAAAGGCAATCTCACATGCCTCCGACCACTCAAACGTCACCTCCTTTTGTAACAAGTTGCTCAATGGCTTGGCAATTGAAGAGAAGTCCTTGATAAATCGACGATAGAACCCCGCATGGCCAAGAAAACTTCTCACATCTTTCACACACCTAGGGCTCGACAATGCTTGAATTAGCTCCACCTTGGCTTTGTCAACCTCTAAGCCTCGTGCCGAAATTATGTGCCCTAGAACAATGCCTTGCGTGACCATGAAGTGACACTTCTCCCAATTAAGCACAAGATTTGTCTCTACACACCTCTCAAGTATCTTCTCCAAGTTCCCCAAACATGCATCGAAGGTGCTCCCATACACACTAAAATCATCCATTAACACTTCGATAATGTCTTCAATAAAATCCGAGAAGATAGCATACATACATCTTTGAAAAGTGCCGGGTGCGTTGCATAGTCCGAATGGCATCCGCCGATAAGCAAACGTGCCAAATGGACAAGTAAAAGTGGTCTTCTCTTGATCATCCGGGTGTATCATGATTTGATTGTAGCCACTATATCCATCAAGAAAGCAATAGTAAGAATGGCCGGCTAACCTCTCTAGCATTTGATCCATAAACGGCAAAGGCATGTGATCCTTCCTTGTTGTAGCGTTGAGCTTCCTATAATCGATGCACATCCGATGACCGGTTACAAGTCTTTGTGGCACAAGCTCATTCTTCTCATTCTTGACAACCGTTACACCACTCTTCTTCGGCACTACTTGCACGGGAGATATCCACTTACTATCCGAAATTGGGTAGATCACCCCACAATCAAGCAACTTGATAATTTCTTCTTTCACAACTTTCATCATGGGAGGGTGAAGTCGACGTTGAGCTTCCTTAGTCGGCTTAGCTCCTTCTTCTAATAAGATGCGATGAACACAAGTAGTAGGGCTTATTCCCTTGATATCTGCTAAGGTCCAACCTATGGCGGTCTTGTACTTCTTAAGCACCCGTATCAAATCCACTTCTTGCTTCTCACTAAGCATTGAAGACACAATAACCGGTAGTGTATCTTCTTCTCTAAGATAAACATACTTTAAGTGACTAGGGAGTTCTTTAAGTTCTAACTGTGGGGCCTCTTCCACACTTGGTCGAAATTTTGTTGTGGCACTTGGAATTGACAAGAACGAGTTCCTCGGATACATTGGTGTGGCGTCGAGTTCGGCAACCACCTCTCTAAGGCTCGGCATCATGGTGTAGGGCTTGGCAATGCTTGGCTCGGCCTCTTCTTGCACTCGTTCTCCCCTCTTGTCAAATCCGACCCCTTGCTCAATCGCTAATTGCTATGCGTCGAGCGAGGTCGACATAACTTGCTCGATCTCCTCCAAAACTCCAATGGCACAACCCTCCTTCAAATCAACATTAGGGAACTTCATGGCGTCAAACACATTGAACTTGATTACTTCACCATCAAACTCCATAGTTAGGTTGCCCTCAGCCACATCTATCTTTGTGCGCGCGGTCCTCATGAATGGTCGCCCAAGAAGCAATTGCGTGTTATTGACCGGCGAATCCTCCATCTCAACCACATAGAAATCGGCAGGGAAAATCAATTGATTTACTTGCACTAACACATCCTCCACAAAACCCTCCGGATACTTACTTGAGCGATCCGCAAGTTGAATGATGACATTATCCTTCTTGAGAGGCCCTATACTCAACGTTTGATACACATTGAGTGGCATGACATTGATCGATGCTCCCAAATCCAACATCACATCCTCAAACCGAGTATTGCCTATGACACAAGGCACATTGAAGCTTCCCGGATCCTTCATCTTTGGTGGCAACTTCCTTTGAATAACGGCTGATACTGTCTCGCTCATAGTCACCACACGAGTCTCCCTCGTATGCCTTCTTGCCGTGCAAAGCTCCTTCAAAAACTTAGCATACTTCGGTACTTGCTTAATGCACTCCAACAAAGGGATGTTGACTTGCACTTTCCGGAAAATCTCCAACACCTCCTCATCGGACTTATTCTTCTTTGATCTAGCAAAGCGAGAAGGGAATGGAATGCTTGATGTCGGCACCCCTCCCTTGCTTGCTTGGTTCGGCACTAACTCATTCTTTGATGTTGCGGGATCATACTCAAGTTCGTTGCGCAGCCCCTTATCTTTCACATTGTGGCCGGCCTCTCTACTTGGCTCGGCAATGTTCTTCTCGGCAGCAGCCCTGCCGGCTGCATCATAGGTCTCGGCTGCAGCATGGTTGCCGGCTGCAGCCCCTTGTTCTTCAATATGGCTGCCGGCAATGACAGGTCCGGCAGCCCTCTCGTCATCCTCAATGCCCTTAAAAGTCACTCGCTTCTTCTTTGGACTTGTTGGAGGAAACAACTCTCTTCCACTACGAGTTTGAATCACTTTGGCTTGCTCGTTCCTCGAATTGGGAATCGTATTGCTTGGCAACTTCCCTTGCTCGTTAAATCTTCCCATAAAGTCTACAACTTGGCCCATTTGAGTCTTGAGCTCACCAATGTCCTTTTGATGATTTTGTTGCCCCGCGAGCAATGCTTGAGTAGCACTTGACAAAGATTGAATCAAAGCATCATAGTTTGAATTGCTTGGCGCGGCTTGGCCTTGGCTCGGCCCTCCTTGAGTTTGGTTCGGCAATGCCCCATATGGCCCTTGGTTCGGCTGAAAATGTTGCCGAGGCACAAAGGGTGCTCTCGTTACAAACGGTGCTCCTCCCTCTCTCGGTTGCATAGGTGCCCTAAGCACATTGTCATTATTCACCCATCGAAAGTTAAGATGATCATTGAACCTCGGGTTGAAGTTACCAAATCGTTGGCCTCCTTGAAAGCCAATTGCATTGCACTCTTCTACTCCCTCACTAACTCCAAATTGAGGGCATTGTTCGGTCTCATGGCCCTCGGTGCAAATTCCACAAACACTAGCACGCTTCTTCATCAAATTACTTACCAAGTCGGTAAGCTTGTCAACTTTCTCCTCTAGCTTTGAGCTCGAAGACGTCTCATGCACTTTCTCATTCCTTTGCACATTACCTCGTGCCATGCCAAATTGTTGGTTGTTCAAAGCACGAACTTCCAACAAACTTCTTGCCGCACCGGCATTCAACTCCAAAAAGCTACCTCCCGCGGCCGAGTCAAGAAACTCTCTCTCCATGACACGCAATCCCTCATAGAAATATTGCAACAAGAGCCCATCGCTAATGCCATGCGATGGACACAAAGAAACTAGGGATTTGAACCTCTTGTAGTAGTCGAAGAAAGTCTCATCTCCGGCTTGCTTCACACTAGTAATTTGCTTCCTCAAATCAGTGATACGTGAAGCAGGAAAGTACTTGAGCAAAAACTCATCCATCATAGTACTCCACGAAACGATGCGACCACTAGGCACCTCAAACAACCACTCCTTTGCTTGATCTTCTAAAGAAAACGGAAATGCCTTCATTTTGAAGTGTTGCAAATCGGTCCCTCTTGGACACATAGACTCCGTGGTGAAGTTAAACCATTGTAGATGCTTGTTAGGATCCTCACTTGGCATCCCATAAAACGATTTCAGCTTATGGAGGAATCCACTCCTCAATTCAATCTCTCCTGTCTTGTCAGCTTCCAAGGGAGGATAAGTGATATTCGAAGGAGCAACCCCAGCTCCAGCAACATGACCATTCTGTGATCTGATTGAAGCCATTATCTCTTCTTCTTCTTCTGATTCGCCAAAAGCTTCCAATTCTGGATTCTGAAGATCACACGATGACGAAACAACAGATGGGGAACTCGGCAAACTGTCAGAAACGGATGGCACTGATGGTGATGATGGCAATGATGATGAAACTGATGAACTGGTTGGTGACGATGGCGGTAATGGCACAAAACGAGCAATAGCGAGTTCTTGATCTAAACGTTGCAAACGGCCTTGAAGATCTCTTGTCCAAATATTAGATTCGGACATGCATTATTTCTGAAATTTGCAACATTTAAACAAGTTAGAACATCGTAAAAGAAATAGAAAACAAGAATATACATCATTACAAGCCACGGCATTGGCGATTACACAATATATTTCAACAATGATTCACATATAAACACTCGGCAACACAAAGATTTCGGCAAAGCATACATACATTCGGCAATAGAGGGCAAAAAAATCAAAACGTCCATGATCATGTAATCGCTAAGTCTAATTTCTTTTAAAATTTGTTCTAACTCTCGAAGTACGTGGAGCAGAGGAGATAACGGTGCAATGGACTGATACAGCCCCCGGTAGTATCATGCTTAACCCGATATACCTCAAGAGTTTGAACCACACAACATGTTTTATCTTCGAAGAAAATAGGCCACATATGTCAAGTTATGTTCTAGCGTCTAAAGTGAGGTGATGCTTCGACACAAGCTGTCGACTAGGTCGTGCGTATTTTACGTTTCAAAGGTCATTAAAATCACGGAGGGCGAACCCCCTACAGGAACCAGGCAGGACTCGTTGTTGGACACCACGGAGGGCGAACCCCCTATCGACTCACTCACCGAGAATGAACATCAGTCTATGGGCCTTGAGATCCAGTTAAACAAACCTGAGAACCATATCTATGAAAATAACTTCCACATACTTTGTAAAACAAACACGGATCCCTAGCAGTCTACAAGTGTTGATTAAAACCGCCCTCAACCTCATAGAAGTAATACTATTACCGAAGAAACGCTTATATGCGTGGGGGGGAAGTATCCCGCGTTTCCCAATCTACATAGAAACGGTCTCCGACATAGCACCATTCACATGAAGGGTTTTGGTTATGATCAACAAAAGTGGCTTCACCTACATGTTACACTTTAGAAACTACAATAAACTCAAACATACACAACACTATCAACTCCCTAGAAATTAAACTAAGTGATTACCAACATACATCAATATACATCATGCAACTTCCGAAATTTAAACTCTACATGCCGAAGCATATTTCTACTTTACAAAATCCCAAAATAAAATTGAAATTACAACTTAACACATTCACAGCAAAAATTTCCAGCAACATTATATACACAACAATAACACAAAACAAGCTTTTATAATCCCCGGCAACGGCGCCAAAAATTGATGGGAGCCTAAGCTCGCACACAATAATAAACCCTGCAATCGTTAGTAGTATAGACATAAGTAGGGATCGTTCTAGGCCGGGGATTAAGGGTACCTGAGATATAAAATTGTTAGACAAATATATACATATATACACACATAAACGTCACATATGGGGGATGGTATGAATCGGCAGCTAGGCTGCCCTAAACTAGGTTCGGCACAAAAATTGAAAGAAAAGAAACAAGAAACAAAAAGGTCCTAGGTTCGGCATCAATAGGCTGCCTCTAAATCATGCATAAAAACAGAAATGTAAAATCCTAAATTACTATATACAAGTTTGATCATCATCTCTCACGCATCACATAGCACAAAACACACAATTCACACACAAGCATTCATGCAAGACTCGGCAATTTAGTTCAAGTTTCATAGACTCTATTCAATTCCAATTTCAATTAGAGCCTCAACGGTCATCTAATCACTAGACTCTCTCTTAAATATTTTAGAAAACACTCAACGTCGAATCCTAAAATTATACTAGTCATGTTTGAAAACACTCAACGTCGAAGACAAACACAAAGAGTAATTACGCACAAGAGTCTATAAATTGGAGACATATCTTTAGGTATGGCGTCACTCATCCTATCAACATGCAAGTTCATGAATTAAGTAACATTGATTTTAACAACCTAGAATTCAGTTCGATCGTTGCCTAACTCAATCCCAAATTATTAAGTTAAATGAAATCGCAATCTACATAAGTACTAAGGCCCTAGCATCATGTAAACATTGATTTTTATGAACAAATTCAAGAACTAATCGAATAAAAACTAAAGAATACAAGAACATGTTACTGCCCTAATCTAACATACGAATTCAAGCATGCAATTGTTTGCAAAATTCATCACATAAATTCCAACAAAAATCGCAATTCATGTTCATCATACAACACCAAACGAAAACAAAGTATTTTTATAACAACAAATGTGACTAAACCAAAAATCAAAATACAAGTCATAGGGATGGATCACACTTTAGAAACCTTCGAGAGCTTCGTCTTGGTGTGGTGAAAGAGGCTCGGCAGTGGCTAAGGCAGGGGATGGAATCGGTGGTGAATGGTGGAATCGGTGGGCTTTGTATTTTAGGGTTTCGGGTTAGAACTTTGGTAGGCAATTTGGTAGAGTTTCGGCTAGTGTTTTGCAAGAGATGAGATGATTTTCAGAATGAAAAAGTGAGGCTTTTATAGAGGAGAGGGGTGCCGGCTGCCCTAGATGCTCAAGGAAGTCAGAAAACCAAGTGGATTAAGGATTTGAAACCTTCCTTTCATAGTTCAATTAGGTTTTCTATTTCTGAATTTTTCTTCAAGGCTTGGGCTTCACATCTTCATGGACTTCTTGTATGATCATTGGACTTCAATTTATAGGTCTTGATCCACCAAAAATGCTTCAATTGCCGGCAGCAACATCAAGCACACAATCTGCCTCTATTCGGCAGCTTCTCCTAGTGTGACTAGGAGAACTTCTTTCTTCAATTTTTCTTCAATGCCATGGCCTAGTGTCTTCCTCTTCCCTTCATAAAGCTTGAACCATCTTCAAAAATGCATTTGTGCACCATTTGGTCCATTAAAAACAGAAAACACAAAAAGGGGGCAGTAGGTTCCTGGAATCGGCAGATTTGACCTTGTTGCAGTAATTCCGGCATATCTCCATCCGTGGAGCTCCAATTGATGCGATTCCAAGTCTCAGATAAACTAGGCACATATGGTCATCTCCCCATAAAACAGTTTGATCAAACTCCTTGTGAGTAGTCGGAAATGATTTTTCGAAGTTGGGACAAAGTCCCAGGAAAATCCTGGAAACCCCTGGATTGAAATGCTCGGACTGCCGTTTTGCATCCATCTTTTGGGTGACTTCCCGAACTCCAATTGATCTGAAATTTTAACACAACATTTCTCAGTATATGAATAATAAGCACACCAAATTTCATTAAATTCAGACAAGGATAGATCGCATTTTCACTCATCTCAAAATCGCGAAAAAGACATATTTTACACTATTTTCCAGATTTCTCATACTTAGTCATTTTTCGGATTCTTAACCAATTTTTCCCAAATTCAACCAAATTAACACTAAACTATATTATGACTCAATCTTAAACAAATAAGAGTTAAACAAAGCATAAACGAGGGCATAAGCATGTAATATCGTCGCACATTGTGCTCCTATCACCTACTGGTCGCCGGACTACCAGGACTCGAGCTCGGGTGCATTGGCTTCCGTCCCGGGCCTTGGTGTGGGTCAGTGGGCCCCGGTAGCCCAGCTGTTGCTACACAATCAAGTGAGGACAACATAAGCTTTCCTCCCGTAAAATGTATTCATAGGTTCGCCAACACTAAGTCATCCCCCATGCAATACTTGACAGACAGACTAGAGCTCTACTAATTGTCCCCACTAACCCGACCAAGGTGTGATTCCTGATATAACTGTCAACACCACTAAGGCACAAGTTCCAAATTCTAGCAAAAGAACTCCAGCACAATAAATCACCTGCTACATTAAAATCACTCCAAAGTAACTCTCCAACAGTATAGTATCCAATTTCATAAATGCACACACCATTATTGCATCAACAAGATATAAAGTTCACACAACTTCATATATTTATACAATAATACTCGCTCATGAATACCCACTATCATCTTCCATAAATAGTCCATATTCACAAGAAATTCTTAAAATCATTTTTCATTTAAACCTCATTTTACTTACCCATGAACCGTAAACGAACAAGTCCATATGATTTAAAAGACGAAACGTATTTGTATAGAAATATTTTCATAATATAGTGCTAAATGGAACTATTTTAACAAAACAAAATAAACTCGGATCACATGAGATTTACTCATCTTAATCACTCCCGCTGGGTCTTCAATCTCACAAAAATGAGATATTCACACTCCTTCAATCACCTAAGTGAAATAATTGAAAATTCAATAACCAATGAACTAAACAATTCCGCTCAACCGAAATCCGCAACCTAACTAACCCACGCACGCGTTGACCTCCCTAGGCCGCCGGAGCCCTCCAAACAACTTAATATAATAGTCAAACGAGACTCTCAAGCTCGGGTTCTAGCAACCAAAGACCAAAAAGATAAACAACTAATTTATTAAGTTTCAAACAACCAAAACATGGGCTTCCAATAGATCATCATACTCGTATCGATGAGCATGAGAGGAACACGAAATCAAAGCACAAAACCCGAAGGAACGCGCAACCACGCGACGGCTACAGCGGCTGCGCGTGGGCTCCACGCGCCGCCACTAACAACCTCCGTTATATACAACCCGAGCGTCCAACATGTAGATCACAGGGAGGGGAGATCAATGGTACCTGAAACGGACCTTGGTTTGACCAGAAAGTGGCCGGAGATGCCGATGTAAAGTCGAGCTCCAACCCAGCAACCACCCGCTACAAATCGAGCTCCAAGGTCGACCAAACCAAGCTCGAAGGGATGAAAATGACTGGAAGGAGGAGGCCTCGAGCTCCAGTTTCGCCTGGAAAGGCTGCTGCTCCGACATCGACGGTGGCCATAACTTGCGAGTGTCGCAGCGCCGCGCACAGTTGTCGTCGGGGCTCACCGCAGGTACTGGGTTGTAGAGGACAGAGAGACGAAGAGTTTGAGTGGTGGTTCGTGGCTTGACGTCGCCGGACGGCTGAGTTCTTGCTCGGAGAAGTCCCAACGACGAAATAAGAGAAGGAGAAGGTGAACAGTCGCACCCGTGCAGCTCCTCAGCTTCTGACCCAAATTTTCCTTAGTTTCTAGGGTTTCCAAAAAAACTTTCCCTTTTTATACCCCCTTCCAAAAATAGAGAAATTACATAACAGGTCACAACTTCCTCATACGACGTCCGTTTTTTACGTCTCACATATCTACGAACTCGTATCACTGAGCTGTACAACTTTTGTGAAGGAAAGATTTTGAAATACCTAACGAATCAAAAGGTCAACTTTTTAACCTTGAAACTTGAATGTTTTCAGGATTTTTAATTCTCGGAATCACTTCCGACTTTGAACAACAACTACTTAAAAGAGTGTGAAATATGAATTGCATGATTCGCCCTTTCATTAATTTGGAGGAATTTATAAGAATTTGAATTTAAAATTCGGGTTACTACACTCCATTCTCATGACTTGAACATAGGACCTAATAACCTACTTCCGAAGTAATACTGGTTTTACTACTTGAGTTATCCCATTTCGTCAATAATATAGAAGGAAAGACAGCTGATTAACAATGAGAAGATTCCATTTTGTTCATCATTATCTTCACTCAAACCTAAAAGTTTTCAATTCAAACCCAATAAAAATATGAATTTTTATTCTTGTCCATCTTCATGCAAACCTAGAAACCCACCATGAAAAGAACCCAGATCGATTCAAAAATATATATGGATGAACTCATGTCAAGCTGCTGCCACACTAGACCCTTCTCTTCGAATAGGTTGAAATCACGGCCGAGGCGTCTTCCTGTATAATCTAATATCTAATCTTTGTCGTCTTTGTATTGGAACTTTTTTTTAATGGTCTAGCTCAGAGTTTCTCGATCTGAAACCTTTTTTTAATCATTCGAAGAAGCTTAATGGGGAAAAGGGTAAACTACTGATCATTTGATGATAAAGTTATGCATGACTTTAGCCTACGTAACAGCGCTAACGTCCTCATATACCAATTTTGAGTCGGGCTAAAAGGTGAGACACCATTTTGAAGTTTGAGATACTTGAGATAACCAAAAGTTATATAGAAAAAGTAAGACACTGTTTAGTCTATTTTCCTATTTGTAAAATAAATATTGATGACATGACATATGCCACGTCACTTGGTATTGAGAATTGGTATTACTTTTTGTGTATGTAACAGGAAAAGCAAATTTGTCGCACACCCATAGTATGTGTCCACTCTATGTCCACCTTTTAACTTGATGCAACATGTATTTTTATTTCTTAGAGTCTAACCATGGTTAACTATAAAATACTTTACATTTACAATTTATTATTTCTTCCTTTTCTTCTTTTTTGAATTTTACATGCCGACGAGATCAATATGCTCCCCAACATGTCCCTTCTTTTGATTGGTGATGGGACTTTATTACATGCACAATTTGTACCTGCAAAATAATCTCATACATATATTACCCTTCTTGTGTCAAGTATAGTATTGACAAGTAGAGATCGTTCTATCCGGGGAAATCAAGGGCATTTAATCACACAAAACATCACATATTAAAATGGGGGGTTTTGGATTTATATCTAACAACTACTGATTTTTTTACGAAAATTAAATCCTAATTAATTATATACATATGATCTTCATCTTTCACACAAAACTCACATAACATGTAACAATTTCTCACAAAGTTATGACATAGCAAATCGACACATTCAAGATCAGTTCTAATTCCAATTTTAATTAGAGTCCTTGGCGGTTCATCTAATCGTTAAGACTTCACAAGTATTTAGAATTATCTTTGCGCTTAATCCTAAACATGGTACTAATCGGTTTAAGAACACTTGGCGTAGAAAATAAACACGACGAGCACATACGCACAAAAGTCAAATTGGAAACAAGTAACAAGTATGGCGTCATCTCACCCCATTAACATGCATATTTTCTGAACTACTCTACCCTTGGAACAAATAAAAATCAACCAACTTGGTGTATGATTAACCTATACTCATTCGGCAACATGAAATTAACACATAAAGATTAACCTTGATCTAGGCAGTCCTTAAGTATTAAATTTATTGTGCATACGAATTCAGAAAATAAACCAAAACAAAATCAAGAACACACGCGATTTGTACCTGCATCAAAACCCTGATTAAAAATCGAAACACATCATGAAAAATAATTCGGCAAACAAAGATCCAAGTAGCTAGTTCGGAAATCCAAAATAGAATTATTACAACCAATTCGGCAAACACAAAACCTTATAATCTTCATAGACAAAGAATTATAAAAATACAGAAAATACAAAGGCATGAGAGATGAGTGAATCACACTTTGATGAACCTTCAAAGAAGCAATCGGCAAAGGGTGGATTCAGTGGTGATGATTGGTGGTGCGATTTCAAGAGATGGTGGTGGTTCGGCTATGGAATTTCTGTATAGGTTTTGTGGTGCTAATTCGGCAGAGTTTCGGCAAAGTAAAAGTGAGAGACAAAGATCATTTTTTTCTGACTATTACATGGCTATTTATAGAGGAAATAACCTAGAGAAGCCGGCCACAAACCACAACCGAATTGGTTTAGGTTTTCCTTGATTTTCTGAATTCGGCAGAATGACCTCCGTGCATTGATTACATCATAACTCTCTCTAGAAAATAGCTATTGAGGTAATTCTAACTGATTAGGAAACTAGACTCTCGTAGCTTTCTATCCATATAAGGCTCGAACTCTGATTCAAAGTGAGCTGTCTTGGAGAGTCCGTAGAATTTGGATGACATGCACAGAAATTTTCCCGAAATTAATCAGGATTCTTTTTCTTTCTCTTGTTATCCGAATTCTTTTCTTCTACACTCTTTTTGGCCTGATCTTGAACTTGAATCTTCTCATTAAGTTAGTATGGATATGTCTTTAGGTCCATTACATCTGATCCATGCTTCAAAAGTCCAAAGGAAAGTTTTCCTTGTGCAACCGGGAAACCACTCTGTTTCTCGGCAGATTGACCTTTCTCCAGTAAATCCGGCATAACTCCTTCCTCATTGCTCCGATTGATGTGATTCTAAGTCTTAAAGAAACTAGACTCATAAGGATTTCTCCATATAAAAGGGCTTCCTCAAATTCTAAGTGAAACGTCCGGAATAAATTCTGGAAGTTGGGACACAGTCCTAGGAAAATCCTGTTAGTCCCTGGTGATCTTTGTTCAAACTGCCAAGTTGTAGCCATCTTTTGGGTGACTTCCCGAGCTCTAATTGATCTAAATTTTTTATAAAATAAACGTCAGCTTGCCAGTTATATACATACCAAATTTCATCAAATTTAGAAAATGATAGGTCAGTCAAACACATGCCTCAAAATCACGAAAACAACATATTTTGCACTTTTTCTTCAGATCTATACTTAGTCGTTTTTCTGACAATTAAACACATTTTCTCCAAAACTCTACCAAATTGACACTAAACTAAATTATGACTCTATCTTAGGTAAATAAGGGTTAAACGAAGCATAAATGAGGGCATAAGCATATTAATATCGTCGCACATTGTGCTCCTATCAATTGGACAGCAATGCAATCTCAAAAGCTTCACCTTGCTTGGATTTATTCAACGAACAACCACTCCCGGACACTACGGTCCACTCTAACCCATCCGACGACGCACGCCAAGAGGGCGCGTCGTCGGAGAGTTCAATTTGCTTTGTCTCTAGGTTTTTTTTTTTCGCTCTTCTTAAATTAGAATCTTTTACAGATTATTATAAATTGTTTTGAGTTTGAATAAACGGACAAGATTACTACTAGGGTGTTTTGGCCCGAGGGACGGAAAATCCGAAAAAGCCCGAAACGGGCCGATCCCTCTATGTTAAAAGCCAGGACCGAATTTGGGCCCGAACCGAAACAAGAAAATCGGGTCGGGCTCGAGCTTTGAAATTTTTGGGCCCGAAAACCCGGCCCGGCCCGAATAGCATTATAATGCTTAAATAAATACAATATTCGTAACTATATAAACATAAGTAGCTTCTGCTCTAGTGGTTTGGAATAGGGGTGGGCACTTCACACCGTAAATGTGGTACCGCACCGTATCGCACCGGTTCAAACCGGATTGCGAACCGCACTGGTTAAAGTGGACTGGATTAGGATTGCGAAAACACCAATCTGCATGTAAACGAACTGGATTAGGATTACGCTTTTTCCAAACCGGATAAAACCAATCCGATCCGGTTTATTTAATTATTAAAATAAATTATTTTTTATAATACAATATATTGAATATGAGCCTATAAATTGACTAAATTCTAACCCTAATAGGAGTAATAGCCCAGTCGGCCCATTTTTTGGGGTCAAATATAGTTTACCCTAGCCCACATATTCCAAATATGACTTAAGAGACTTTGATGAATTTGACGGTTTGTGATAATTTATTATATTTGTCTATTTCAATTTGATAGTTTGTAATAATTTATTAATTTTATTAATTCGGGTAAAACCGAAACCGCACCGGAACCGCACCGGAAATGTGGTTTATCGAATATACGGTTTGAATGATTTTAAAAATGGATCTGGTTTGTGAAATTGTCAAACCGTTTAAAGTGGGTTGGATTTGGTTTTGCCTCTAACCCGCACCGTACCGCACCGCGCCCACCCCTAGTTTGGAGTGTGGTTGTTATGCATGAGGTATGGAGTTCGAATCTTCTCTTCTCCAATATAATTTTGTTGATTTATTTTCCAGTTTGATAGGCCCGAAAAAGCCCAAACCGGTCGGAGCCCGATATTTCAGACTTTGAGTCGGGTTCACGAAAAAATAGGCCCGCCCCGTGCCTAGCCCTAATTACTACCCATTGATAGCCAAGTGCCAAGTCCATTACTGATTGATCATTTTGCCTTTCCAACTCGTGTAAAGCCACGTTAGCCACAAAAATCCTCACTATAAAAACATGCTTAAACTCCTACTCACACCCAATCTGTCGCTCACTGCCTCTCTTTTCCTCTCACTCTCTTCCAGGTCAAAATTACAATGGCGGCCGCCACTTCCTCCTTCTCTCCAGCCCTCACCGCTCCACCTTCGTCTTCCGCCGCTGCCTCCAAAACCTACGCGGCTCCCTCCTCTCTCGGATTCTCCTCCTCCGTCTCCAAGTCCCTCAACCCTCTCAGGGCCAGAGCCACTCGCTGCGCTGCTGCTAATGGCGCCGGCGGCTCCGCTCTCGGAGCTCGTATGGTCTCAGTGCCGGCCATTAAGACCCCTCTCTCGCTTGATTTCGAGACCTCCGTTTTCAAGAAGGAGAAGATCAACCTTGCTGGTCACGATGAGGTCATCCTCTCTCTCTCTAACGCTTATTGTTCACATATAACTTGTTGTGATTATTTTATGTGGAGTATATTCGTGGTGACTGATGTGTTATTTGGTTTTCTATGTTGTTTGCAGTATATCGTGAGGGGAGGAAGGGACTTGTTCCATTTGCTGCCAGATGCCTTCAAGGGTATCAAGCAGATTGGTGTTATTGGTTGGGGTTCTCAGGTGAATGAATTTCTTTCTCGATTATTTTCTTCCTAACTGTTGAATAGTGTTACTTAAACAGTATTCATTGTGTGTTTACTTGAATGGTATTGGATGTCTGCCTTCGTCATTGGACTATCTTGATTGCTCATTGCTGTTCTGATTGTAAAGCTTTGAATGTGAAAACAACTACACTTTCTTTTGAATGTATTTTTTACTGGTTCTATATTGTCTTGCACCGCTAGATGTTTTATTAACCTTTATTTGTTCTACAAATGCACTCTAGATATGATATATGAGCTTGAGGTTGCCCCTTAATATTTGAAATATTTTCATATTTTCTTGTCAGTCAACGTATTTAATATTGATCTTAATAACTTTCTTGTATACAGGGACCTGCTCAAGCTCAGAACTTGAGAGATTCTCTAGCTGAAGCAAAGTCTGAAATTGTGGTCAAGGTAATTTATTCTGTTTTAAAATAATTTAAAAGTTGCAAAAAGATTTAGTCCTATAATTCTTTTCAGATATGTTATAGGTTTATAACACTTGAGTGGTCAAGTCAATCACGACTCACGTTATATTCCATTATCATGATTTTACAGATTGGGCTCAGGAAGGGATCCCGTTCATTTGATGAAGCTCGCGCAGCTGGTTTCACTGAGGAGAGTGGGACTTTGGGTGATATATGGGAAACAGTCTCAGGCAGTGATCTTGTGTTGCTACTAATTTCTGATTCTGCACAGGTATGTTGGCTATGCTTTAGAGAATTGTTCGTTAGGCTATTTGACTTGTAGCAGTGCAGTACATTGGTTCTATCATACCTAAAAATAGACTGCTAGTCAGTTTACGACATTTAAGTTCTCAACTCTCTACCTCCCTATCGCTGATCCCGGTCACTTGGGACAAAATATTATATCTTTTGTTTTTGTTGGTCTTGTATGGTGTAGGTCTACAAGGTTTGGAGGGGTTTTGTATTAGTGAAGTTTAGTAATTCAGTTATGATGTTGAAATTAAAGAAAGTATTCTTTAAATGTAACTAATATTCTGAGTGTGTTTGAGTGTTTTGATTCCTATGTATGTAACTTGAAAGTATGTTATTTATATTTATATATTTATTCTTTCTCAAACCTTTGTCTTATGTTGCAGGCTGACAATTATGAGAAAATATTTTCACACATGAAGCCAAATAGCATACTTGGTCTTTCTCATGGTTTCCTTTTGGGGCATCTGCAGTCGGTGGGACTTGACTTTCCCAAGAACATCAGTGTAATTGCTGTATGCCCAAAGGGAATGGGTCCATCAGTAAGGAGACTATATGTCCAAGGAAAAGAAATAAATGGTGCAGGAATTAATTCAAGTTTTGCAGTCCACCAGGTCAGTTTTCCCACTTTCTCTCTTTCTAGGTTTCATGTAACTTGTTTCTCATGATACTTAACTTCTGTTTGTACAGGATGTTGATGGGAGAGCCACAGATGTGGCTTTGGGCTGGTCAGTTGCCCTTGGTTCTCCTTTCTCATTTGTCACTACGCTAGAGCAGGAATACAAGAGTGACATCTTTGGCGAGAGAGGTAAATTGGATTTACATCTCTCTCTGTTTGTTTTTTTTTCTGAGTTCAGTACATGATTCCTGGTCCCTGATTCTCTGGTTTATAGGCATATTACTTGGTGCTGTTCATGGTATTGTGGAGTCCCTTTTCAGAAGATACACTGACAGTGGAATGAGTGAAGATTCTGCTTATAAAAACACTGTTGAATGTGTAACTGGAATTGTGTCAAGGACCATATCAACTAAGGTTCTTCCCAGTTTGCCATTTTTCTCTGTACTTTATTTGTGCTTTTATACGAATCAATAAGTCATGGTTATACTATTCTCTTCTACAGGGCATGCTGGAAATATACAACTCTTTGTCTGAAGCAGACAAGAAGGAGTTCGAGACTGCATACAGTGCCTCCTATTATCCCTGCATGGACATCCTCTATGAATGCTACGAGGATGTCGCAAGCGGCAGTGAGATCCGCAGCGTAGTGTTGGCTGGGCGCCGATTTTATGTATGTTTTCCTATCTGTTGCCAGTTCATAGCAGTTTTTAATACTTGACTTTTTGCTCTAGTTGAATTTGGTGATTCTCATATCTCATTCAATTCTTTAAAATCCTATTAATATTGAAACTACTTTTGTTTTCAGGAGAAAGATGGTCTTCCTGCCTTCCCTATGGGGAAGATTGATCAGACACGCATGTGGAAAGTTGGTGAGCGCGTTCGCTCGACACGCCCTGCTGGTGATCTAGGCCCACTACACGCATTTACAGCCGGTGTTTTTGTGGCCCTGATGATGGCACAGGTATTAGCCTAATCCTAATCCTTCTTAATGGGTGGTCTGTATGTTTACAAAAGGAGATGTGTCATCTGTTTCTAGCAAGTTGGGATAGTTAGCCTAATCCATATCTGTGATGTATCATGATGATCATGGTGCAATTTGTTGGTTTGTATCTTTTTGTCTATTTTGCTCATGCCTTGAAATATAAACCTCCAGTAATGATTGGTTGTTGGTATCAATATGCTCATGTATGTACTTAAATGTGAGTTACTGCTCAGTAAATATACTGAATTTTTGTTTATGTTTTGGCTTTATAATTTCCAGATTGAAGTGTTAAGGAAGAAGGGGCACTCCTACTCTGAGATAATCAATGAAAGTGTGATCGAGTCTGTGGATTCATTGAATCCTTTCATGCATGCTAGGGGAGTTTCTTTCATGGTTGATAATTGCTCAACCACAGCGCGGTTGGGATCAAGGAAATGGGCACCAAGATTCGATTATATCCTAACTCAGCAAGCGTTGGTTGCCGTGGACAATGGAACACCCATCAATCAGGATCTCATTAGCAATTTCCTATCAGACCCAGTGCACGGAGCCATTGAAGTATGTGCCCAGCTGAGACCCACAGTTGATATTTCAGTGCCTGCTGATGCAGACTTTGTGCGACCAGAGTTGCGGTCTAGCAACTAAGCCTTGAAGAACCTACTACCTTGGGAGCCTACAAAAATCCTTTTAGGATGAGTAATGTTTGAGTGCTGTAGCTTTACTTAGTTTTTCCGTTAAAGTTTTTATCCTATGTACGTTTATTTCATTGCACGTTATGTTTCTTATGAACAAATGAGGTATGGTGCTGAATGTTGTACTATGAATCTGTGGTAGTAATTTAAATAAAATTAGCCTTCTTCAATGGTGTTCCTGGTATCAGAGTTACTGAACTTGCACGTTCTTGCAATATAGTAAGCGTAACAAGGGCATAGCTCTTTTCCTGGCACCTCAAAATGAGCATATAGCCACCATACATCATTTGGTTATGAAAGTTGAGTTTGTTATACATTCTCAATGCGACCTTTCTTGTGCTTCGTAGAACTCTTTCTTCTTCTGTACGGTTTATCAGATTTTTTTGTGTCAGACCTACTGAACTTGACGTAGAGTATCACTTATAATTGTTTGTCAACATTCCAATAACGTTGGCACTTAATTATTACAAACAAGTTTATTATAGGTAAGATGACTAAAATCATCTATATAATAGCGTAAGCGGATAATGTAGCAATGCCACACATTCCCTCCGCTGTCTCTACATTTCTCTGCATCTTAAAGTATCCTTCGTCACCCCATTCTGTGCCCCATGAGTTTTTCAGCAACCAATAATCCATCCCCTCATCACTTGTTCCATAACCAATAGCGGTTACACAGTGATTGACCCTCGTTCCACAAGGTCCTGTAAACACCCCAGATTTATAATGCAAGAATTCTTCTACTACTTGAAAGCAAACGGATACAGGTTGATTAGCAACAGCCTTGAGAAGGTCCAGTTCATTGTTTGCAGGCACATCTTCGTAGCGGGTTATGCTGCCTGAAGGGCTGCCTACCTCTGTAGCATTGCAGACATTATCACTAGCATTGTACGGATAATTAGCCTCGTTTGTAAGCCCGTGCTTCTTTATGATGTACTCAAAGGCAACATCGGGGTAGCCACCACCACAGCCTAAATTCTCAACGTTACAGTCAACCAACTCTTGCTCAGACAGAGAGACTAGTTTACCAGTAGCAAGCTGAAGAGCTGCTTCCAAGGCTCCCACTGTTGCGAAAGCCCAACAGCTTCCTGCATGCATATAATAGTAGTTACAACTTAATTAGAACATTCTTGGAAATGAATGAAAAAGAAGCATTCCATGCCAGTATAACAGTGCAATTGACTACGTACCACAGTCGCCTTGGTCCTTGACAGGCATTACAGCTCCTTTTGTTCTCCAGTCTAGTGAAGATGGCACTATACTAACATTTTCATACTTGAAAGTAGTAGTCGGCGGTGGTGTTGGGATATCCCCAGGACCCTTGAATCCAGTTCTTTGAGATTGGAACTCTTCAACTGTGAGGTCTGAAAATTGATTGACGCTCAATTTGTATGGCTTGTTTGCATTATTTGAAGATTCAATAAATGCCACATTTTTCTTGAATATATTGAAGCGAGTCTCCTTCTCATTCAAGTTGCTGTATCGGCGTCCGTAACGAGCCATCCATTGCTCGTATCTCTCGTACATGGATGCATCTTGAACATTCCGAGAAGTAGCCTCAGAAGACCAAGCTCCTAATATGAGGATCAAGCACAGACAAATACATTTAGAGTACATTTGGTATATGAATTCCATGCTTGCTAGCTATGATATGATTTGATTGATGGAGTGAATGAACCAAAGAGTAGCTGATTTATACTGATCAAATTGACCTTGGTATCTCCGTGCAGGCGTCACTGAAAAATCAAAGTTCTGATATGAACCAGCTGTGTAAGATCATTAATATAGTGTAAAGACACGTACAAGAACAAAGTACTGCAAATTGTTAATATACGTTTCTTCTATGCTTTCATAAATCCTTCCGTCACTGTTTGGCAACTTCCTTTTGGCCAAACTTTGCAGGTCAAACTCAATTAGAATATGAAACAGGGACACCAAGTCAAAATGTAATCATAGTTTATAATATGGTTAATTCATTTTTGGTGATGGCACTTTTAATTTATATATGTTTTAGTGTACAACAAAATCCAAAGTTATGGGTATGGGAGTACAAAAGAGGTTAAGCAGCGTGAATCTAACAGAGACTAATTATATTTCAGGGCTAAACCAAACCCAAGTGTGAAATTTTACTAGAAAAAAAAACCGCGACCTATTTTTTCACTCCCTCTCCTCTCTAGCGCCTCCGCTCTTAGGGTTAGGGTTTCAGAAAAAAATTTAGGTTGTGCGGCGAGCTCTCTTCCAAACTGGCTTCCAAACTGTCTCTCTCACACCACGATGAACCGGTGGACTTGGGAAACCTCAAGTGCCCGAAAAAGGGTTTCATAGCTCCGAGATTCTACCTCGTCGACAAACCAACATAACCAAGACTGTGGCTTTTGATGCTTTCCGTAGTGTTATTCGAGCGATGTGGCGGCTCGACAGGCCGATGGAGATCTAGGCTAGAGGTGACAGATTTATGTTTACCTTCACCAACAAGCGAGACATTGCTCGAGTCAAGAGGGGAGGTCCATGGGGATACCAGCGTGCTATGCTCTTGATCAAAGAATACGATGGCTTCTTTGATAATATGGTTGTGCCGCTGGACATCATCTGGATCTGGGTGGAGATAAAGAGGCTTTCAGCGGCGCTGATGACGGCTGCTACTGCTCAACTAGTCGGCGAGACTATCGGCCCGGTTCTGCGTGTTGATACAACGGGTTTTCACAAAGGGGTGGTTAGGGTTCGCTTAACCCAACCCCTAGATGATCCGGTTCGTCTTTATCTGAGGCTTAGAATCTCACCAATGGACATCATCACCGTGGAATACAAATATGAGCTAGCAGCTCCTCGGCTGATGTCGTACCTAGATGCATGATGATTATTCACGGTGGTTTGCCTCCCAAGGGAGGTTGAGGAAGAGGTTTCGGAGAAGGAGAGTCATTCTACCCCACCTACGGCGCCAGCTATGGTCTTCTGGGCCGATGTCCAACCCATTTTGGTCCCTCCACCATTGCCGGTGTGTCTCCCTAACAAGGAGAAACGACAAGTTCAGGTTCGTGAGTATACAACATTTCCCTCTCCTCCCAAGATCTCGAGGGGACAAGGTGAAGGTATCTCAGGCATGAAAAGCAAGCATTGCTTCAACTAGACCTCATCATTAAGCCTGCGGATCAAGTGGGCCGATGGAGGCCCGCAAGTCCAATGGGCTTCAAACCCGGCCCGTCTAAAAGCCCGCTTAAGTCCGGCCCGGTGGGTAGAGGGTCGGGCTTAGTTTAGGGGTTAGAAAATCAGCCCGGCCCATTAAGAGCCCGTCAAGCCCGCTCCATCAAAGCACGTTAAAATTTCTACCCCGGGTCTCTATGGGTTATCACACGAAAATGCTATTACGTACCTTCAAATGACTTTGTTTCGTCGACTCTTCCAAACATTAAACTCTCAAATAGATGAGACGTAATCAACCATGTAAAAAATTTAGAACGTTTACCTCTCGATACTATGGCTCCCCATAGAGAGAGATAAGTTTAAATAAGGTTGACCGCATCGATCGGGGCTCTAACTTTGTCGGATTTAAGAGATTTTTTTACCATCACCGTATTTCATCATAACGATCAAATTCTATTTCATAGCGTTTTTCAAAATTTGACTTCTTTTATATAGTTGTTTCAAAAAGTTGTACTCTTGAGTATAATCTACTAGTCAAGTTATACCGCATTAGTAAGCATGTTGTCATTATAATGGCTAAATTCATAAAATGAAAATTTTGACCGTATGATGTGATCGTTATAGTTAAATATGAGTAGAGGAGAAAAATCAACTCGTTTCGTGAACGTTCGATGCTCGATCGAAACGGTCAACCATATTTTCATAAAACTTATCACACGAAAACGCTATTACGTACCTTTAGATGACCTTATTTCGTCGACTCTTCCAAACATTAAACTTTCAAATAAATGAGACGTAATCAGCCATGTAAAAATTTGGAAACGTTTATCTCCCGATACTTTGGCTCTCCATAGAGAGATATAAGTTTAAATAAGGTTGACCGCATCGATCGAGGTTATAATTTGTCGGATTTAAGTGATTTTTTGACCATCACCGTATTTCATCATAACGATCAAATTCTATATCATAGCATTTTTCTAAATTTGACTTCTTTTATATAGTTGTTTCGAAAAGTTGTACACTTAAGTATAATCTTCTAATCAAGTTATACCGCATTAGTATGCATATTGTCATTATAATGGCTAAATTCATAAAATGAAAATTCCATAAGCTACATATTTATAGGGTATATTTATAATAGAAAATCAATTTGAATTTAGAGTTTAGAGTTTGGAGTTTGGCGTTTAGAGTCTATATTACAAGGGCAGACTGGACTTTATTTACACATATTGTATTTATGAAAGTAATAATTGACAATTAGATATACAAATGAATTAATTTAGCATAATATATTGTTAGGCTTTTATGATTCATAATATTCAGTGTCATTTTCATTATAATTATATATATATATATGGCAGAGCTTGTTGATATGACAACGGGTCAGAAGCTGAATGGACGGAACCTGGACAAGCCTGGCATCATAACCGGTACGAAGACCTAATATTTGGTGTCGCTGAACGGCAGGAAACCTCTGAAGGTTGACTACTCGGAACAGCACAGGGGTCCGAGCCTCTTGAAGTGGAGGACTTTGATGTCCCGAGACATCGGGAGCGTCATCCTGAGCAAAGTGCCCATGCTTACGCCTTCATATGCTGAGCTGGCTGAGGAGCACCGAGATGCACTGAGCACTTATATGGAGGTAAAACACAATTTCATAATAATTTCAAAAAACTATCTTTCAGTCATATATATTGAAATATGTTATTTCTAATGATTTCTTTGAAATATTTTTTACTAGATGTTCTACGACCTCCCTCCCACCGAGATAGGCCTGTGGAGATACAACGACGAGACCGCTGCCAAGATCTACAAGGACTGGAAGTACGACTGCCACACCCACTACGTCGAAGTGTCAAAGGCGACGCCTGCAGAGTCCATCCACCGACCCGAGTAGTGGGAGTACCTCAAAGTTCACTTTGAGGACGACGATTATAAGGTAACGGAAAGTAATTAGAGGTTTTTAAATTTCATATAATCGATTTTGATTCTAATAGTTCGTGCATATTTTTGCAGAGGATGTGTGACCGGAACGCCGCAATCCGAAACAAAGCAAAGGAGAAGGGGTGTGCAGTCAACCACCACTCTAGCACCACTCCCTATAGCTACCGGGTCGTTGCGAATGAGGCGAAAGGCAGTTTGGTGCCTATACTTCAGACAGTCTGCGATGTTTATGGGCGATCGCAGAATGCGTAGGAGAAAGTGGTGTGTTTCCTGACGAGTTAGATGCCAGAATTCCTAGTTTTTAGCTTCTGATTTTATTTTTTTACAATTTATAACTATACAAACACAAACTTATTGGATAATATTTTTTGCAGGCAGCGGTCAAGAGGAAGATGGATGAGCTCTGTGCTAGCCGAGCCAGTGATGTGGAGAGCGGCAGTCAAGTGATGGGCCCCGCTACCATCGAAGAACAGATAGCGGTAGTGAACGAGTGTCTGGGTGGGAAGCTGGGGACGAGAGTCCGAGGTATGTACAAATCATAAAATAACAGTTTCTATTTTAGATACGAAAGAGAATTTAATTTGAATAATTTTTTGTGTTTTACCATCTTTGCAGGGCTAGGAGGTGCATTAAGACGCCCGACAAAACCAAGAGGCGGTGCACGCGTGTCCAGCAACGATTCAGAGGTTGAGAAGTTGAGGGCAGAAGTAGCAGCCGCCAATGAACGTACCAGAATCAACGAAGAACGTAGCAGAATCAACGAAGAACGTAGCAGAATCAACGAAGAACGTAGCAAAATCAAGGAAGAAGAAAGCAGAATCGAAAAAGAAGAGATGCTGCAACGTATTGCAAGGATGGAGGCTGCCATCGGCATGTCGACCAATCCGGATGCCCATCCCGCTGCCGCCGCAAACCCTCCGACGATTGCCGATAAATCATCATGTGCTGAAGGTATGGGGGCAATGGACGTAGACTTAGATTAGGACCCTTCGTTAGTTTGTACTTGGAACATATGTACATCATTGTTAGAACACATTATAGTTTTGAATGAAATCTATGTATTTATAGTGTTTGTGTTATGTTAGATATGTGATTTGAATGAAATGTAGGTTGGATATGTGATTTGAATGAAATGCAGGTTTTAGAAGTGAATGAAACCGTACCAGAATTCTGTTATTCTGTCTCTGTAACAAATATTGAAGCGACGAACATTGATCATTGTTCGTCGCTTAGATTATAGTGAGGCAACGAAGATTCACCAAAATGCGTCGCTCAATGCCTATTCAAAATGAAATAAAGAGACCACTTTTGAGCCAAACTTTGTCGCCACAAGTACGGGCCGACAACCCAAAATGCGTCGTATGGACTTTGAAGAGACGAGTCAAAGTTCATCGCAACAGAATGCAAGCGACGAGTCTAAAGTGGTCTCTATATATCTCTACCGACGCGTCAAAAGTCGTCGCTCTCTTCTGAGCAACCACTTTTGGAGTCGTCGCATAGATATATGATGCGACGACTTTTCAATCATTATTGGTCGCTTGGAATTTAAACGACGAATGTGAGGCGACGACTTATTTTCGTCGGCAGGATGCTCATGCGATGACTTATCATGCGAAGCGACGACATAAAGTCGTCGCTTCGATGCTTACCTGTAGTGGTGTTGGTGCTTCATTACCTATTATCCTTTTAATTTGTTTGCGTTAATGACTGCACACCGGAAGTCACATTCATGGCTCATGACCAAGAACACTACGCCATTTGTTGTGTAAAGCGACAGACATTACCTGTCGCGTAAAAGGTAAAAGGTAAAGTCCGTCGCTATATCGTTTAAGTGACGGAGAGACCGTCGCAATTCAACAGCCGCGTAAGTCTCGACGCTTAAGGCGTTAGGCGACAGACTTTACAATCCTCGTCGCTGAAATGGTTCTTTACGCGACAGAGTTGACATCCTGACGGTTAAACACTTCGGTCTTACGCGACAGACTTCTAGATCGTCGCCACACCTTTCAGCGACAGACATTTATTTGATGTTCGTCGCGTAAGATTTTATTTTAACCGACGGATATCTAAAAATGTGTTCGTCGCGTAAATACATTACACTTCTGATATATATTTTAATCAAGCGACGGATTTATTATTATCCGTCGCTTCATTGTAAACTTAAGCGACTAATAAACGTAGTCGCCTGGTTTTTTGAGTGACGGCACATATTAATATATTGATTGAACTATGCATTATCAAGCGACTAACATGTTGTACGTCGTCGCTTAATAGGAACTAAGGCGACGAAGTTTGATGTTTGTACGTCGCGTAAGAGCTACTAAGGCGACAGATTTTGTGAATATCCGTCGCTTAAGGAAATATTTTGCAGACATACAGAACCTGTTTATGCATGTTGCCCCTTTTACAAAATCAAACCAAACCAATCAATCCTGCACAGCCAAACATACCAAACCAACACATTTTGTTCACATATCTGAAACCAACACATTCATTTAAATATCTGAAACCAACACATTCATTTAAATATCCGAAACAAGGAATTGTGCGAATACATAAATTGTTCTCTAAGTACAAACTACATATACTAGACATATATAGAAGTGGTGGACAGCCTCCATATCGTCAAGTCATGGGTTTGGAGAATAACTACCTGCACCCGCAGCCCCTGACTATTGTTGCGCCATGAGCGTCGCAATCATGCCTTCCATTTGACGCATGCGCTCATCATGGGCTGCATCTCTTTGGCGGTCACGCTCTTCCATTTGTGCCATCAATTGTTCTTTAATTTTACGAACTCGTTCTTCCACGATGCCATCAACTTCCAGATGCCGAACCCCTCCCCTCTTCTTCGGCAACCGCTGCATGCACCGTTCCACCCCTCGGACATCGGTGCCTCTCTTGACCCCAAGTCGAGCGGATATCACTTCGATTTGATCCTCGACGGGGAGAGGTACTTCAGGGGTAATTTCCGGGTGTAGGGTCGTCCTTTCCCCTACTACTTTGTCCACATGTTCTTTCATTGCCTCCTACAATAACACACATAACCAATGTTAATAAGAAATACATAATGACGCAATTGTAAAACAAGAAATTAAACAAAAAGAGCGGAAGTCTCACCACGTGTGGACCGCCCACAGGGTCTTTTGCATATGCATCCTCGAATGCACGGACGAACGGGGCTGGATGTCCTTGATCCTGATGCAGCTTCGCCCGGTAACTGAAGGCAGTTGTCCCAGAGTGGTGGTTCATCTTAACGGATCTCCTTCATTCTCGCACATAAGGCCTGTACCACATCATTTACAACCGTTACATGTAGAGGTTAAAAAGCCTACCAATAGAGTATTAACATATAGGTACTGCAGCAATAGATAACAATATATGGATATTAGTCGCAGCTGAAATAAAATACATGTCACATCACAGGCTAACATAATATCATAAGTTCCTAGAAATGCTTAACTAGTTAGTAATGCTTATATGGTTATAAGAATAAGAGGTGGCCGAAGACACAAGTTCCCCAAATTCATCTCAAATCCCTTATTTCTAAAAAACTTGAAAAACTAATTGAAAGTTACACAGATACTTGACAACATCTATGAATTATATATAATCAATCAGCAACTAAAGCAACAAAACCCCTGAACAATCATGTAACCAGAAATTCAACAAACAGCATAAGGGGTAAATTAACACACCCAAATTGCAGGAACGAAAACCACACAGAAAAGAACCCGTCAAGTTTACATTCCTACTGGGCCTTGAGTTTGAAAAGAGACGAAAGAGAGAGAGATTGATTACCGCATGAGTAGGGTCCTTGAAGTGCACCACCAACCACTGCCACTGCGCCGGACGATACAGGAACTCAAGAGGAACCTCATCCCCCCACTGCAACCAATGTTGTCGGCAATCAGATTTCCAATCCTTATACAGATCGGCTGCCGTTGTTTGAACAAAATGCCACAGGCCATCATGATTTGGGGGGAGGTGGTAGTGTGGCTACATAGACATAATGGACTCACATTAATAACAAAGCATAACAAAAATAAAATTTGTAAAAAAAGTAAAAAATATATTAAACAACAAACTTACCGAGAGGTAGTCGGACACGATCCCTCGGTCCTCAATGCTCAATTCCCTGTAGGTGGGCTTTATCCTGGGGACACTGTCCTTGACACAACTTCCAATGTCCCTAGAAATGAGGCTTCGGACCTTGGGATCCTTCGGGCCTTTGTGGTACTCATCGTACTCCACCACGATCTCCCCCCCCCCCCCCCCCCCCCCCCCCCCGTGGTCCGGACCAGCTCCTGGGTCTTTAATCCAACCACCACACCTCTCCTCTTTGTTAGTGGTGTATTTACACAGAAAAGGAACAGAGATATTCTAAGCTTTCATATCATCTATATCTATCCTTAATGAAATTAAACACCATAACCAAAACATACCGCTCGTCTCCAAGTTCTTACAACGAATGCTGCGTGCAGTCGTCGAAGACCCAGTAGATGCAGAACCGCTACTGCGGCCGCGAGACGTCACTGGCGCCATTGCTGGTAGTGGGGGAGCGCTTAGCTCCAAGCCCGGTGATGTAGCGAAAGAAGCAGTAGCAGGTGCTACAGCAGGAACTGGAGCAGGAGCTGAAAGAGCAGGACCAGGAGCTGAATCAGTTTGAGATGGAGATGGAGTTGGCGGACCATCAAAAGAAGAAGGTGAGACCCCAGAAGAATCAGCATGCGGCGTCGGTAGTGGTGGGGCTCGTACTGATCGTCTCATCAAGTCCTGCCGAAGATCACGGTCCTCAAGCTCGACCATCTTCTTCGTCTTCGAATATCGAGGTTTTGGAGGCATTGCTGATATAAGAGATAATTAAATAAAATTAAAAAATTATTCTTAAAATAAAAACATTGATCAATATAATAAAGTCATCAAAGTACATCAAATAGAAACTATGCTAACCTTGACTAAAAAGGACAATAAAGAAATTATGTCTAACACCACCAAATTGTGTCCAATTAGTACCCTAAAGTATAAAGAACCACAGAAAGGGAGGGCTTTAGCTTGATTCATGTCGATATTAATCAAGATAATGTTTGTATTATAGTGTTGTTCAAGGGTCATCAATTAAGGACAAGAGAGGTACAACGGTGGTTCCCCTCTTAAACACTTTAGTAATCATGACCAGACAAAGCTTGGGACAGATCTAATCCAAAATCAGTACTTCAATTAATTTGTACATTTCTATATTACAACTAGGAAATCTGAGGTGGACTAACTGGAAGGACTATATACTTGAGAACTTGAAGAAGTTGTCCAGATCGAATGGCATTGATATTGTAAGAATATTGGAAGCTTCTTGGTGGGAATTTCTGCCTGTACGGAATTTCTGGAGAAAAAGGTCATCCTGATAGCTAAGAAGTTTCCAACATTGTATTTAACTTAAAAGATGATAAAAACTAAGATAATATTCATGTATCTTTACAACTATTGGCTCTCTGCACTATTTTTGAATATGAGAATCTTCCAAGGAGGAAATTACTAGAAAAAGAGGTAACTAAAAGAGAAAGGGAAAGACTTTGTGAACTTGCTGAGACAGAAACCAGATAAAAAAAACATGAACGCATGCTGCATGCACCGACTTCTTACAAAGCTATGTGAACAACTGAAAAGGAAAAGGCTAGCTAACACAAGAATAAAGAGAGAGATTCTATCCTTAAAGATTGTGGCTCATTGCAGCAAACAAACAAGTCTCACTTGGAAGCACAGGCTTTTGATTCCCAGGTTCTTCATATAAACTTTCCTAGCAAGGGATGGTTAACTTAACGAAGGATACATTGTTGCTAGAATAAATGAGCTCTAATGCATGGGGGAATATTAACTTGTTGGAAGACAGTATAATTAGCTGTTAAGTGACATACAGTATAATGTGTTTATTTCGCCTTTAACTGTTTAAGCAGTTCATGGAAGAACAGAGATGCTTTGTTCCTTATTCGCATGATTGAGATTCATCAAGTAAATTCCCATCACTTTCATTTGGATTCAAGCTGGTTTGGTACATACACTATTACAATATTCATACTGCCCATTTGGCTTCATCAGTCCCATCACCATATAAGAGCCATAGTCTAATATTCAAGTATTCAGTAAATACTTTCATACATCCAAATTAACATGTCAATTTGTGTACATATGATTCCAGATTATAAGACAAATGTGCCTGATACATAGAGTTGGCATTTCTACCCATTGGGTATACCCACCGGGTAATACCCACCCACAATAGATTCGCGGGTAATACCCATTGGGTAAATACCCATTAGATTTTCTGTTTGGTATGGGTAATACCCACCCATTTCTAAATGGATAAACCCGTTACCCACCCAATTACCCGTTTTAAATATGGGTACATTATTATTTATTTATTTTTTTCTAACATATCCTAGTGTATTATTTTTTATTTGATATCCTAGTGTATTTACTTGGTGTTAGCATAATAATGACCATTAATAAAAAATAAATAAATAAATAAAAAATAAAAATTTATGTCAACAAGTGTTACTATATCTTTTATTATGTTATGAATATTACTACATTTGTTTTAACAACGATTTAAATAATTAAAATCACTTTAAATAAATAACTTCTTGATATAACGTCAAATAAGATCACAAAAAGAGAGTTTAAACGACTGAATACAATATACTAAAACAAAGGGGAAGAATGTGCTCTTCCAATACTGCTAGGTATCCTCTGAAATGAAGTAAAATCAACTTCACTACCAAAGCTAGACTCCTCATCAACATCAACATCATCCTCTAATGTGCTAGGATCATCTCGTAACTCACTCCTTAACCAATCCCGACCACACATTAACGCTTCCAATGTGTTTGAGTGAAGTCGATTCCGATGTGGGCTCACAATCCGTCCGCCAGTACTAAATGCGGATTCTGAAGCAACTGTAGATACAGGAATGGCTAAGATGTCTCGAGCAACCTTACACAAAGTTGGATATTTCATCCCACTGGTCTTCCACCAGTACAAGATATTGAAATCTTTATCACTCATCCTGGGTAAAACAGCCTCATCCAAATACCTCTCTAAATCAGATTTGTCATTGTCCTTATTAGAGCCAGAAACATAAGCATCATAGGCATCCATGTCATCATCCTCCAAATCAACATCACTCGTCCTTGAACTATCAAACAAAGATGAGTTATCAGCTACATGTGATATAGTACTTGACCTATATTCCTTAACCAAGTCATAGGCAAGCTTCTTAACTCTCTCAACTTCTAATGCAGCTCTACGAGGATAAATCTGCTTGAAATAGAACTCAATCAATTTCAGCTTATACCGAGGATCTAGTATAGTAGCAACATCTATAGTCCCAATCACTCCCCAATACTTCTCTAATTTCTCTTCCATCTTCAGTGATACAACATCATATGTAAAAGTAATTGGGTGATTTTGATTGGAAATTCTTGACTTCGACATTTATGTTAGACTAACCAAACGATGCAAATCAAGATAATTAGCATTCTAAACATCAATGACAGCAGTGACGGAGGAGAGAAGGGGAGACAGAGAGGTACCTTCACGGAAGGAGTCGTCGAGGGTGGCGGGGACGGAGGCGTGGACTGCGGCGGAGTCGGGAGGGAGAGGACAGAGGAGCGAAACAGGGTCCTAGCTGTTAGGGGCGACCAGAAGGGTGGTGGCCGGTGGTGATAGTGGAGAGAGGGGAATTAGGGATTCCGGGACGGGTTTTGCAGAGGGTGGAGAGAGGGGGATTCAAGATTTCGGCCGGATTAAGAGATCAGACTGGATGGTGGCCGTGGTGTAGAACGGAGACAAGAGAGGTGGTGGTGGTGGTGGTGGCGATTCGGGGACTTCAAAAATTAGGATGGAATTAGGGATTTGGGAGGGGCTGAAGGTTTTGGGGTTATATATGTCCTCTTAAGTGACAGACTATTCACGTCGCTTCCCATTTATTCCGTCGCTCTAGCTTTTCTAAATTTTTCGCCAAATTTTTGGCGCAACGGCCCGCTCCATTTTCCCCAAAACTTAAGCGACGTGAAATTTTAATATCCATCGCTTTAAAGGTAAAAGTTTATATCGACGGATATTAAAATTTTAATAGCCCTAGTACCGGGAGGTAAAAGTTTTTGAATTTTTACATGGCTGATTAGGTCTCATCTATTTGAGCGTATAATGTTTGGAGGAGTTGGAGAAATGAGGTCATCTAAAGGTACCTAACGGCGTTTTCGTGCGGTCGGATTAGTTGAAAATGTGGTTGACCGGTTCGATCGAGTATCGAACGTTGACGAAAATAGTTGATTTTTGTACTGTCCTCATATTTAATTATAACGATCACATCAGACGGTTAAAAATTTAATTTTATAAATTGAGCCATTAAAATGACAACATGCTTACTAAAGCGGTATAACTTGATTATTAGATTATACTCAAGTGTACTACTTTTCTAAGGAAGTGTATAAAAAAATTCAAATTTTGAAAAATAGTGTGAAACAGCAATTGATCGTTACGACGAAATACAGTGGTGGTAAAAAAATCACTTTGGTCCGACAAACTTAGAGGCCCGATCGATGCGGTCAACGATATTTATACTAATCGGTCCCTATGGGGAGCCCTAGTACCGGGACATAAAAGTTTTTGAATTTTTACATGGCTGATTAGGTCTCATCTATTTGAGCGTATAATGTTTGGAGGAGTCGGAGAAACGAGGTCATCTAAAGGTACCTAACGCCGTTTTCGTGCGATCGGATTAGTTGAAAATGTGGTTGACCGGTTCGATCGAGCATCGAACGTTGACGAAAATAGTTGATTTTTGTACTGTCCTCATATTTAACTATAACGATCACATCAGACGGTTAAAAATTTAATTTTATAAATTGAGCCATTAGAATGATAATATGCTTACTAAAGCGGTACAACTTGATTATTAGATTATACTTAAGTGTACTACTTTTCTAAAGAAGTGTATAAAAAAATTCAAATTTTGAAAAACAGTGTGAAATAGCAATTGATCGTTACGATGAAATACAGCTGTGGTAAAATAATCACTTTGGTCCGACGAACTTAGAGGCTCGATCGATGCGGTCAACGATATTTATACTAATCGGTCCCTATGGGGAGCCCTAGTACCGGGAGGTAAAAGTTTTTGAATTTTATATGGCTGATTAGGTCTCATCTATTTGAGCGTATAATGTTTGGAGGAGTCGGAGAAACGAGGTCATCTAAAGATACCTAACGGCGTTTTCGTGCGATCGGATTAGTTGAAAATGTGGTTGACCGATAATCGATCCCATCATCACTTGTTCCATAACCAATAGCGGTAACACAATGGTCGAGGTCAGTTCCACAAGGTCCTGTAAGCACACCAGACGTATAGAATTGGAATTCTCCAGAAGCTTGAATGCAAACAGATACAGGCCGGTTGATTAGCAACAGCCTTGAGAAGGTCCAGTTCATTGTTTGCAGGCACATCTTCGTAGCGGGTTATGCTGCCTGAAGGGCTGCCTAACTCTGTAGCATTGCAGACATTATCACTAGCATTGTACGGATAATTAGCCTCGTTTGTAAGCCCGTGCTTCTTTAGCATTGCAGACATTATCACTAGCATTTCTAGGCCAACTTAATTATAAGCAGAGTTTTGATAGGAAATAATAACTGCTGGATAAGTGTGGCATCCTCTTCTAGGGCTTCACTCTGTCCTATATTATTTTCAAAATTTGAGTGTACCTATCTCGTATCATGACTCTCTCAGGCTCTCAGCTATTATTTATCTTTTTAATAAAATTGTAGATCTAACTAAGCCAGCAACAATAACCTGATTAGTATAAAAGAAGGGAAAATGACCATTTACACATAAATGGGTTAAAAATTGACCATTCTAATGTTTATTGTCCAGATTAATGAATCTTGGCAAAAATACCTAATTACCCTATATTAAACCCTAAAATCCTCACCTCTCTCTCTCTCTCTCTCTCTCCTCGTCGTCTTCCTCTTCTCCAAGTGCTGCTACAATTCCGAGCTCTGCGATCGATGTAGGATCTCAGCCCCTCCCCCACCTCCGATCTCAGTTACCCCCCAAATTCCCATGAAGAATCCGAACCCGAATCCAAACCCGAACCCTTCTATGACTTCTCCTCCTTCCGCCTCCCCAACTTCGACGACCTCCTCCTCTTCGACCCCTCCGACTCGACCTCTCCTCCTTCCCCTCTCCCCTCCCGCCGCGTGGCACCACCACTGCCACCACCGCAGACTCTAACAACTCCAACTCCGGCGCTGTCTATTTGAGATTGTGAGGAGGGAGGAGTCTGTGACACGTGGACAGAGGGTGAGATCGAGGTGGGTGAGAGACGGGTAGCGGGTGAGGATTGTGGGGAGGTGATCGGAGCAGAGAGGGGTGAGGGTACGGCGGGGTTTGGATTCTAGGGAGTAGAAGGACTTGCAAACTAGAGAGAAACAAGTCATTGGTACGCTGTATTTCGTGGAAAACTCCTCGAGCTGGTGCAGCTAATTTTAGAAGGGAGGTGGCTACCGCCTGAGATGGTTGATTACTAGTACTTGTTTGGTGGTTATTCTGACCCCAGTAATCAGATTACTGGCCCCCAGTAATCAGATTACTGGGGGTCAGTAACCTGATTACTGGGGGGTCAGTAACTTGATTACTGGAAATCTGTAATCAGCAACCTGATTACTGGAAATCTGGAATATGTAAATTGATTACTGGGGGTCAGTAACTTGAATATTGGGGGTCAATAACTTGATTACTGGAAATCTGTAATCTACAAATTGTTTACTGGGAGTCAGTAACCATAATCCAATAACCTGATTAAAAAAAATAAAATAAAATAAAAAATTCCGGCTAAAAAAATGTGGTGACCGGAATCCGACGACTCCGGCGACCAGGCTCCGGCTGCTCCGGTGACCGGCCATGGAAGGCTGGCGGAGTTGGGTGACATTTCGGCAAAATTTCTTTATCTTCAAAAATCTGTTAGATAAGACAGAAGGACGAAAAAGGAAGGAAAAAAAATAAAATTGTACTAGGGTTGAAAAAGATTTGTTCAAATGGGCAATAGAGTTGTAACCTTATGTTTAATAGGGGAGAAAAATAAGATGGTCATTGGAATGTGTAATGAGGGGGGTCAAATTAGCACTAAATGAATATTTTCTAATAAAAGGACAAACGATATATAGTTTAAATGTCTTTTATGTAATTAGAACAACCCTCTATATATGTCGACGTTAAATTAGAGTGTACGTAACTAACGTAAGTGCATACGAGGATATATCTACGTACAGTCTGTTCAAAAACAGAACCAGCGCTTGATCTTTAATTACTGACCATCTGTACTCAAGTAAAACAGAATTGTAATCCTAATTTGATCGAAAGTTTTAGATTGGAAAATGGCAATCAAAAGCAACATTCCAAATTAATTAGGAAAGGATCTTCCTGCATGCAAATTAGGAAACATGCATAAATTGTGACGTCGTTGACTTGTATGTAGGTATATACGTCTTTCCTAATTGAGTATTTCATCCTCTATATATATGCACTGCGCGCACGACCTTGACATATTACTTTGTTCTCTACATATATAGCCTAAGATCGACACAACTAATTAAGGAGATCAATTGAAGAAAAAGTCATGGGACGGAGGAAGATAAAAATTGAGAAAATCAGTAACAAGAACTACCTAATGACCACATTCTCCAAGCGGCTAAGCGGCCTCTTTCACAAAGCCAGCGAGTTTTGCAGGCTATCCGGTGCCGAAATCGCCATCACTGTCTTTTCACCGGGTAATCGTGTATTCCGGTTTGGTTACCCTTCAGCAGACTCCGTCATTGATCGGTATGATCTACAAATTGAAGATAACAACAATAAAGGCACACGGGAGTTTCCATATACACTTGACGACGAAGAGGATGATGCTCATGATGATGATTTGGGCAGCGAGCTTGCAAAAGAGGCAGCTGATGGTAAGGATGAGCTTGGAAAAGCCAGGTTTTGGTGGGATAATCTGCCTATTGAAGATATGGGACTAAAACAACTTGAGCAATATAAAAGGTCGTTAGAAGTTATAAGAAACGAGCTAGCATATGAATTATATGAGACGAAGAGGAGAGAATTACGCACCAAAGATTTTTTGAGTTTGATCGGCTCCAGTAGTAATACTGGTACTAGTACTTCTACTTCTCAACCAGTAAGAGTAGAAACACAACAGTGATATTGTAGAAGAACATCAAGCATAGATTTCATATGGAGCAACCTGACGGGTGAAATTTACTCAAATTTAGATGTAATGCGTTCATATATATGGAATATATATATGTACGTATATATTTAATGCGTTCATATATATGAACCTAGATAGCTTTCCCAACCCTGCAGCCACCTTCTTATTTCCGTTTTTTTTTTTCTACTATATGTTCAGTATCAAATCAAACTGTTTCTTCCAATGAAATTTTAATCTCATGTAACCATCAATTTCAATTGTATTGGTTGAACAATATAATCTTAATTGTAAGATCTCAAGCAATAATGCTGTTAATTTTATTCCGGTTTTGGTAGCGAAGATGGTTTCAACAACAATCACCATCTACTTTTCACATGAACCTCCTTCACCATCGTGCTCCGTCCTTCGCGGTGGAGGTGAGAGAGCGAGAGACGATGAAGGTGGCTAGCTTGTTCTCTGGATTTGGGGAGAGAGAGACGTCATGGTTTGCTCCAAGTTCTTTGCGGTTTGATGTGCGATCGAGAGAGCTTTCTTTTAACCTAGCTAAGGACATTTTTTGTTGTTGAAAGTTTTCTATACAATCTCCTAAATCCTAAGCTATATACCTCACTGAGGGAAGTATATGAATCAATGAATGTCATGGTATGGTCGAGTACCCAAGCTGCTATATATCTAGCTTCAATTCCTCACGATCAGTTGTAGAGAAAATTTTCAAATATTTGTTCGAGTTTTGTGAGGCAGCTAGATAGACATTCTGTACTGCAGGATGCATAGGTGATAGTTGATAATTTGATATACAATAATTCACAAAATATATATATATATATATATATATACCTCACGATCAGTTGTAGAGAAAATTTTCAAATATTTGTTCGAGTTTTGTGAGGCAGCTAGACATTCTGTACTGCAGGATGCATAGGTGATAGTTGATAATTTGATATACAATAATTCACAATATATATATATATATATATATATATATATATAGGGCCATTCCACTAAGCGATGCCTTATTTTGTTTATTTTCAAGGATCGGTTATTAGGCCAACTTGTTGATTACATTTTCACATCTCCACCGTTCAAGTGCTAGGTTTGTATGTGTAGATCATTCCTGTAATTTTTTTGCCAAAATGGTAATCATTAAGGCATCCAACTATATATATTCAATGGACGTATCAAATCTCTCAAAACTGAATCGTTCATGTTTTTAATTGTAAATTTCAATTTTGAATGCTCTAACTATTATCAAATGGGATGAAAATTTACAGATATGATCTACTCATATAAACATGAAAGTTGAACGGTGGAAATGTTAATATGTGATCGAAGAGTAGGTTAAATGATCGATCCCTTAAAATGACCAAAATGAGGAATCCCTCATTGGAAGGGGGGCTGTATATATATATTCCCTATCCAGAGTGGGGCTCCTTATTTGACCCACTTTTTGGTCAAATTTACACGTCTCCACCGTTCAGTATTTAGGTACGTATATGTATGTAGATCACTTCTGCAAAATTTCATCAAATTTCATAATCGTTTAAACATTCCTAGTCGTGAGTAACACGAATGGTTCATACTAAACAGATTCAATTTGCTCATTGATTTTTTATCATTTTGATACCTTAACGATCACCAAATGAGCTGAAAATTTGTAGAGATGATCTACACGCATATACCTAAATACTGAACGGTGGAGATATAGAAATTTGACCGAAAAGTTGATCAAATAAGGAGGCCCGCTCTTAAATTTCAGAGCGGAGCCTTGCTCTGGATAGGGACATTGATATATATATATATATATATATATATATATATATATATATATATATATTATGGTTGCCACAACATTATGGGTTGTAATGTTTATGCACAGGGGCATTTTGGTAATCCCACCTGGTCGAGATAGAGAAATCCCGGGGGTACGACACTGCGTTGAAAAAAAAAAAGGCAGTTTTTGTGTAAATCCACATCAGCCCCATAATGAGAGAAGATCAGGTTGTCCAATTCTGGGCTTTCCTAAAATTAGAAAGCTTTCAAATTTTGTTTTTGGGGATGTCAAATTTGATGAGTGAAGAACAAGTTCGTGGGAAACAACAAAGCTTTAGTTCATATTTTAATAGGTCTTTTTCCTTGAGTTTCTTCCCTAGGATGCCTAAAGCATGTAAATGTGTCATATAGCTTTTTTTAATAATATCAAAATTTGACAAATTTAGAGAGAAGTTTATTTGTTGCAGAAAACATTGAGCTTATTAACATTTTTTAAAATGTTTTTTTTTTATGAGGAATATTTTCCCAAATTTAAATTTGGAAAAACTTAGAAAAGAAATTTACACGGACACATTTGAATTGCATCGTACAAATTCTAAAATCATGTTTATTCAAAAGGATCATTCCCACTTGCGTTTCGTTTACTTTTGTGGTAATTGGTAAAAACCATTACTTTTTTCACGATTTAGCGGCTTCAAAAACTGGTATGGTTGTAGGTACTCTAGTGCAATGGCTAAACCCTGAAACCCTAAAGAAATGGAAAAGAAAAAAGGAAAAAAAGAAAGAAAATGATATCGTTTCTCAAAGGGTAAATTCCTCCTATGGTATCTGACGTATAACCAATTGGACACTTTGGTACCCAACGTTTCAAAGAAGACAGTTTGGTACCTGAAGTTAAGTTTTATGTGACAGTTTGGTACTTAAGTTGACTTCTTTGTTAGTACGTCTAGTTTAGTAATTTGCTTTCATTCAATAAATTTTTACTAATAATAATTATAAAAAAAGAAGCAAAAACAAAACTCTAGGTGACAAAAGAAGCGCTTCCTAATGTTCATGTTTCAGAGTGTCGTGCCCTTAAAGACGGTCTTTTAGCTGCCAAGAGATTCAACCACAAGAATCTGCTAGTCGAAGGGGACTCGTTGTTGGCGATCAACTTTGTCCATAATCCAGCCACTGCCCCATGGAGAATCAAACCAAATCTTCGTGATATCTTGCATCTGGTTCAATGGTTTGACAACATCTCTTTCACTCATGTCTTTCGTGAAGTAAACTTTGTAGTAACCGCAATTTTATTATTCAATTTCTTGTAATTTTTTTTGAAATTAATAGAATGGTGATTTATGGAAATTCATATTTCATACTTTTTTAGTTAGTTGTTGCTCGACGTCGGAAGTGATTCCGAGAATTTAAATCCAGGAAACGTTTAAGTTTCGAAGCTAAAAAATTGACTTTTTGATTCATTGGGAAATTGAAGAAACTTCCGTCACAAAAGTCATAGAGTTCGGCGATACGAGTTAGTAGACATGCGGCACGCGTAAAATAGACGTCCTATGAAGAAGTTACAACCTGTTAAAGTAATTTTCAAATTTAGAAGGGGTATAAATAGCAAAAAAAAAAGGGAAACCCTAAGTTTTCAAAAATATCAAAAATCACACCAGCCGCGCGATCGCAACTGTTCATCTTCCATTTCGATGCCGAAGCGTCTTCTCCTTCGTTCTCCGCCGTCGCCACGGTACGTGCCACCCACCAAACTGCTTGTCTCTCTCTCCTCTTTCTTTTGAGCCCAAGCCCGAGCCCAGCCGACCACCGTGTGTAGCGCAACGACTCCCGCAAGCGGCTGCCTCCACCGACGCCCAGACTGCGAGCTTCTCCGGCCGAACCAGAGCTCACGGCTTCCCGTTTCGAGCTGACTCCCTCCCTCTCAACATGCTGCATCGGTCTTGCATCTATCTTGGAGTGTGGTTCGACGAGTTCGACGGCGGGTTGAGCAACCATGTTGTTGCAGTGATTCCGGTCACCCTCCGATCGACCAAGGCACGTTTCAGGTACCTACTGACTCCTCTCTCTCTCTCCTCACCCTCCGACCGGCATGGGTGCCCTTGTGTGTCCTGAAATCTTGAACACATAATTACGAGTGTGTGGACATTTAATTTGCATGATTTGGTTACCGTATGACCATGTTGCACATTTGTGAGTCCATCGTTAGGTGATTTTCAATTTACTAGAATATGGACTTAGAAATTGGTGCTTGGTGTCCGATCCTATGATTAATTTGGCATTCTAGAAGGCTTGAGAGGCTCAGACTGAGGTTTGTCTCGTGTTGGCGAATCTCTAGGTTAAGGGTTAAGTGGCCGGTTCGAGTTGTAATTTATTTTCTTTGAATTGGTTGCTGAGTTTCGATAATGACACTTATGTGATTGACGGAGCGTGTGTCTCTCACTTATGTGAGGTTGAAGACGCAGCGAGAGTGATTAAGGTAAGTAAAACCTCACGTAATCTGAATCTAAATTGTGTTGTTGAAATTATTCCATTTATCATTAAATTATAAAAATATTTCCATACAAATACGTTTTACTTTTAAATCATACGGGCTAGTTCGTCGATGGTTCATGGGTAAGTAAAATAATATTTTTAAATGAAAAAAAAAAATTTTAGAGTTTCTTGTGAATATGGTCTATTTATGGAAATTGTTAGTGGGTATTTATAAGCAAGTATTGTTGTATAAATATATGAAGTGGCGTGAACTTTATATATCTTGTTAATGCAATAATGATGTGTGCATTTATGAAATTGTTACTAAATTGGAGACCTTTGTTAGAATTTGATTGTGTTGAAGAACTTGTTTTTCATAAGTGGGAAGCTTATTGTTGTTTCATTGTGTTTCCTTGTTGAGGAATTATGATGTTGCATTTTGTCTTGTTCTAACATGGTTTATTCATACGAGCTTAAAAGCTTACCGGGTTTGTTGTTTACAACCGGTGCACTGATATTCGGTGTAGGGGTTAGACCTGCAGGTGAGGACCAACAGGCGAGAGGCGGCAGCTGACGTGGACTGCTAGAAGGTGTAGACCTTACCATAGATTCTATCCCTCAGTTGTAGTGAGTTTAGCTAGGGCTTTTGCATGTCCATTTATGTTACATACTTTGTCAACATTCGGAATCTATTAGGGATTTGAGGGTTGCATTTTGAGACTCTATTTATAATGCTTGGTTATTGTAATATAACATTAAAGTATTGGGAATTATTTCGTGAGTTATCACATTTTCGAATTTGAATTTTCATATTGAAATTCGGGGTGTGACAAACTTCATGGCAGATGCTCTTGCAAGTATGGGTCATTCTCTCCCGTGCATGAAGATTTGGGTTGGTAGTTACCCATCCAAGGCTTTTATTGCTTTTCAGTTAGATTCTTCTCAAACTGGTTGCCATAGGGACTTTTGGATGTAATTTTCCTTTTCTTCTGAAAAAAAATAAAAGTAAAATAAATTAGGTGCTTACGTCACTAGTGGTAAAATGAACACGTTGTGCTGCCTTGTGAGTTAATGTAGTTCACTTATATTTCACAACACGCTCGAGCAATTTAGTTTCCTCTAGCAATCCTAACCATGTACGTGTTTATTTCCCACCCAACAGACTTACACAAGAGTCAATTTTTAATAGGGGAAAACATAAAAGAAAGTGAAATATACACAGCGAGATCCTCGACACTGTCAGTACTACCGGATGGCTGGTTCAAAGACATATTCTAACAAAAACTCTCAAAGCATATAACAAATTCAAACAAGGAATCAAGACAGCAAATCGGCAAGCTTTCAAGATTAGTTTTAGTTTCAATTTAATTAGAGCCATTCGTGGTTCATCTAATCATTCAAAACTCCTCAATTATTTAGAATCAACTTTGTGCGTAATCCTAAACATGGTTCTAATCAGTTTAAAGACACTTCGTGTAGAAATTAAACCAAGAAACACATAAGCACAATGAGTCGAATTGGAGACATGTTAGCAAGTATGGCGTCACCTCATCTCACATCGACATGTAAATTTTCAGAATTATTCTAGCCCTTGGAACAAATACAAGTTAAACCAACTTTGTGTATAATTCAACTTATATTCCATTCGGCATATGAAGCTAACAACCAAGGAACAACCATGGCCTAGGCTGCCCTCAAACATATAACTTTTGTGCATACAAATTTAGAAAATAAACCAAAATAAAATCAAGAACACATGCGAAATACTACTGCCCAAAATCCTTATCAAACTCGTTACATGTTAAGATTATAATTTGTCATACAAAAATCGCATGCATTCGAAGTTCATAAACAAAGAATAAAACCAAATTCAACATCTATAAAAACATACAATCTTCATCGACAAAGTATTGTAAAATTACAGAAAAATAGATAGCCATGAGAATAGTGAATCACACTTGTAGAAACCTTCAAAAGAATTCGACAAGGGTGGTGGAACGAATTTATATGGTGGTGGTTCAGCGTTACTATTTTATAGTATCGGATTTATGGTGAGGCTTTGGAAGAGTTTCGGCTTGTGTATGTGAGAGAGAAGAGATGATTATTTCTGAATGGTGCCGAGCTATATATAGGAGCAAGGGAGGAAGAGGTTCGGTAGCTTTAAAGTCTTCAAATCCGAGTTGAACTCTTTTCGGCAGAATGACCTTTGTGTGATAAAAACGGAATATCTCTTTCTAGATATAGCTATTGAAGTGATTCCAATTAGGTTGGAAACTAAACTCCCGTAGCTTTCCATCCATATATGGCTCGCCATCTGGTTAAAAGTGAGCTGTCCTGGAGAGTCCGTGGAAGTTGGATGACGTGCACAAGAATACTGCCGAATTTAATCAGAATTTCTTACAATTTTTCTTCCTCTTTTTTTGAATTATCTCTTCCTTCTCTCTTGAGTTTGTTGCTGAAATTCCCTTGGATAAAAGTTGAATTAATGTGCAAGACTTCTTCAAATTATTTCTTGAATTATCCAGCCGTGCAACCTCTTTTAATTTCTCTTTGAACCGGCCTTGCTTCTCCTTGTAGCAATGAAACTCTTTCTTTGATTCAGCCTCTATTTCCAATTTATCTTGTCTTAATATTCCTCATTTTGTGGTGCATTATCTCCTCTTTAATTCCTGAAAATAAGATAAAGAAATATATTAAAAAGACAAGATAAAAATGTAGCAAAATTATTAAGAGTATGAGTCCTGATTCCATTAGGATTTCCTGGTTCAACAAAGAGTTCTACTTTCATTGAAACTCTTAATACCTTTGACGTTTTCAGAAACGTCGAGACATTGTAGACTCCTTATCCGACTAGGATTCCTGTTTTCATAAAGAGTCCTACTTTGAACCAAACTCTTGACGATCTTCGTCGTTTTGAGAAACGACGAAACATTTTTGACTCCTAGTTCAATTAGGATTCCTAGCTCAGCTGAAACTCTTCATAAATTCAGCGTTTTCCGACGTTTAAGCTCATTTCACAAACCGACTCTACCAAAGACTCCTGACTCAACTAAATGACCCTATATTACAACAATAAGGGTTAAGCATTGCATAAATTGGGGTAAAAATATATTAAAAACGTCGCATATAATGCTCCTATCATGTGCAAATAAAAAAATATTAACTATAAAAAGTAAACTAATGAACAAAAAAAACTATAAAAAGTAAACATGAGTATGGATTGTAAAATGAAGAAATTATTGAAAAGGGTAACCTCAAAATAAAACATACTTCAAAACTAACCTCAACTTGAAAGAAATCTCGAGATCTTTTTATTTAAGGATAAAACCCTAAGATTGAATCTTGAGCAAGAGACACAAACGAAAACTAATTTTGATCACTATAGTAAAAAAAAATAAATAAAAGTGAATCGTAGCGGGGGCTCACCAGCGGCTGGTGGCATTTGAAGGTGGGCGGGCGGAGGCAGGCACAATCCATTCTGTCTAGGCTTCTTAGATATGAATTTGTGTTACAATTTTGCTTAAGCCTTAAATCCTTTAAGTAGGAACCTATTCTTCCGCCTAAATACAATAGTTAATTTTCATAAGTTTTAGGCTCTTGTTTCCTTTCGAATAAGTGAGCATTGAGTTTGTGTTGGGTGGTGCCAGCATACGACGTACTAAATTTGTCCTAAGATAGTGAGAAAATGTATGTAGCGAAGGAAATGTATGGAAATGTATGTAGCGAAGGGAATGTATGTGTCCGTGTTATCATGGCGTGAGGTTTAAATAGAATTTAATCTATAAGTTGAGATTCACATTTTTATCTCTTTTACTAAAGGGGGGAATACAAATTTAAATAATATGCAGAGGTTAAGCGGTGATTGAGTAGTGGATAATCAGAATTAAAAATGCAAGGATGGTTAATCATAATTTTCGTTAATCATAATTTTCGTTAATCTTGGTAAATATTAGAGAGATAAAAGGCTCGTAGGTAGCGGTGAAGACAACTCAGACAAAGATGGTAAGCAAATGAATTGAGACTAATTTATTTATTTATTTCTTATAGCAAAAAAGACAAGAAGAAGAAGAAAAAAGAAAAAAAATCTCTCTCATTCCAGTCATTCTTTGCTTGGTCCTTTTACATCACGGGATCCCCATCCCCTTCTTTCTCCTTTCTTCTTCTTCTTCCTCCTCCTCACTAGTCTCTGTACTTTCCCATCTCTCTCTCTCTCTCTAACTCCATTTCCTTCCTCTTCTTTAGTTTAGGACGCTCACATTCTCGTACTCTCCCAAGTTTAACTACACCACCCGAATCTCCAAGTCTCCTCTGTTCTGAACCCAACACACACAGAACCGAGCTTAAACTAAAAATGCCCCAGACAGGCAAATCCACGCAAGAACCGGGTTTCGACTCGCTCACGGCTCGCTTACGTGACTCAGTGAGCTGCAGCAACAGCAATGAGGGTAGTAAGAACAAGCCCGATTCCAAGGAGCTCGATCTGGGATCACCCGTCTCGCCGTTAATGACCCGGAGCTCCGTCAGCGGCGTTAACAACAATGGAGGTGGCGCCACTACTTCGAGCTCAAGCTCCGGCTCCTCCGGGTCGGTTTCCAGCAAGACCCAGTTGGGGAGAAGATCGGACGGCAGACCCAACAACCACTCCGGCGAGCTTACTGTCTCGTCTGAAATGAGCCCGAGAGCTTCCGAGAGTGTCCGATCCGGCAACACGCCGCCGAATTGGAGGCCGGCGCATCGGAGATCGGTCTCGGCTGGTCCGCCGTTGATCTACTCCGGTAAAAGCTTCGCGGGTATTAGTAGTAACAGTAATGCGAGTGGGAATGCTGTAACCAATCAATCTTCATCGTCTAGTTCGACCGCGGCAACTGTGTTCCCAAGTGGGAACATATGTCCTTCCGGGAAAATAGCCAAGTCTGGACTTGTCGGTAGGGCCAACAGCAAGACTGACGTGTTGGGTTTGGGGTGTGCTAACTACGGCCACGGCAGCATTGTTCGAGGGGTTTCGAAATCGGATGCGGGCGGTAACTTGCAGCTTGGTGGAGAGGCGGTGACGGTTAAGAGGGGAGTGGGGAACGCTGATCCAGAGGAGGTGAAGAAAGCTGGGAATGAGCTGTACAGGAAGGGGCATTTCACGGAGGCATTGACAATGTATGATCGGGCTGTGTCTTTGTCTCCGGACAATGCTGCTTACCGGAGTAACAGGGCGGCTGCATTGACCGCTCTGGGAAGGTTGGGGGAGGCCGTGAGGGAGTGTGAGGAGGCTGTCAGGTTGGACCCTGGTTATGGGAGGGCGCATCAACGGCTTGGTTCGCTCTATCTTCGGTGAGTCTGGGAAATTGGATTGGAAATTTGTTTAAGTGAATGATGCTTTTTAGGAAATGTATTTGTTTTATATCATGCTCTTGATGAATGTGACTGGTTTGCTTAGCCTTTGTTTTGATATTGGTGTTGGTGCATTGGATTTAGGAACTTGTCTCTGGTCTCGGTGCATTGGCTTTAGTTTTATATTGTTTTGGGTTGATCTTGGACATTAGCATTTGAGTTGAGAAAAGTGTTGGTTCTTTTTGTTTTTCTGTGCTGTAGACTTAAGCCTCTTCTGCTTTGTATTTCCAGATTGTTGATCTGTCTGAATGCCTGTTTTGCATTGTAGAACATGTTATTTAATTGTTGCCTTTTCAGTTTCAAGTCTGATAATTTCAAAGGTTATTCCTTGATGGATTCAAGACCAGTAACATTCATGGGTAATTTGTTTGTACAGTTTTTAGTTTTGTAGTCCTTCCATTTGCTCCTGGGAATCGTATAAATCTTCTCCAGTGTATGTGTGTCTTTCTATTCTCTGCTTTGAATTGCTCTCAGTTGATCAAATTCAGAGTGATCTCAGTCAATCTCTAACTTGGACATTTTACAGTTTTGGGCTACCTGAAAATGCCTCCCACCACTTCTCTTTTCCTGGACAAAGGCCAGAACATTCCGAGTTGCAGAAGTTGAAGTCACTGGAGAAGCATCTGAAACAATGTTCGGATGGCCGTAAGCTTGGTGATTGGAAGAGTGTGCTAAGGGAATCAGATGCAGCCATACAAATGGGAGCAGAATCCTCCCCTCAGGTAGAACTTCATCTGAAGTCACTCAATCTTCCAAATTGATGTCAAAAGTTTTTAAGTTTCTTGAACTGACTATAATCAAATTACAGCTTGTAGCGTCCAAGGCAGAAGCTCTACTGAAGCTCCATAGACTAGAAGATGCAGAATCCATCCTATCAAACATACCCAAGTTTGAAAATTACCCTTCTTCTTGCTTGCAAACCAAGTTATATGGCATGCTTGTTGAAGCTTATGTACTCTATGTAAGGGCCCAGGTTGAAATGGCATTCGGAAGGTAAGCTCCAAATCATAAACTTATAAAGCATAGCAACTTTGACTTTTAGAGTTAGTGATAAAGGATGGTAGATTTCTCGCAGGTTTGAGAATGCAGTAGCAGCTGTAGAGAGGGCTGGTGTAATTGATTACAGTAATGTTGAAGTTACAAGGATATCGAGTAATGTGAAAATGGTTGCAAAAGCTCGTTCTCAAGGTAACGATCTTTTTAGCTCCGGAAGGTTTGCTGAAGCCTGCACTGCTTATGGGGAGGGCCTCAAGTATGATAATTCCAATTCAGTTTTATACTGCAATAGAGCAGTTTGCTGGTCTAAGCTTGGACAATGGGAACAGTCTGTTGAAGACTGCAACCAAGCGCTCAAGATTCAACCTCATTACACGAAAGCCCTTCTTAGAAGGGCTGTGTCAAATGCAAAGGTAATTTTCCTTCATACGTGCATCTCATTGGGAAACTACCTTCCTTTTAATTTGTCATTTGTTGATTTATATGTGATCATTAGCTTCTCTCTTGCGGAATTTTATAGTTAGAACGATGGGCAGAGGCAGTGAGAGATTATGAAGCCTTGAGGAGGGAACTTCCTGGGGACAATGAGGTTGTTGAATCTCTTCACCAGGCTCGAGTGGCATTGAAGAAGTTCCGTGGGGAGGAACATCATCACGTAAAGTCTGGTGGTGAAGTGGAAGAAGTTTCTAGCTTAACCAAGTATAAAGCTGCAATATCATCACCCGGTGAGTTTGAACAACTTTTACTAGTTTGTTATTCAACCAGTTTACTAGTTTGTTATTCAACCAATTTCAACTATCTCGTCTAATCAAATATTTGAAATATCAGGTGTTTCTGTCATTCATTTCAAAGTGGCATCCAATGAGCAATGTGAAGAACTATCCCCATTCATAAATATGCTTTGTGTTAGATATCCATCTGTTAGATTTTTCAAGGTAGGTAATTATTTGTGTATATCCACCCACTTTTACTGCATTCATACAATCTCAGCTGAGATTTGTAGTTATCATTGATCGTTTCAAAAGATAGTAGGGTCTTTGCCTATACTTTCTCTTGCATGATGAACCCAACCTCTTATGCTGTTTTCAAAATGAAGATATGATCTTGTGCCGTATAATCACATCATCTGTGTTCCTCGAAAGGATTTATATAATCTGTGTTGTTTTTTCTGAAGGTGGATGTGGAGGAGAGCTTAGCCATAGCAAAAGCTGAGAGCATACGTTCTGTTCCAACGTTTAAAATTTACAAGAATGGTGAAAAGGTGAAGGAGATGGTCCGCCCAAGCCACCAGTTCTTAGAAGACTCTGTGAGAACCAGTTTCTAGCAGACACCCATTTCTGGTCTATCCGCATATTTTTATGGTAAACTCTCCTAGTATTTACCGTCATTCATTTCTTACTAGGATTACCATTTTTCACCTGTGACATAATCAGCTACTCAATTGTTTCGTACAGTTTTAAGGCAGAGAAATCCTGCAGAGAGAAATATTCAAATAGCCTGTCAGTCCACATTTGTGGAATTTTTATTCATTTAATTTCATCTCTACTTTAATCCCTACCTTTGGATTCCATTGGTTGTTTCATTTGCCAGCCTCATATTAAGTGTCCATTTTAAGTAACAGTAGCTGGGAAAGTGTATAGCTCAATTATATTGTCTCTCTGTCTGAGAATTTTGGACAGAGAGAAAAGGGGAAGATGTTTGCTGGTTAGTGGCAATATTCTGTGTAAGGCTTATCATGTTACATAATATATTTTTCAAATATAAACATTTCTTTTTCTTCTCAGCTCGATTTTTGAGTTTCCAAATTTTGGGATGGATTGTTCCCTAACCCTAACCCTAACCCCTAACCCCTAACCCAACCCAGACTTGTATAGGTAGGTTGACCTAACCTACTATTCGAAGTACCTAACATCAGAAACCATGGCTTGGGACTTAATTATAAAGAGTGATATATAATTAGAGACGAGAAAAGGTCAACTAAACCCTTATATACATACTTCCTCCAGATACCGTATAATTCTTTCCATATATTACAGAGATATATACAAGATACTTCCCATTATATCTTATTCTCAGTTCAGCTAAATAGCCACATACCTAGTAGGGGATTGAACAAGAACAGCACTGTGTGCATAACTTGTATGTATATGAAGGCATACATACAAATTAAGCAAATGCCTCAACAGGAAAAGTCTTGGTAATCCCAGCAAGGCAAATTAAAGTGAATCTTACCCGTGGGTGGCTCATCGACTGTGATCTCACACACTGGAGGCCACAACATGAGCTCCTTGGCCTCGACTCCCTTGTTTTTCTTGATCCTCTTCTTCTCAACGTAGCCCGTTATGTCAGTGTCACAGCTCACTAGCTTGCTTATCTCTTGAACTCATGCTCGACTTTCTTCGCTTGCACGATCCACATGTACCCTGTGCTCTCCACGAATCCAACTTCAATGACATCGGCCAGCGGAAGGACTCCTTGTGGGAGTTGGAATTGTTGGAGGATTAAGGCTCAGTTTGGGATTGCTGTGCTGTGAGTAGAATTGCTTTTGAATTTGCAGTGAGCAGAATTGCTTTTGAATCTGCTGTGAGTAGAATCAGCTGAAGTGTTTGGTAAACTGTTTTTAAAAGTGCTGTGAGAACCAAAAAGCAATTTCGTGTGTTTGGTGAGTTATAAGTAAAAATTATTTTAGATGGGTATAATGACAAAAATAGGCATTTTATAAATTGATATTAAAATAAATAATTGTTTCTTTTATATGTAATTATAAAGTTAATCCACAATATTACATAAGATTTCTTAACACCGTAGTAAATGATTGATTATGATTTAATTAAATTAATATATCACAATCTAAGAAAAAACAAATATTACAATTTGTTACAAATATAACTGATTCCTGCAAAAGCATCTCTTACCCTGCTTCTCCAAAATCCACTTTTAAGAGAATCAATTCTTCTAAAATCAGTTTTATGGTTGTTACCAAACACTTAAGATTAGGCCCAGAATCACTTTTGACTCCAAAAGCAGCTTGTGAATCAATCCCAAACTGGGCCTAAGATGGCTAACTTTAGGCCTTCGTCGTGGCCTTTCTTCACAATGACTCCTACTTTCTCTGCTGCCATGGTTACGTGAGCTTTGGGTGTTGCAGTGGGACATCCACGGTGGAAAGTTGTACGGAATCAAAATAACTGGCCACACACTGTACTGAAGCTCTTTCTTGCCAAAAGGGTTGAAACCGTCGGATGATAGCCCTAGCCAAACATTTCGAACCTCTGATGCAAATTCGGGAAACTCCAGCACGTTCTTCTTCCAAGCCTCTCCGTCGGCGGGATGTCTAAGGGTGTCATCGTCAGGCACATTCCTCTCAGCCCACCATCTCATAGCTTCGGCCGTGAAAGCACACATGAACAACCGCTCAAGCCTATCAATCAGCGGGAAGTACCGAAGTATCTTCACAGCTTTCTTGTTCCCTTTAGGAGTGAACTTATACCGCTCTGTATTGCATAATGGGCAGTATTCAAGATCTGCAAGTCCTTCCCCGTAAAACAGAACGCAATCGTATCTGCATGCATGAATCTTGATGTAGGAAAGGCCGAGATCTTTAAGGATATGTCGCACCTTATGATGACTGGTAGGAAGCCGATGTCCGGGGGGCATCGCCCCACCCCATAGCCGAAGCCAATCATCAACCGATTTGACAGTGCCTTTGTTCTCCGTTTTGATCTTCATCACTCCCATGACAGATTCAAGGACAGTCTTACTGCATCCGGGGTACAACGGAGTCTGTTGCAATGCGATCAGGTTGTTGTACTTTTCCATACCACTTGTGTTGACCGGAGATCGGGGTAATGGCTCGAGTGGCTCAATATCAGGGAAACACTCCATCTCCGGAGGTGGGAGTTGCACATCTGGTGCTTCCTCAAAGACACCGCTCTCACGAGGAAACATATCGTTGATCCAGTTCGTTGTCGGATCATTGGAGGAACTCCCTCTCTCGGCAAATTGTCCATGATCATGACGACCCGCAAACTCTGGTTCACCGTGATAAATCCAATTAGTGTATAGGACCCAAAATCCATATCTAGCCAGGTGTTGCTCCACTGTCTCTATGGAAAACCGGTGTCGTGGGGTGGCACACTTGCACTTTTTACACGGACAATAATGAAGTGTAGTGTCTCCACAGTTAGCCATCACAAAATCCAGGAAACTCCTAACTCCATCATGATACGCCTGATCCCATCTTCCAAGGGTAATCCAACTCTTGTCCATCCTGTAAATTCAAGAAATAAATATAGCTATATATAGATATGTATATATGCACGTACTACGTACGTACTAATTAATTAAAAAATTCATCATTACACACACACACATATATATATATATATATATATATACACATGCATCCCTAAATTAATTAAAACATCGTCAATCTCCCTAATTAATTAAACACAATGTATTTTTTATATATACCAACAATATATTTTTAATTACAATTAAATTAATTAATATATATACATTTTTTCATCAAATTCATCTAAAATCACCTATAAATCAACATTAATCAATCACTAATCTTCAACAAAACTTCAATTCTATCTAACCAATACAACATATATATCAACCCATTAATAATCTCATCTCAACACATATATATATATATATATCAAATTAATCACACATTTATTCTAATTAAACTCTAAATTAATACACCTCTGCATATAACCAACTAAATCAACACACACAGCAATATACGTACCTTTCAAGCTTATGGCCGAGGTTTTGGACGATTTCAGAGCGTTTTGGACGATTTCATCGACGAATGAGCTCCCTGATGCAGAAGGTCGATCTGATATAAGAGTTATAGCCGACGAATACCCTCCTCGTCGGCTATAACCAAAAACTTTTCGTCGGCTATAACTATTATAGCCGACGAATACCATCCTCGTCGGCTATAACCAAAAACGTTTCGTCGGCTATAGTTATAGCCGACGAGTTGTCGGCAGTCGTCGGCTATAATATTATAGCCGACGATGTGGCCGACGAAATAGTAGTTCGTCGGCTATAAGGGGTTATAGCCGACGAGGTACTATTTCGTCGGCCGTTTTTTCCCATATCGTCGGCTATAACCCCTTTTCTGGTAGTGACAGTAGGCTATTTGAAAGAAAGCTTGTATGCATGTTGAAAATAGAGTGACATGTCTAGTAGGTTATTTAAAAGAAAGTAGAAGTTGTTGGGAATTGAATAGAATGAAGGAGTAGTTGTTGTCGATAATTGAATAGACAGATGTATCTTTTGGAAACTAATTCTGTGTAATCATTGTAAAAATATATGATAATGGAGGACGCATATGCTAAGCAAAACGATACAGAGCAGAGGTATAAAAGAGTATTAGATGACTAGATGCATGACCAGAATATGGTAGGAGTGTGATTAGATGAGCATTTGCCAGGAAAACATGTAGTCGGACACATTTAGAGCTTAAAACAAAGCATGCATATGTACAAGCACCATGTGGTTGTATGATGCATTTAGCGTAGGCGTATTGAAATAAGGAAGTATATATGTTGGATCGTTACTAGAAAATCGTAAGAGTGCATAGAGAATAAGAAATGCCTTCAGGTTACTGCCTTTTATGCTAATTTGAAATAAAGAATGCATGTATAGATGTTACCTTTAAATACAAAATAAAAGCGTGAAATTGAGACTCAGTATAGAAAGAGGAATTACTACATGAGTTACTACCATAAATTGTGAAACTGGTAAATGTATCTTTGGAAAAGAATGCACTAAATAAGAGAAGTTTGAATAGCTTGTATGGATGATAAAAAATTGAGGCAAGGATTGAGAACGCGTACATGATTAGCTTATGCTTTTCTTGTGTGTCTTGCAAATGTGATGATTGTTCTCGGTGCATGACTAATTTTGCGTCTTTCTTGCGTGGCTTGTAGATTGTGCTTGGTGCATGACTAGACTTTGTGTCTTCCTTACGTGTCTTGTGGATCGTGCTTGGTGCATGACTAGAATTTGTGTTTTGTTGCGTGACTTGTGTAGCTGAGGCATGTTTTCATTTTTGCAGGTTATGCGTGGAGGTAGTTCCGGCATATGTGATGATTCGAGTGATGGGGCTGGTTCCTCAAATGATTTTCTGAGTCTGTGCAAGTGGCGGCTCCAGGGGAAGCCCCCGAGAATGAGTATATGAGCCTGGTAAGCCATTTTTTTCTTTGCCTGCTTGCTTATGCTTGAATGGATTTAGTGCTCGGTGTGGGGTTGGAACTAGGTCACAGCGAGATGGCTAATCAGAATCAGGTAGCTTGCTAGTGTGCGTTGTTTGCATGGTATAGTAAGCCTGCGCACTGTTGTGCCTTTGATGGACTTATTTGCTTGGTTTTTTAGAATATGCTTTGTAACGAATGCTTGTCATGTAGATGATTCGAATAGCATGAATGATTTGCTATGGGATAGGACTCGTGATGTGCTAGCTTGTTGTGTTTGAGATTAGGATGTGAACTTAAAAAAAAAAAATCAATTGAAGTTAAGTTATTGCCGGGAAGTTTAAGATTTGCAGTGGTATTTTAAAGAAAGAGGGAAGCATATGTATTATGTTGTTTGAGTCTATGGTGGAAGATACAAGAGATTATTTGTGTAAAGGTAAATGTGGCTGGGAATCTGTGTGGCATGTTGCCGAGAAGGAGCATACTGGGTGATAGAAATTGTTGCCGGTAAATGAGTAAGCAAAGATGTGTATCTCTCACCCATTGGCCCTTTGATAATGTAGAATATGAAGGCATGAGTGTTGTGCATTATCATTTGCTTGATTCGGTATATTCTTTGCTTCAAATTTGCAGGAGCAGGTTGATAACATGGTTGCGGGTGTTGCCGGGAACGTTCAACCTGTGAAGGTGACTAAGGTTGTGGGGTTTTCAGCCTCTTCTTCCCAACTCACCTCTGTCCCAAAACCTTTGTTTCATAAACCAAAACCACCGTAGCCATTTCCTGAATCTCTTCTTCTCAAACTCATGCCATTCTTGCTCCCACGCCATGCACATTTTGTCAAGCACTTCATTGAAAGATCTCATGTGTTACCAAGTCACTGCCGTGAGCCCGTGACTGAGGAGGAGCTGCTGGGACGAACAAAACAGCAAGCTTCCTGGGATTCTCAATCTTTCGAGGCTTGCTGGGTCTAGTCTTTGCTAACTCAGACAAGGGGACGAGTTTTTAGGCTCAACCATGGTGATTTCCTTGTCGTACAACCCCGACTAAAAACACCCCCAACAATTGGAATGTACATTGATTGTTTTGTGGTTTTACTGTTATTGAAAGGTTACTTTTTTATTATTGTTCATGTTTATTTCGGCAGCAGAACTCTGCTGTGGTGCGGTGCAGCGGCACACTGCATTGTGTCATTTATTTTTCATTCTTGGTTCAATTGCTTTCGAGTTTTAGCTCTTGCTTTTCTGTCCTCCATTTTTTTTTTCATAATTACTTCGATAGTTAGTAAGATAGTTATTAAATTGATAGTTACTAAGATAGTTAATTAGTAAGATGAGAGTTACTCAGATGATAGTTACTTAGATAGTTACTTAGATAGTTACTAAGCTAGTTAGTAACATAGTTAGTAGATGATAGTTACTTAGATAGTTAGTAAGATAGTTACATAAAATGTTATTTTGATATTTACGTTGCCGTGGTGCGGTGCAGCGACACGCTGCATTTGTGTCCTGCATTTTTCATTCTTGGTTCAGTTGGTTTCGATTATTAATCTCTTGCTTTTCTGTCTTGCATTTTTTTTATTCATAGTTACTTAGATAGTTAGTAAGATGATAGTTACTCAGATTAAAGTTACGTAGATAGTTACTAAGCTAGTTAGTAAGATAGTTAGTAAGATGATAGTTACTTAGATAGTTAGTAAGATAGTTAGAGAAAATGTTACTTTGATAGTTACGCTGCCGTGGTGCGGTGCAGCGGCACACTGCATTTGTGTCCTGCATTTTTCATTTCTGGTTCAGTTGGATTCGATTATTAATCTCTTGCTTTTCTGTCCTGTATTTTTTTTATTCATAGTTACTTAGATAGTTAGTAAGATAGTTAGTAAGATGATAGTTACTCAGATGATAGTTACTTAGATAGTTACTAAGCTAGTTAGTAAGATAGTTAGTAATATGATAGTTACTAAGATGATATTTACTTAGATAGTTAGTAAGATAGTTACAGAAAATGTTACTTTGATATTTACGCTGCCGTGGTGCGGTGCAGCAGCACGCTGCATTTGTTTCCTGGATTTTTCAGTCTTGGTTCAGTTGGTTTCGATTATTAATCTCTTGCTTTTCTGTCCTGCATTTTTTTTTATTTTTCATAGTAAGATAGCTACTTTTTTGAAAGTTTACATTGAAATTTCTATTGAAATGTATATTGATTGTTTGTTGGTTTTACTGTTATTGAATGCTCACTTTTTTTATATTGTTGATGTTTATTTCAGCAGCGGTGCAGCGACACGCTGCATTGTGTTTTGCATTTTTCATTTTTTGTTCAGTTTCTTTCTATTTTAAATTCTTACTTTTCTGTCCTGCATATTTACTTAAATAGTTAGTAAGATAGTTACTAAGATAGTTTGTAAGTTAGTTACTAATATGATAGTTAGTTTAATAGTTAGTAAGATAGTTAGTAAAATAGTATTTTCTGGAAGCAGAATTTCCACTGAAGTCTATTCAATTACAAACCATTTTTATCACTGTAAGAACAATCTGTTTCAATCAGCCTCTTCCTTCTGAAACTTCTTGAACAGTAAAAGAAAAAGGATTGAAACTTTAATTAACATGTTTGGATTGAAAAATGAGAAAGAAAGCGATCAGAACCACATCCAATTTAGCTTAACATCATTCATTAATTCATTAGATTACAAAAAAGATTCAAGAAAAAGATAAAAATAAACAGATTACAGATACACAGAAACATATACTTCTGATTTTTCATGATGATTTCTTAGAGAGAGATCACTTGTTCTTGAAGAAGAACTTGTTGCCTAGTAAGATTGTCCAACCTGTCCAGAACATCTTTCGCCCATCCTCTCATATTTTTTTCCAACCCCACGAGATACGCTCCAAAATATTCCATGGTGTCTTGTTCAACAGGAATTGGAGAACGCCATGGCTCCTCCTTAAACTTTGCTGGAGGGATAGATCCAGTGTATCCTTCCATTTTAGGGGGGGGGGGGGGGGGGGGGGGGGAATGCGAGGCTCAACTGTGGGTAGAGGAATGTTCGGAGGAAATATGGGTAGATCCTCATAAGAGCGAGGCGGAGGACGAGGAGGATAGTCGGATGAATCACATGATGAAGAGGAGGATGAAGAGGAAGAGAGACGAGGGCGCTTGCTAGCAGATGATTCACCAGTAGTCATTCTCGTGGTCTTTAACTTTCTCATAAATAAGCCTGTAGACACAGAGAGAAGACAAAATTACAGAGAATATGAGCAGTTAGTGTTAGACTTCATGCTAGAAGGATGGGTTATTTAAAGAGAAGTACAGATAACCAACCGTCATGTATTGGATTCGGAACAGGGAAAAGAAACAGTCATGTATTGGGATAATCAACCATCAATTATCAAGTTGAAAGACACGCAAAAACCAACCGTCATGAACAGTTGTTTTGATAGTTACTAGGCTAGTTACTAAGATAGTTACTGAAATTGTTACGTTGGTAGTTATGAGTTTTGAAGAAACAAGAACAGTTGATTTGATAGCTACTACGATAGTTACTGAAAATGTAATAGTCACTAAGATAGTTACTAAGCTAGTTACCGTTAAAAACTTTTTGAAGAAACAAAAACAGTTGATTTGATAGTTACTGGGCTAGTTACTAAGAGAGCTACTATGATGCTTACTGAAAATTTGATAGTTACTTTTGCTATTGAGTTAGATAGTTACTAAGATAGTTACTGAAAATATGAAAGTTATATTGAAATGTACATAGATTAGTATTTAGGTAGTTAGTAAGATAGTTAGTAAATTGATAGTTAGTAAGATAGTTAGTAAATTGATAGTTAGTAAGATTATAGTTAGTAGTATAGTTAGAAAGATCGTTAGTAAGATAATAGTTAGTTTGATAGTTAGAAAGATAATTATTATGATGATAGTTAGTAAGATATTTAGTTTGATAGTTAGTAAGATAGTTAGTGCGATAGTATCTTTTGGAAGCAGAATCTCCTCTGAAGCCTATTCAATTGCAAACCATTTTTCACTATAAGATAATATCAAACATTTTTTCAATGTATTAATGTATCTGTCTGTAGGTAAAGGATCAACTTGATCTGTACTATGCACAAAATCACTTCTCTAAAGCATAAACAACAATCTTTTGAAATAAAGCATTATCAATCTGTTCAAATAACAATCTGTTCAAACTACAATCTGTTCAAATAACAATTTGTTCAAACTACTTGACATGTTTCCTATACATGAAACTTCCTAAATTTTCCCAACATTTTGTTCAAAAAACTATCTGTTCTAACAGTCTCTCCAACTATGCCGATTTTCCGCAAATCTCTTTAGAATGTGAGCTCTATACCTGTCAGCCTCTTCCTTCCCAAACTTCTTGCTTATATCACCTTGTGACATAATAACGCTCATAAAGTACATTACATATATCCCACAGTCCACGCTGTTTTGTCACAATAAATAGTGTTTCTGTCTGAATCCGTAGACTCACAGATACTGGTGGATCTTGGTGTGATTCCTGCCTGCAACCCTGCTAACTAAGGGAATACCAAGCGGGGCCGGTCTATTCCGCTCCGATGCCTAAGTCAGTATAGTTGGAATAAATTGATAACTTAAGCGAGAATGAGTAGTTGAAGTATTGATTACCTATTAATGAGGGTAGTTGGGACTCATATATAGGCTGCCGGGTGTGAGGACTGGCCTCACCCTTCGATGTGGGACTGGCCCCCCTCTGCACATATTACTGTACTGTTTCGGCCCCTGTTTGGGGAGCTGCCATCCCCGGTTCCCGGGTTGAGGTCACAAGTAAGACCTTCCCGGGCGAGGGTGCAGGTGTTCATGCTTTGGCCCCAGGCACTGGGCCGGGTCCAGGAGTCCTGGCTGCGGGTCAGGGGGCCTGGGTAGCCTCTCTATGGCTACTGTCAACAAGTCCCCCAAGTTCTCGGTCAAGTGTCATCTTGAATGGGGACTTAAAATATGTCTTCCTTTATAGGCCCGCAGACCCGTAGGGGCACTTACCCACCGGTACCATAGCCCCCAAGTCCGCGTTTATGATTGAGCTTGGCCGACCGCTCGAATAAACCTGCTATGATGATGCATTATTTGATGTTGATGCTGACAGTTGCATATAGGTAGAAGATGTAGTACGTGAGATGATAATGTGGCGTTGAAATCCGCCATGCTATGTTCTGGGAAAACCCGGTGAAGATAGCGAATGGGATGATGTGACGTTGAAATCCGCCATGCTATGTTCCGGGAAAACCCGGTGAAGATAGTGAATGGGATGATGTGACGTTGAAATCCGCCATGCTATGTTCCGGAAAAACCCAGTGAAGATAGCGAATGGGATGATGTGACGTTGAAATCCGCCATGCTATGTTCCGGAAAAACTCGGTGAAGATAGCAAATGGGATGAACGAGTCCCCCACGTTTTAGAACCGTATCCGCAGAGGGCACCGGTTGACTAAAGCGGTGGATGACGAGGTGAAAGTGTATCACCGAAAAACGTGCCCTGTGTTATTGGAGTTCCTGGTGGGTGGCATGGCCTGGAGTGATCCTGGGCAGCCGTCCCCACTTGTCACACAGCCCCTTGTTCTTGCAGGCGTATAGGATGTGCAGGGTTTTTAACCTGCGGGAAAAGTTGTCCTGTATGAGAGGATCAAGTCTCCCGGGGTGAAGCGGTCCCGTGTTGGAACTGGAGAGATCCCCGATCATTTCATACCAGTTGGCAGTACAGGCGTGAGGTATGTGCAGGGTTTTTAGCCTGCGGGAAGAGTTGTCCTGTATGAGAGGATCAAGTCTCCCGGTGGGTGAAGCGGTCTCGTGTTGGAACCTGAGACATCCTTAATCGTTTCATACCCGTTGGCCATACAGGTCTGAGGTATGTGCAGGGTTTTTAGCCTGCAGGAAGAGTTGTCCTGTATGAGAGGATCAAGTCTCCCGGTGGGTGGCGTGGCCCGGAGTAGTCCTTGGTAGCCGTCCCCACGTCGCTGTATTTGAACCTGCAGGTGGGATGTATGTATGGTTTTTAGCCTGCGGGAAGAGTTGTCATGTGTTAGAAGATCAAGTCTCCCGGGTTTATAAAGCCCGGTGGTATATTGGATTTGTTAGGTCGTACACAGCTGCCCATTGGAATGTCTAAGTGCGCTGAACCTGTTATTCCATAGGAGAGCGATAAGCAAGTGCCATCATGGTCGGTCCGATACCGCATCTAATAGTCGAATCTGGATGGACTGAGGACTAGAAAACCGTTGAACTGGAGCAGGCACTACGGTTGGAATATCGTAGCCTGTACATAATATTGCTGCAGGGTTTTTAGCCTACGGGAAGATGTTTCCTGTGGTAGAGGAAGACTTCTCCCGGTGGCATACCAAGCCGTTTTATTTTGTTTTGGCTGTAAATGTGGAATAAATTCAACCGATGGACTGGCCCGTATCGTTGGAATATATGTTAGAATGCCCCGTACTTGTTGGAATATTTCAGGGGTAACAATAATAATCCTGCAGGGTTTCTAGCCTGCGGGAAGAAGTTTCCTGTGTTAGAGGAAGAGTTCTTCCGGTGGGATACCTCGATTTGTTGGAGTTTTCAGCATTAGGTGGAGTAGGCTCTAGGCGGGACGGTTCGAGTATGTCCCCTGCTCTTTCAACTACCCTCCGCATGCGAGGCAGATGGCTGACATGCATTGAGGGGGGGTATTCCATTAGTCCCATCAGTTATGATGGCCTGAGAAGTTACCTATACCGGGACACGTGCCGGTAGGAGACGGTCAAAGATGGATGACCCGGATCCGCAGACGCTTTACTTGCCCTACACTACACCAATAAGTGCATCAGATAACACTACACAGACAGCGGTTTTATAGCGTAACGTTGTGTGACAAGAGAAAATGAATCACATAACAGTTTTTAAGAGCAGTTCATTGTGTGATCCCATAAAAAATTTGAAATTGATTTTACAAAAGATATTGCACAACAGTTTCAACCATATTTGTTGTGTGTATCATACAAAAAAAGACGGCAACCTCCCCTCATAAGAATATTGGAATATGGGGTTGTTATCATACAACATAAAATAAAAATACGTTGTGTGAACCAAGCTCTTCAAAGATTCACACAACATTTTTTCATTATCTGTTGTGTTATAAATTTTTCATGTAGGGCTCTGCTGATCGTTTTCTCGATTTTGTGCTCACATTCTCCGCAACCATAAACATTTGGGGAAGATATCATATATGTGTTTAATCCAACAATATAGCTATGAAAAAACTGAAGTATGAAATTAGGAGAGAAAAACATACAAACAACAGTTTTTATTTCATTGTTGTGGAAATACAACTCTTATGTTTTAGGATGATCAAAACATTTCCTCAATTTGGCACTCACATATCCAAAAATCAACAAGTTTTGTGTAAAATAGCCTCTGTGTTTAATCACCCAACATATTTTTCATAATACCGTTGTATGAATATAAAACAAAAACGTATATATGTTTATGCTTCCCTATGGAGAGCTAACTCATTCAGGGATAAATGACCCAATTTTTTAGCATGATCTCATACACCCCATCTTTGTGAGAGTGTGAGAGTTGACGGATTGAAAAAATGAGGTACGAGAATGTAGTTAAAAACGTTTTTCTTTTAAATAATTATCGTCGATTTATGATTGATCCATCTGATCAAAACCCAAACGTTATCAAAAATTCGAGAATTTCGTACCATGAACTTATTTCAATACGGTGATCACATCCAACGATCGAATGTTTGTTTTATCGAGTTTAGTCAAGTTTTGTTTGAATCATGATTATGCTTACTTATATCATATAACTTGTTTGTTAGGTTAACATAAGTGTGTATCTTTTTAAACTAACTATATGAAGGAAATGAAAAATATAGAAAACAGGTCATACGATGTGATCACGATAGTGAAATATGGATATGGTACGAAACTCACTCATTTTCGATAACCTTTTAGCCTCGATCGCATGGGTCAACTCTAATTGTGCCTATTTAATTGACCGTATTCATACAACAGTAGTATTTAGATGCATTGTGTGACTGTAATCATACAATACTAATATTTAAATGCGTTGTGTAAATGTAGAGTTTAGAGTTTAGAGTTTAGGGTTTTTGGTATTTGTGTTTAGAGTTTAGAGTTTAGAGTTTATGATTTTTGATATTTGTGTTTAGAATTTAGAGTTGAATCACCCAACATGTTTTTCCTAATACCGTTGTATGAATATAAAGTAAAAACGTATTTATGCTTATGCTTCCCTATGGAGAGCTAATTCATTGAGAGATAAGAGACCCAATTTTTTTATATGATCTCATACACCCCATCTTTGTGAGAGTGTGAGAGTTGACGGATTGAAAAAATTAGTTACGAGAATATGGTTTAAAACGTTTTTCTTTTAGATAAATATCGCCGATTTATGACTGATCCATACGATCAAAACCCAAACGTTATAAAAAATTTGAGAATTTCGTACTATGACCTTATTTCAATACGGTGATCACATCCAACGGTCGAATGTTTGTTTTATCGAGTTTAGTCAAGTTGATCATTTAAATCATGATCATGTCTACTAATGTCATATAACTTGTTTGTTAGGTTATACATAAGTGTGTATCTTTCTAAACTAACTATATGAAGGAAATAGAAAATATAGAAAACAGACCATACGATGTGATCATGATAGTGAAATATAGATATGGTACGAAACTCACTAATTTTTGATAATTTTTTAGCCTCCATCGCATGGGTCAACTCTAATTATGTCTATTTAATTGACCGTATTCATACAACAGTAATATTTAGATGCATTGTGTAATTGTAATTATACAAGAGTAATATTTAAATACGTTGTATAAATCTAGAGTTTAGAGTTTAGGGTTTTTGGTATTTGTGTTTAGAGTTTAGGGTTGAAGTTGTAGAAGAGATTTTCCCTCCCGTTTTTATTTTTTATTTTTTATTTTTTTTATGAAGGTTTTTGGCACATTTTGGTTTTAGAGGGAAATGTCCCTCCCCTTTTGAGCATTTTCTCTCTCTTTTAGAAAAGTTATTATTTTCTATTAAGTTACAATATTACTATGAGATAACAAAATAAAAATAATATGTTGTGCAAATAGTGTGCTTTTCATTTAACTCCATTCCGACTTTCTATACTTGGACTAAAAGGAACTCACTTTCATTGAGCTTACTCTCTTCTCAGCTCACTCTCTCAAAAACACGCCTTGCTTGTCTCAATTCGCAAAAAAAAAAAAATCCCCAGATAAATACCCACCTCGCACTGTCCCGCTCCCCCTCCGAATTATAAAACCCCATTTCCGATCCCCCAATCCCTCACCCGTTTCTCCTCCTCCTCCTTCTCTCTCATCCCCCAAACTCTAAAACTCGCTCTAAACCCAACCCCTACAAGGAGCTCGCAGGTATTCGGACCCCCCAAACCGTAGTCCCTCTTCTTTATCGCAGTAGTATTATTATTTTAGGTTCTTTTCGCTCTTCAAGGGTTTTGATTTCGATTTCTGATTGAGACGATTGGGTCCTGAATTTGGTGCCCTAGATTCTAATTTTGGTTGATGTAGTTTCTGGGCTGCGAATTGGAATTCTTTTGGGTCTGAATTTGCTTGTTTTGGGTTTTACAGTGCGAGAAAAATTGCGAGGAGCAAAGAAGGAGTTTGGGAAAACTAAAGATGATTTGAAGTCGCTTCAAAGTTTTGGCCAGATTATAGGGGAAGTTCTGAGACCTCTTGATAATGAACGATGTAAGTAAAGTTTGGAACTTTCTCTGTTTGCAATATAGTTTCTGGAATGGTTAAGCAAGTTTGTGTAAATGTTGTACATAAGCAAGTTTGTGTAAATGTAAATGGAGCTCCTGCTGTTCTTGATGAAGTTGTGCCGGTTAAGAGGGCTGAGGCTCAAGCCAAAGCCCAAGGAAGTGATCGAAATCAGCCCCGACACAGAGGAAGGGATATGCTCATCACTTGTTTGATGAAATGCCTTTGAGACGTTGTTACTCTTATAGTCTTATTATGATTTTTTTTTTCTTTCATTGATCTACTGATTGTTTATGGTTGAGCAACTTAGACTTCAATTGATTAATAATCAATGTTTAATTGTTTATAGTTATAAACTTATAATATGATATGGGTTAAACTTAAACGATTGGCATAATGGCATCATTGGATTAGACAACTTTGATTGGTTGTTCAATTGATTTGGGAATTAGGGTTGATTGTTCTGTAACTGCTGTTGCTGTTTTGCTGTCCGGAAGCTGTTATTGTGTAGTCTGTGTTAGTAGTTACTAGTTAGTACTTAGTAGATTCACTAGGCTGCAATGTGAATATGTGATTAATGATTGTGTGAATAACTGAATATAGTCAATAGTTCAATACTCAATAATCAATATACATGATGTTAGTGTGTTACTGTGTTGCTGGAATGCTGGTTTTGGCTGGAATTGTTAGTGTCTGTTACTGACTTACTGTACTGTCTTGCTGAGTGCCTAAGTTGCTGCCTTGTGAGTTAGCAACTCCGGGGAGAGAAGGAGTTGAAAGAAGTGTTCAGTTGGTGATTTCCAAATTGGTGGATTTGTGGGTTATTAATGATTCCTTTAAATCAAGGTCTGACAGTGGGAGAGAAGAGGGACTGGAGCTGGAATTCAATTAAACATTTGGTGACCAGGTATTGATCAAATTTTGAGTTCAGTTGTAGCTTTATGTCCTCTGGTTACGAGTTAAAGAACTTAATTAAAAATGAGAGGGTATAACTTCTAGTATTTTTTTAAAGGGAGCTTTATCAGTCCAGCATAATATTGCCTTTTGAATAAACTAGGACTAGTTCCTGTGCTGTTGGACAAATAGGGATAAGATGTGGGGATGCTACTGTGAGCCTTAGGTTGTTCAAAATGATCCATAGATTAAAGAAGGTAATTTAGAAAACAAGGACAGAAAATGAGAGACTATGAGCATCAGCTAGTAAGGTGTTGAGATTCACTCCTAGAGTGATGAAAGGAAAATTCTGTCATCACAAGAGCTTTTACTATTAAATGTTCTTATACGTTTCATAGTAGCTGTTTCAGTCATGATTTCACGAATCATTTAAACTACCCCAACTAATGCTTTTAGTTCTTAACAAATTATAGTAAACGGTGAAATATAGTAAATGAAAAGAAATTGAACCTATAATGTATGTGTGTTGCAACTAATATGTGTGAAGTGCATCACGCATGTATTGCATGTGAATTCCAACCTATATTATGTTGCTCAAAACTTGGACAAGCGTATTTAGTATGGTTTGAATTGGCTCTTGTATAATCTTTTTTCAAGCTAGAAAATTAACGAATATGTATGGTTTGAATTTTTAATATGTTGTAGAATATAAAGCTCTGACATGGTTTTGCTATTTCTCATTTCCCATTATTAATTGAACCCTTGGTGCTGATGTTTGATTCAGGTGGGATCTCTTACAGTATTTGTCATGAGGCATAGTGGTCTTGTTGGAGGCGGCACAGAAGATTTAAAGCACATATATAGCATATGTAATTTTACTAGATTGATCATTTTACTTTTGCTTTGGTTAGTAACATAAGCAAATTTCATTTATTAGCAGTCATGATCTTGGTTTATCTAATACATTGATATATTAGCTTTTGATTTCCCAATTGGGGTTAATACAATGGTTTGGATGCTTTTGATGAGGTTTGGTTTGAATGAAATTGTTCATTTGTTAAATTAGTATAATTGATCAAACAACAAACTCAATTGCAATCCACCGTTCTATGAACAAAATTATCATACAACGAAATAATATTGTATCCACATGTTGTGTGAGTACTCGATTACACAATGGCAGTAAGGAAAAAAGTTATGTTGTGTGATCTAAAATCACATAACAGTTTTCCATTGTTATATGACCGAAATTTCACACAACATATTGTTGCACCGTTGTGTGATTTTCGGCAGAAAACCTGTACGCCGCTCGACAGCTTCTCGGCAGCTGCCGAACAGCTTCCATAATTCTGTCGATACTCACACAACGGTGAAAAACTTGGTTGTCCAATTTTTATCAGACAGCGCTCGTATACACAACGGTATCGGCAAGATTCAGACAATGGTTTTTTTCCGTCGTATGATGCACTTTTTGGTGTAGTGCACTAAGTAGTTTGGGGGGGAAATTCAAGGGCGTTGGGCCTGCATATAGCCTATTCGTGTGTTTTTCGTTTGGTTGAGAATTGATCCCTTGTTTAGCCTCGCTCAACACAATTGCTCGGAGCTTTCCAGCTGTTGCGTTTCCGTCATCGTGCACACTATCCGGTGAGTCCCAGTCCTTTGCGATTCTGAAATTGTTTCTCATCCCCCCTTTTTGTTCGTGGGTGGATCTGATGGGCAGTTGGTGGTATCTAGATTAGCCCTTTGGATAGGACTCTTGTTGTACCGGATCTCCGTGAGAACCGGGAACTTTTGGTTGAGATTGAGATGCCTAGCGGCCGGTGTGGGCTGTGCTGAGGCACTATATGCTTCGGATTGCCCTGCGGTGGTTTTTTAGATTGTGTTTCTGATCGGGCAAGGGGGGGGGGGGGTTTCTTCTAGGTTACATGGATTCTGGGAGCTCTAGTCAGATTTCTGGATCGGCCGCCAAGCGACCGGTGAGGGACGACCAAGAGAGGATGGAGGACTGGCTTGCCTGCTCATCCTCAGGGCCGAACGCCAGCGCTCGCTATGGAGTGTCCTTGGGCACTGCCCACCCAGGAGGGGCCTCGCGCTACATACTTGTGGACGGGGATAAAACCATAAGCTGTGATGAGCCGCTTTTCGGGCGAGGTGGAATATTCCCAGAGAAGTAGATCTACGGCCTCTACATGCCGGAGAGTCAGCTTGCAACCCGGAGGATGGTTGGGTTGCCATTCATAAGGACCAGTTCCGGCATGGGCTATCGCTCCCACTGCCGGACTTTGTGCAGTACCTGTTGAGTGCCATCAGGATATCACCGGCACAGCTTCCCGGGAACCAGTGGAGGCAACTACTGAGCCTGGGCTGTCTATACTGGCTGAGTGATATGAGTTGCCCAACGGTGAATGAATTTCGGGCCTTGTACCGGGTGACATACTCGAAGAAGAGTAAGGCCCGGGGGTGTGTAAGTTTTTCTGCACGGTACTTTAAGCCGGTGATAACTCGCTTGCCTTCCTGGCTCAACAATAATTGGAGGAAGAAGGTGGTAATGGCAGGGGGGTTGGCAAAAGAGGAGCAGGACTTACCGGGTGCTTGGAGCCTTTCAGCCGATCGGCGATCAGTCGTATCGGTTATCTGAGCTGGAGAGAGATAGGATCGCCGGGGTATTTGGGTGCTGGTCAGACCTGGAGCGAAGTTCCTACAACTTTATCCGGCGGGAGGTGCTGGAACTATGTCATCTGGGGGGGAATCCTGGTGGGTGGTGGAGTGTAGGATGTATCTCTTATCCCGTTGAGCGTATTGGTGTTGACTAATATGTTTGCCTTGTGTTCTGCAGGTGTATCATCCCAGTCAGCAATTAAAGCTCACGAGACGCTGTCAATGGACAACCAGGATCTAGTCTCGAAGCTAAAGGAAAAGGGAGGGCCGCTGCACGGTCAACAGTTGACCGGGGAACTGGGGGTTGATTGTACATGACAAACCGGTTTCGCTGGACGTTGCGGACGAGGATTACGGCTTAATGCGCGTAAAGACTCACGCTTCGGGACCCCAAGGGGCTTCTCGACCGGGGAAGACTGTTGGTGGGCCGTCAAAGCCCCCGGGTGGTGCTTCAAGGATTCCGCAACAGTTGGGTCCGGTGCCAATTGTCACCAGGTCCCCACTATCTGCAGCCCAATCTTCTCCTTTACAGGTTGACCTGGGTGAGAGGAGGAAGAGGTCTCGGGAGATGTCGACCTCCGCGATTGTTACCTATACCGGCCTGTCGGTTGGTGAGGGCTTGGCCAAGCGGCTGAAGCTGACGCGTGGTGGCCCCACTACCACCCTAGGTGACGTTCCTGCGGCCTCGAGCTCTGCTGCTGCTGGCACAGAAACATCGGGGGTGGAGAAGGCTCCTGCGGCGGGGCCGGGCCTGCAGCGTATCTGCCCGAACGACTCGTTCACCCGGAGGCTGCTTATGGATGTGCAGGGGATGGAGCTGGAGAAGATTGTGGCTCTGGGAGGACGACCGGAGGAGAACCAGCTGAAAACCAAGGAGGTGGCCCTCCAGGTAAGGATAGTTTGCCACTTGTATTCGTTCATTATTTCGTGCTCTGTTGCTTTCTAACCGGTGTCTGTTAAACTGTAGCTGCTATACCACTTGTATCAGTCGGATGCAAGTGAAGACCTGCCGGAGTTGAAGAAGCAGGTGGCGGCGTTGACAAGCGCCCGGGACCTCTTGGAGTGGGAGAAATCTAAGCTCCAACAGGAGAAGGTCCGCTTGGAGGAGAGGACTAGGAAGCAGGTGGCCAAGCTGGAGGCCTAGGTAGAGGCTTTTGAAGAGGAGACGAAGGTCGAGGAGCTCCAGCGGGAGGTGGCGACTGTATCCGCATCTGCCGGCGGGGCGGTCGATGAGAATGACCCGGAGCTGTACCAGCGGGCAGTGAAGAAGTATCAAAAAAGCGACGAGCTTCTTGATCTGCTAGAACGGGCCTGGGAGGTGGGGATAGCCGATGCTTACGACGACTGGAAGAGTAAGGGCTACCTTGACGTCTCAAAGCTTCCGCCGTCGCAGGCGGATGAGGAAGAGGTTCATGAGGGTGACACTGAGCCGGCCGGCAAAGTAAATTCTACATACCGAAGCATATTTCTATTTACAAAAATCCCAAAATAAAATTACTATACACGAATTAAACAAAATAAAACAAAAACATGTATAAACACATTCATATAAAACATGCTTTTATAATCCCCGGCAACGGCGCAAAAATTGATGAATGCCAAAACACGCATACAATAATAACCCTACAAAATATCGTTAGTAGTATGAGCAAGTATGGATCGTTTTAAGCCGGGGATTAAGGGTACCTGAAATATGAGAATGTTAACACAAATCTTCACAAATATATGCATATTTACACGTTTTCAATGGGGGGTTTTTGAATAAGGTTCGGCAACCATATGGCTGTCCCTCTAAACTAAACACGAAATAAAATCCTAAAAACTACTATGTACATGTTTTGGTCAACATCTTTCACACAAGCACTTAACACATAACTCTTTAACAAGTAAGACTCATACACATGAAAGTAAGGAACAAGTATTTAGCATGCTTTGACTTTAATCAATTTCGACCACAACTAGAGCCTACGGGGTCATGTAATCGTTTGATTACTTAAGTTCTTAAGATTAACCACGAGTATAATCCTAAGGTTATGCTAACCGATTTTACACGTTTAACATTTAAGCACATGAATCACAAATCGAAGACAAGCGAACAAGTAAGGTTGTCAATCTTCTTATTATCTTGCAAGTTCTAAGGTCATTAACTCTAGGCGAGCAAAGTGATTTAAGACAACTATGAGTATGACTCAACCAAATTAGTCTAGTCTCGTGAAACCTAGCGCTTAGAATTACATGCTTTAAACAAGAAATGCTTTAAACAAAACTAGTGTGTCGATTTAATGCCCTAACCTTAGATTACTAATCGATTTTAAGTTCTTAAACATGCATCAAAACCAATTGTCCTAATTATCTAAATGTACGAATTCTTACAAGTTTTATATTACGAAATTAACCTTCAAAGACTTAATGAATCCGAAACCTAGAGCTAGACCTAAGCAATGAAACAAATATGTTTTTAACATGCAATTTATAAAACCAAATTCCAATCCGAGTCATACATAGCCATTCAATCCGAAACCAAGAATACATGCAAGTTTCATAGACAAAACTAAACATAACTACAAAGAATAAACTGTTACACCGAAAGTAGGGAGTGGATCACACTTTTGCAGACACCTTTGATGGCTTCAAGACGTGTTGATCCGATGATGATGGTGGTGGCACGGTTGGAGTATTTTTGGTGAAGGTGGGGACGTGTTTTGGCCAACTCTTCAATGTAGGATTCTTGAGGAATTTTGGTAGAGTTTATACCTTTGTGTTTTGGCTTAAGATGTGACCCCTTTTTCTATAGGAAATTGGCCTCTATTTATAGGGGAAAGACTTGAGCAAAACCGGCAACAAGGATAACAAAACCTAAACCGAGTAAGTTTAGGTTTCTTGCTGGCCACTCCTCTTTTCTTCAAGAATCTTCCGTGCGTTTTTCCCATGGGCCGGCTGCAATGCTTCACGGATCTCTCTTGTGGATCGGCAGCCGGTTGCTGATGGATTAATAGCCAAAGATCGGATGCGACCTCCCTAGTTTACCTGGGAATGCTTCTTCTTCTCCCGATAGGATTCCTTGTTCTTCATGGCATTGATGTGGTTGTATTGAATTTTCTTTGTTTTCACATGTTTCCATTCCTTCCTAGTAACCTTAGGATGACTTGCAGCCGCTTGCAACCACTTGGAAAGTCAAAGAACTGCTTGAAACCTTCTCAGAAACAATAACGGCAAAATTGCAAGCTCTCGGGTGCAGGAGTGCTGTCGCAGGCAAGCATGTGCGTTTAGTAGGGCATGTGCTGGAGAGGCTAATTGGCAGAGATACGGATACGTGCACGCATGCTGGCGGGCAAGGGTCTCTGCAGTAAGCAGCGGTAAGGCGGCAGCAACGTTGGAAAGGCATGGGTGCGCATGCGGGTGCAAAGGTAGGTGCCAGTATCAGATACGTGATGCCCGTATCCGATACATGGTGTCATAGGTTTGAGCCTCATCTGATACATGTCAGATACGCCTTCTGATACGCCTGGTCAGACCTTGGAAACGGCCGGACACGCCTTGCCCGTGTTCAATACGTCTCGGCGGCATGGGTGCACTTGCTGTGCGCGCTGCACTGCGGCAAGGCTGCAAATTGCCAAAGCTGGCATTGCAGCCTATCAGCAGGAGCTATGCTGATTTTTCCTCTCTTCTTAGCAGATTTGATCTTCGTGTCTTCAATCAAGCATAACTTCCTCTAGAAAATAGCTATTGATGCTATTCCAACTTCTGTGGAAACTAGACTCATAGATCATTCTATGCATATATAGCACGCCATCTAGTTCCAAATGAGCTATCTCTGGGAAATCCTGGAAGTCGAGTGATGTGCTCAGGAAATTCCTGAAATTTATTGTATCCAGATTTGCGTGGCAATTTCCGGCAGTTTCTCTGGCTCCAATTCCTCTAACTCTTTCCATTGCTCGATCATATATGTGTGTACTGCTCATAAGAGAAGAAAAAGCCATCAAAATCAACATGGGAGCGTTACAGAATCAACGAAACATATAATGACTACGATTTTCAGCATTTTGTTAAATTTATGTAAATTCCCATCTCTTAAGCGTATTTTATGATAACTCTACCAAATATTCATTACTCTAAATTATGACTCAATCTTAGGTAAATAAGGGTAAAATCAAAGAATAAATGAGGGTAAAATACATTAAGAACGTCGCATTTTATGCTCCTATCAATATACAATTAAAACAAGAAACGAAAAACAATGGGGGAATAAGATTTGATCGGCAGCAAACTGCCATAAATACCTAGACACGAAATTAAATCAAAATTACTATATACAAGTGATCATCATGTTTCACACAAAGCATTTAGTACAAATGACTTATTAATAAGTAAGATACGCATGCAAGAAAGTAAGGAACAAGTATTTAACACGTTTCAGACTTAGATCAGTTTCGATCATAACTAGAGCTTCCGCTATGTACATAGTTATTAGACTTCTAAAGTTTTTAAGACCAAACTTCCGTTATGGATCCTGCATATAAGAGAAGAAAAATTCATCAAAAGTATAGCCGAGGTTTTACAGATCCAATGAAACATCTCTATATCTCTTTAAATCGACTTTTAGCATTTTTGTACATTTTTATCTATACTTAGTACGATTTCATTGTGACTCTACCAAAGACTCATAACTCTATTGTATGACTCGATTCTACAACATTAAGGGTTAAAGCAAAGTATAAACGAGGGTAAAACATATTAAGAACGTCGCATTTTATGCTCCTATCAACTACCCCACACTTATCTTTTGCTAGTCCCTTAGAAAAACTAAATTAAACTAAGACTCTAAACAAACTATTGCCCCTAATGTTCGTCTCAGGCTCGTATGAATACATAGCTTTCAAGTTGATGCATGAGAATGCTAAGTACGAAAATTCCAAGTTTCATGAACATGTAACATCAATATGAACATATAAGAACAACACATAAGCATAGAAACATGTATAGCTAATCTGATCCTCCTCGCTAGGCATACTCTTTTTTTTTTCACTCGAAACATGGTTATTCACACATAAGTATATATAAGGAAAAGATGATTGATACGAAAACTACTTGCATATGTCATAGAAAACGAAAACTCTTTGTGAATATGATATGGAAAACCTCATGTAACAACTATGTGCACCAATGAACCAAAACCATATGCTTACTCTTGAGAAAGACTCCACAAATCAAAGTTAACCATCTTAAGAATCATGAAAAGATCAATGAAAAGGGATGTAATGGGGCTTGGCTAAGAGATATTCGAAAATTTGGGAAAGGAGGCTCAAAAACGTTACTAAGGCCTTTAGCAAAGCTCGATTCTCCTTATGTCTTCTCGCCAAGGGCCGGATTTCGTCTTGTTGGACCCTTTCTTCATTCTTAACTTCCCCAAAAAAATGTGAAAATGAACAAAGGTTGAAATTTTGATAATACTAGACCTTCACATGTATACAAACTCCAAATTCACAAGACTTTTCAAGACTAGACTTAGCAATTTTTCTTTTGACACCGTGCCTATGCAATTTTCTTTTCTTTCGTACTTTAAAACTTTTCTTTCTTTTTCTCTTTCTCTTTTCTGGCCGATCTCAAACTTTTCTGTTTTCTTTTTACTAGGCACGGCACAATTACATATTTCATACAAGTTTTAACTAAGTCTACCCCACACTTGTTCTTCTTCATCACTTCACGCGAAAACTCTTTCAAAAATCAAGCTTTGCCAAAACTTTCAGACAAGGTAAAAACATAACTATACTAAGCTCATGGAAAGTGTTTAAGGGTGATGAAAGAAAAGGTTAATTGTTGGCTCAAGGGGGTTTACTAAGGTGTCCCACGATGGGCTCAAATAGGGCGCATGTTTTATTTGGCTATGGTGGTAAAACTTAAAAGATCTTTTCAATCCTATTCGAAATCAAGGTTTTTGTCATGATAAATCATTTTGAAAATCATAAGAGTAAGTTCTAGAATTCTAGAGTTCATTAAAGCTATGGCACACAATCATTGAATATACAAAGAATGATGAGGTCTAAAGACTAAGCATGGTCGAAAATTTTAAATTTAGCACTCATGAAGAAAGCAATTTGGCTCTAAAGCTCACAAAGTTATTATGGAAATAAACTAGCTAAAACATGCATGCTTTATTAATCAACAAGTCCTACATGCTCCTATCAATGCACATTATCCATGAAAATCACAAGAGCAAGTTCTAGCATTCTAGAGTTCATTAAAGCTATGGCACACAATCGTTGAATATACAAAGAATGATGAGGTCTAAAGACTAAGCATGCTCTAAAATTTTAAATTTAGCACTCATGAAGAAAGAAATTTGGCTCTAAAGCTCACAAAGTTATTATAGAAATAAACTAGCTAAAACATGCATGTTTTATTAATCAACAAGTCCTACATGCTCCTACAAATGCACATTATCCATGAAACTCACAATTTTAATGTATGCACAACTATCATCTATGTATACAAAGAGGAGAAAAACATCATTGACTACTTTAGGGGCATCCTAAGACTCGAAACAAGATAAACACTCTATTTTTGTGGAATAGTTTTCCGAATTTTCTACTTTCGTATTTCAATATGACTCAAAGCAATAAAACAATAAAAACGAAATATGTAAGCCCACCCCACACTTAGAAAATTACATTGTCCTCAATGTAAGCATAGAAATATAGCAAATAATTTCCTAAGCATGTAATAGTCTAACATATTCTAACATATCATCATGACCTAAGTAAAAAGAGAAGGATTAGGAATTTCAAACTCTCGTCGATGGCTCCTTCGTTTTTCTTAGGTGAATTGGGTTACCTCCCAAGCAACGTTTAAGTGTTTATAGTCTTTTAGCCTAGACTTATCATCGTGTGTTCATCCGTTAGTGAAATAGCTTAATTCGGCTGCGAGGATGTCAACGAGGTGGTTTTGGAGTGAGTCCCCCGTTTCGGCAGCTTGTGCGTTATTATCGGCAGCAGGGACTGCAGCTGTGCGTGTAGGATCAGCATCAACAGGGACTGTATTGGCTTGGCTGTATGGGCAACATATGTACGCTCTCGGCAGTTGGTATCGGCAGCGTGTGAAGGCGCTTTCGGCAGGCTCTGCACAACGTTGGCTGCTTCGGCATCGACAGCGGCAGGGGCAGGGGCAGCTGCTCGATAGGGCAGCTCAGCAGTGTATAAGTGGCCTGGTGCCGTATCTAAAGACGTATCCGTATTCGTATCGGATACGGTACTTGGTGGCTCAAACGTATCTGGAAAAGTATCAGATGGATACGTGTCGGATACATCAGTCGAACACGCGGGTACTTGAGGTGGATATGGGCCGGCAGGATGTGTGTCATCGTGTGCGGCAGTGTCGGCAGTGCGAGTCGGCAGATGCGCAGCGTCCTTGAAGGTGTGGTGTGCATGCTGCGTGTAGGGCTGCTCGGCAGCGGGAGTGTTAGGCTGCGAGGGCTGTGTTGCAGCATGGTATGCGGCTGAGTGGGCTGCGGCATGTGCGAGCTGCACATCGGTATCAGGCAGGCTGCAGGCTTGAACTTGGTGTGCAGTGGGATTGGCAGACTGGGCTTCTCGGCAGCATCGCTGCGCTGCGGCAGAGGCTGCAACTCTGGAAGGCGGGCACTGCAGCCTATCATCGGCATGGGTTGCGTTTACCTATGTTAGTGGCTCACAAATGTTTTCTTCCTCGACCGTATACTTTGAGAAAGCTTCGTAGTAAATCTTTAGTCGATGACCATTAACTTTGAAAGTGTTACCCAAAGCTTCGTTTAAAATTTCGACGGCTCCATGAGGGAATACTTGAGGAACAATGTAAGGTCCAACCCATCGCGAGCGTAGCTTACCCGGAAAAAATCGAAGTCTTGTATTGAATAAGAGAACTTTTTGTCCAACCTCAAACTTCTTTTCTCGAATCATCTTGTCATGGTAGGCTCGTGTCTTCTCCTTGTAAATCCATGCGACATCATAATCTTCATTACGTATTTCTTCAAGTTCGTTGAGTTGAAGCTTCCTATGAATGTCGGCTGAATCTATGTCCATGTTGAAAGGTTTAACGGCCCACCATGCTTTGTGCTCTAGTTCCACCGGTAAGTAACATGCTTTACCATATGTTAGCCAAAAGGGAGACATACCTATTGGCGTCTTGTACGCGGTTCGATAGGCCCACAAAGCTCGTCAAGTCGATCACTCCAATCCTTCCTTGTTGGACCTACGGATTTCTCCAATATTTGCTTGATCTCTCGATTGCTTACCTCGGCCATGCCACTTGTTTGAGGATGATAAGGTGTAGATACCTTGTGTGTGACTCCATACTTCTTCAATAAAGCTTCAATGGTACGATTGAAAAAATGAGAGCCTCCATCACTTATCAAAACTCTAGGAACCCCGAACCTTGTGAAGATGCTGCTTTTGAGGAATTCAGCAACTACTTTTGAGTAATTGGTGCTTGTAGCTTTTGCCTTTATCCACTTAGACACATAATCAACCGCGAGCAAGATGTAAAGAAAACCTTTACTTGAAAGAAAAGACCCCATGAAATCAATGCCTCATAAGTCGAAGATTTCTACCGATCACATGTTATGCATGTTGTATATGCATCTTTGAATAGCGTAGGCCAATAGAATCCACAATTGAGCACCTTCAAAGCCGTCTTCTTTGGTCCAAAGTGTCCTCCACATGCTTCGCTATGACAAAAGGCGAGGATAGAGCGGTGCTCTTCTTCTGGTACGCACCGTCGAATAACTTGGTCACTACATTGCTTCCATAAGTACGGCTCATCCCATAAGTAGTGCCGAATTGCTAAGTAATTGGCAATGTCGGCATACCAAGGCTCTTGTGTTACTTCAAGCTAAAATAGTTGCTAATCCGAGAATGTCTCAAGAAGTTGTAGCTCGTCTTCTCCTCTCACAATTCGGCTAAAATGATTGGCTACAACATTCTCACTTCCTTTCTTGTCTTTGATCTTTATGTCGAATTCTTGAAGTAAGAGAATCCATCGAATGAGTCTTGGCTTCGCATCCTTCTTTGTCATGAGATATCTCAAAGCGGCATGATCACTATACACCACGACTTTGGAATTTAAAAGATAAGACCTAAATTTTTCCAAAGTAAAGATTACCGCTAAGAGTTCTTTCTCGGTTGTGGAGTAATTGAGTTGAGCATCGTTGAGAGTCCTCGAAGCATAATAGATGGCGTTAGGCTTCTTGTCTATCCTTTGGCCGAGCACAGCTCCTAATGCATAGTCACTTGCATCACACATCAACTTGAATGACTCCTCCCAATTCGGTGTGGCCAAGATTGGTGCCGAACACAAGGCTTCCTTCAATCGGTTGAAGGCATGGTCACACGCCTCACTCCACTCGAATGGCACATCTTTTTGTAGCAAGTTACTCAATGGCTTTGCATCTTTGAGAAGTCTTTGATAAATCGTCAATAGAATCCAGCATGGCCAAGAGAACTCCGCATGTCCCTCACATTCTTTGGCGAAGGCAAGTGTTGAATGAGCTCCACTTTGGCTTTGTCTAGCTCAATGCTCTTTGCCGAAATTAGGTGACCAAGCACAATTCCTTGCGTCACCATGAAATAATACTTCTCCCAATTGAGCACAAGGTTGGTCTCTACACATCTTTCTAGTATTTCCTCCAAGTTTTCCAAACATGAGTCGAAATTGCATCCATACACGCTAAAGTCATCCATGAAGACCTCGATCTTATTTTCTATAAAGTCGGAGAAGATGTTGTACATGCATCGTTGAAACGTGCCGGGTGCATTACATAAGCCGAACGGCATCCTTCTATATGCAAAGGTGCTGAATAGACATGTGAAAGTAGTATTCTCTTGATCATCCGGGTATATCCATCAAGAAAACAATAAAACTCATGGCTGACTAACCTTTTGAGCCTTTGATCCATGAACGGCAAAGGCATGTGATCCTTCGTCGTTGTTGCGTTGAGCTTCCTATGATCGATGCACATGCGATGGCCGATCACTAACCTTTGTGGTACATGATCATTCTTTTCATTCTTCACAACCGTTACACCACTCTTCTTTGGTACTACTTGCACCGGTGAGACCCACTTGCTATCTGAAATAGGGTATATGACTCCACAATCGAGTAGCTTAATGATTTCATCCTTGACAACTTTCATCATTGGAGGGTGAAGCCGACGTTGGCCTTCCCTTGTTGGCTTTGCTCCCTCTTCAAGCAATATCCGATGAACACACGTCGTAGGGCTTATTCCCTTAATATCCGCCAAGGTCCAACCTATAGCGGTTTTATACTTCTTAAGCACACTCACTAACTCTTCTTCTTGCTTCTTACTAAGCTTTGAAGACACAATAACCGGTAAAGTGTCCTCTTTTCCAAGATATACATACTTCAAATGACTAGGGAGCTCTTTTAGTTATAATTTTGGGGCCACTTCCAAACTTGGACGAAATTTGTTTGTGGCACTTAGGATTGACAAGAACGGACTATGTCTCTCAAACCGTGGGGCAGCCTCTAGTTCGGCCACCACTTCCCTTAGGCTCGGCTCAAGCATCTTCCTTTCGTCTTCACTAATCCATGCTCCCTCCTTGTCAAATCCGACCCCTTGCTCTATGGTTCGTTGCTATGCGTCGAGCGAGGTCGACATGACTCGCTCGACCTCCTCAATTACTTCAATAGCTCGGTACTCCTCTTCTTTGACCACCGGATACTTCATGGCGTCAAAAACATTGAACTTAATCACATCACCATCAAACTCCATTGTCAAGTTGCCTTCGGCAACATCTATCTTTGTGCGTGCCGTCCTCATGAATGGCCGACCTAATAGCAATTGAGTGCTATTAACTGGCGAGTCTTCCATCTCCACAACATAGCAATCGGCCGAAAAGATGAGGTGATTTAATTGCACTAGCACGTCCTCGACATAGCCCTCCGGATACTTGATTGATCGATCCGCTAGTTGAATGATGACATTGTCCTTCTTGAGAGGCCCTATGCTCAACGTTTGATACACATTGAGTGGCATGACATTGACCGATGCTCCCAAGTCGAGCATGACATCTTCAAAACGTGTATTGCTGATCACACATGACACATTGAAGCGTCCCGGATCCTTTATCCTTTGGTGGCAACTTTCTTTGAATAACGGCCGATACCGTCTCGCTCATAGTTACCACATGTGTCTCCCTTGTATGTCTCCTTGTCGTGCAAAGCTCTTTGAAGAACTTTGCATACTTAGGCACTTGCCTTATACACTCCAACAAAGGGATGTTCAATTCCACCTTCCGAAAAATATCTAACACTTCCTCATCAGACTTATCCTTCTTTGATTTTGCAAAACGAGAAGGGAATGGTATGCAAGAGTTCGGCACCCCTCCCTTGGGTGCTTAGATCGGCACACTCTCCTTCAACGAAGTTGCGGGATCTTTCTCCATGTCATTGCGCAATGCGGCTTTCTCGGCAGCTCGCTTCTCAGCTGCAGGATGGCTTTCGGCAGCATTGTCAGCAGTGGCAGGCTATAGCTTGGCAGCATCGGCAGGGGTACCGACAGTGTCGGCAGGTTGCAGGCCAGGCTCGGCAGGAAAGCTGCCGTTGGCATCTTCTTCCTCTAAAATTCTGCCGAAAATCACCTTCTTTGGAATTCTTGCTCCGGGGGAGTCCGTGGAAGTTGGATGATGTGCCCAGTAAATGACTGAAATTTATTGCAAGCTTCCATTAGTCCACAAATGCAGCTGCATGCTTCCCTTAGTCCACAACTGTAGCTGCTAGCTTTCCGTAGTCCACAACTGCAGCTGCTAGCTTCTATCACCTAGGACTTGTCACATGCCTTGTCCATGTGCTTCACACATTTTCTGATTTGTCTCGGACATGGTAGGAAGTTTCCTAGACATTGCAGCCTTCTCTTCCTTTTCCTATCCGGACTAGGGAACTTTTTCTTTCCATATTTTGCACTTATCTTTTGCTTGGCTGAATCCTCTATCCTTCATTAAGCTTGGAAACTCCTATTTGACATATTCGGATGCCCCTTTGATGCACAAATGCAGAAAGTGGCAAAAATGGGCAGTGGGTTCCTTTCTCGGCAGGGCAGTGACCTTTCTGCCTTCAATGGGCATAACTCTCTCCTCAAGCAAGCTTTTGATGCAATTCTAAATTCTGTAGAAACTAGACACATAGAGTTTTCCGTGCATATAAGGCTTGCCTTCGGGTTTCTTTGTGAATCATCCCACACATATTCTGGAAGTTTAGTGTTGTGCATAGGAAATTCTGGAACTTGCTGGATCCGATTTTGTCTTGCACTTCTTGGCATTTTCTTTTGCTCCGATTTCTCTACCTCTTTTCGTTGTTCATTCATCAACATATCTACTGCATATAAGAGAAACAAAATCTATCAAAATCAAAGTCGAAGGTTTACAGATTCAACGAAACATCTCTATGCTCCATAAATCGGCTTTTAATATTTTTCCACATTTTTATTTTATCTATACTTAGCACGATTTTGATGTAACTCTACCAAATACTTATGACTCGATTATATGACTCGGTTCTACAAAAATAAGGGTTAAAGCAAAGTATAAAACGAGGGTAAAATATATTAAGAACGTCGCATTTTATGCTCCTATCATCGGGACAACACACACTAATAGGCGAACCTTTTGTCCCTTACTCAGTTAAGAACCTCGTGTTGACAGTTTCTACAAGTGTCAATAAAAGTCGCCCTCAACCTCATGAGACCTCGAAAGATAACATGAAGGGTTAAGGCTAATATTAACAAAAGCGACCATGCATATTCATCTTCCCCTCGAAACTCAAAACAAATCCAACACGAATAATCCTCTAAGCTTCCTAGCAATTTAACTAAGTTATTACAAGCACATATTTCGGCATACATCAAACAATTTTCGGAAATTAAATTCTACATGTCGAAGCATATTTCTACTTTACAACAAAACTTCCAACAAAAATTTATAACACAACTTTACAAGATACGAAAATTTACACAACTATTAACAATTAAACATATCAAGTTTTTATAATCCCCGGCAACGACACATCTTCAATAATAACCCTACAAGAAACGTTAGTAGTATATGATAAGTAGGGATCGTTCTAGCCGGGGATTAAGGGTACCTGACATGTAAAAGGTTAGAAACACATATACACACATATATACAATTAAAACAAGAAACGAAACACAATGGGGGAATAAGATTGGATCGGCAGCAAGCTGCCCTAAATACCTAGACACGAAATAAAATCCTAAATTAATATATACAAGTGATCATCATCTTTCACACAAAGCATTTAGTACAAAAGACTCTTTAACAAGTAAGATACGCATGCAAGAAAGTAAGGAACAAGTATTTAACACGTTTTAGACTTAGATCAGTTTCGATCATAACTAGAGCTTCCGCTATGTACCTAGTTATTAGGCTTCTAAAGTTTTTAAGACCGAACTTCCGTTATGGATCCTAAAATTTATGCTACCGTTTTCCAACAAATAACATTGAAGCACAAGAGTCTAAAATCGAAGACATGTAAACAAGTAAGGTTGTCAATCATCTTATTTAACATGCAAGTTCTAAAGTTTACAAACTTCAAACCGAGTTCATACAGTTTCAATGAAAACCAAGAAACGAAATAAATTCATACAAGTCACACAAACTAGAATTAATACAAAAGCCATAGATGAAGCGGATCACACTTTAAGAACCTTGAAGACTCCTCAAGTTGTGGTGGAAGACTCACGGCAGTAGGTTAGGGTGAGGTTCAGAATTATGGGAGGTGGTGGAATCGGGTTGGCTAAGTATTTTTTTCTGTTTGGTGCTTGAGAGATTTGGTAGAGCTTTAGGCTAGTACTTTGGCTTAAGATGAGACGATTTTTATGTAGAGAGACTGCCTATATATATAGGAGAAAAGGCTGCAAGGAATCGGCATAATTCCTTATTCAAATCGGCAAGGAAGTCCAAATCCTTTTTGGTTTTGGTTTTGTTGCATTCTTTGTTCTTCTAGGATTCTTCTTTGCCGATTTTCTCTTGATTAATATTGCATACTTCTGTGTTCACTTCTGCTCAATGGATTCGGTATCACCTCTCCTCAATGGACTTGGAGAATTTTCCTAGTTGTAGCCGGCAAAGCTTTCCTTTTCCTAGTCGGATTAGGTTTTCTTTCTCTTTCTAGGATTAGACAAATTCTTCTTTCCTATTTTGAAACTTTCTTCTTTTGTCAACTTTCCTTTTCTTCATTGAGCTCAGAAACTCCCATTCGGTGCGTTTGGATGCCCCTTTGGTGAAGGAACCTCAGCTTCTTGTTCGGTATGCAGTAACTTCATCTTCTCGGCAGGGACTCTGCTGATCTGACCTTCTGGTGTTGCGATTGGCATAACGTTCTCCTCAAGAAAGCTTTCGGTGTGATTCCAAGTTTGCAGAAACTAGACTCATAGAGCTTTTCATGCATATATGGTTCGCACTCTGGTTCCTTGTGAATCGTCCTGGAGAAATTTTGGAAGTTGGGTGATGTGCCCAGGAAATTACTGGATTTATTGGATTTGCACCGATTTGTGCTTTGTAATTCCTGGCATCTTTTCTTTGTCCGATTGTTGTAATTCCTTTCATTGCTCAATCATCAATATGTTTTCTGTATATAAGAGAAGAAAAATTCATCAAAAGTATAGCCGAGGTTTTACAGATCCAATGAAACATCTCTATATCTCTTTAAATCGGCTTTTAGCATTTTTGTACATTTTTATCTATACTTAGCACGATTTCATTGTGACTTTACCAAAGACTCATAACTCTATTGTATGACTCGATTCTACAACATTAAGGGTTAAAATAAAGTATAAACGAGGGTAAAACATATTAAGAACATCGCATTTTATGCTCCTATCACAACGCTTATATTTCCAAATACTAGTTCGACAACGGCGAGTAGCACTCCATAATAGGTTGAGTCGTCACCATCTACCATGACCCCGCAATTTTGCGTTTTGCTGTTTACATCTCGTTGAAGTGTCACAAACTTTATGCCGTTGACAAAACACATCGCTCGCACACTGTGGGAAATCGGCATTCTAGCCAAATGGTGCAATTCTGGCGAGTACCAATCACTCTTCTGTTTTTGGAGATTTTCCACCTGCCAAGTTATGATAAATTATTTTAATTGAACTGACCAGAATACTAATATTGAAATGGAGATATTCTAACACAAAAAATGTTGTGACGTACCCATTTGCAAAAGTAATCAGAAAATGTTCTTTTGTGTGTCTCTTTCGGCCTCAGGTCTCTACGATTTCCTTCAATGAGCTTCAAATGCTCACTCATGAAATATTGTGTCGTCACAGTGTTGTAGTACGCACCAATGAGCTTCAATTAGCTTAGCATCTGTCAATCTTTGTAAACTTGGTAAATTACCAAACGGACGTACAACACTAGAAACGACTGAAAGATTGAAATCTAGTACTGTAGAGTAAGGTTGGCATTAAAACCCATGGGTATGGGTACCCGTGGGTAAAATTCGTTTTGGGCATTTTTTTTGGGTAATGGGTAGTTTGAAAATACCCATGGGTGGGTAATGGGTAACTTAAAAATACCCACGGGTAAAATGAATGGGTACGGGTAATACCCACAGGTAACATCAGACACCCAAATACCCAAAACCTACTTCACCCAAATTAGATCCCCGATTCTTCACCCCCGGCACGGCGGCACCCTCCTCTCCACGGCGCTTCACCGGCGCCTTCCCCCCCGCGTCTCAATCCCGACAAGTACCCATCTCCGACGTCAACTTGGATTTCCATCTCAGCTCTCAAGCTTCGAACACGTACTCATTATTCTCTAAGGTACTACCTGGGTTCTCAAATTTTATTTGTTTTCCTTTCTCTCTATCGTTGCTGGGTTTGTTGTCGGTTATTGAATTCATTTATGCATTTCATGCTTCATTTGAGTTTCCAAACAGAAACAAGCTTCAATCAGAAAATTTGGGGGTTTTTGTTTGTGATATACTGTGCTATTCCAATTTCTCCATGTTGGTCGCCTTTTTCCCTTTTCCTTGAGAAAAAAATGCTAAGAAAAAGCAGGATAAATGCAAAGGATTTTAGGAAGGTTGAAGTATTTTAAGTGTCTTTATCTTCCACACATTGCTTTTTTACGTTGAGCAAGTTCACCAAATGTTTCCACTGAAAGCCAGGAGAATCAGTTGTTTGACTGAGTAATGAATCAAGGATACTATTCTAGCTGAATGAATTTAGGATCTGGGATTTAACCCTCATTACTGGTCTTATATATGCCTTTGCAGAACTGATAATACACTTGTAATATTATAGTAATCTGCTTATGTACATGGAAGTTAAACTTCTGGTACAAACAGAGGGGCATGGAAGAAGCAAAGTTAACATAGATACCTTAGTTTGGAAATATAATTTTGCTTGAGCACATTTCTTAAGTATCTAAGCCATTTTAGATTAATCTGAGTGTGGATATAAACATTATGGAGGGTATCTAGCTGATTGCTGACTGTGAATATACTATCCACTTTCTGCTATGTATGATCTCCATCTTTGACATTGACTTGTTTCTAATCATAATTAGAAAAGATTAACAGAGTGAAATAAGCTTTTGTACACACCAAAAATCCATTGAAGCGTATAGGTCACCCTGCTTGTGAGAGGGTTATTTACCGATTAAAAGCTTAAAAGTCAATCTGGCCTGAAGGGAAGTGGTCCTATAAGTTTTCCGCATCTATGTTGTTTTATGGTCTGGGTTTGAAACCTCTCACCTGACCCGAAAAAATGGTTGTAGATGATGCTGCTAACTAATAACAAGTAGGATCATCTACAATCATTCTTTACCTTGAAATTGAATTAAACATGTATTTATGTATGAAATGAATCTGTTTTTGTATGACTTGCTTTATATGAAACCTCCAGTACCTCCATCATTTTGCTTAACTGGACTGCATATATTTCTCCCATTTCCAATTATCTCAATCAGTAGCATTAATCTATCTATTGATCAAAATTAATACATGTATCTATATATGAAATGAACATGTACTGATCATTACTATCTTTCTAATTCTTGCAGTATGGAAGAGTATAGTTGTGCTGCTAATGAAAGTATGAATGAAGATGTGGAAAAAACTGTTCCGAGCACAAGAAAGTGAAAAGCACCAGTATGGGATTATTTTGATGTAAGAGTGATCAAAGGAGAAGAGAAAGCAGTATGTAAGCATTGCAGCAAATTCCTTAATGCAAAGGCTGGATATGGAACTAATTCCTTAAATTTACATGTAAAATCATGTAAAGGACAACAATCCCAACCAGGAAGGAGTGAGGGGACATCAAGATTGGGTCAATTTGATAGGACTCACGAGAGTATTGCAAGGACTGAGCTTGCGAATATGATCATCATGCATGAGTACCCATTATCGATAGTTGAGCATTTTGGGTTCAAGAGGTATTCTAATGCGTTACAACCTTCCTTTAAAGTTCCATGTAGAAACACAATCAAGAAGGATATAATGGAGATTTATGAATTTGAGAAAGAAAAGACAATGAAGTTGTTGCAGTTGAATACAAGTAGGATTGCAATTACTACGGACATGTGGACTGCAAGTAATCAAAGGAAGGGATTTATGGCCATAACATCGCGTTTTATTGATGATTCTTGGAATTTGCAGAGTCGCCTTTTGAGGTACATATATTGAACTAATTGTAGATTAGTTTGCATGAATATGAAGTACTTGTAGATTATAATAATACATAATAAATCACTACATACTTATTAAAGTTTGTATATATAGTTATGCAGTATGTAGATTAAATTACTTGGTCTGATTGAACTTATTGTTATATAGGTTTGTATATGTTCCATGCTCACATGATGCCGATACGCTTCATAGGGTGTTGATGGAGTGTCTATATAGTTGGAATATTCATCACAATTTATCGACATTAACTGTGGATAATTGCACCACTAATGATGCTATGATTGATTTACTTCTTGTGACTTTGAGATGTAGTTCATTGTTGGTTGGTGGAAAGTTATTGCATATGCGGTGTATGGCACATATTTTGAACTTGATTGTGAAGGATGGTTTGGATGTCATTCGAGAGAGTATTGAGACAATTAGATCTAGTGTTGCTTATTGAACGGGTGGCCCAAAAAGAGAAGAAATGTTTGCTAAAGTGGCTAGACAAATGGATGTTGGTTGCAATACGAAGTTGATCCTTGATTGTAGGACGAGATGGAACTCCAATTTTTTGATCTTGCAGACAGCACAACAGTTTAAGGCAGTGTTTCCGGCTCTAAAGACTAGAGGATATAAAGATGTGCCAAGTGAAAATGATTGGAATCTCGTGAAGGAGATCGCTGAAAAGTTACAATTATTTTATAAGGCGACTGAGTTGTTATCTAGTACAAAGTATCCCACAGCCAACTTGTTATTCCCAAAGATTTGTCAGATTAAGTTAGCTATATCTAAGTGGCTTGATTCTGAAATCTTGGAAGTGAAGGAAATGGCAAAGAAGATGGAAGAGAAATTAGAGAAGTATTGGGGAGTGATTGGGACTATAGCTGTTGCTACTATACTAGATCCTCGGTATAAGCTGAAATTGATTGAGTTCTATTTCAAGCAGATTTATCCTCGTAAAGCTGCATTAGAAGTTGAGAGAGTTAAGAAGCTTGCCTATGACACTACCAGATATGGGAGAATAGCCGACGAAAAAAATTTCGTCGGCTATGCAAATTTTTCGTCGGCTATACCCTCTACCGACGAAATTTTCGTCGGCTATAAGTCGTCGGGAAAACCCCGTCGGTAATACAATGGCCGACGAAAAAATCAAATTCGTCGGCTATAGTAGAGTATGGCCGACGAATTTACCGACGAAAATATTTTTCGTCGGCCAAACCTGGGAGAAATTGCCGACGAATTTCGTCGGGTATTTTCAAGTATGGCCGACGAAATTCATTAAGTATAACCGACGAAATTCGTCAGCTATTGTGTTTTAACTATAGCCGACGATTTATTAAACTTTCGTCGGCTATTTCCTCGAAATATATTAATATTTTAATAGGCATTAATTAGTTATAGCCGACGAAATACTAGAATTTTGTATAGCCGACGAAAATTGGTAAAATTCGTCGGCTATTCTTAAATTTTAGGGAAAAAAAAAATAAATTATGCTTTGGATGGAGGAGGGGAAGGAGGAGGGGAAGGAGGAGGAGGCCGGAGGAGGGGAAGGAGGAGGCCGGAGGAGGAGGAGGAGGAGGAGGAGGGGAAGGAGGAGGAGGAGGAGGGGAAGGAGGAGGCCGGAGGAGGAGGAGAAGGAGGAGGATGAGGAGGAGGAGGAGGAGGAGGCCGAGGAGGAGGCCGGAGGAGGAGGAGGAGGGGAAGGAGGAGGAGGAGGAGGCCGGAGGAGGGGGGGGAAGGAGGAGAGAAAAAAGGCGGGAGGAAGCGATTTAAAAGATTTAGAAGGAGAATAGCCGACGAAAATAAAAAATTTCGTCGGCTATACTTAGAGAATAGCCGACGATTTAAAAGATTTCGTCGGCTATACTTTGGAAGATCAACAGCCGTCAGATCTGAGCCATCCAACGGCAGACAATAAAAAGGCGCGGATCAAGAGTTTAGCCGACGAAATACAATGTTTCGTCGGCTATACTTAGAGAATAGCCGACGAAATACAATGTTTCGTCGGCTATTCTATGAAAACATACTAAACTGCCGTTTTGAGGCCCTAAACGAACTCGAAAGCCCGGAAAAGCACACACATCGTAGCATAGCTACGAGTTTGATTCCTGGCGTCGTTCCCTTTCCGGAATGGTATCACAATCATCATTCGGACGCCGGACGCCAAATCTGCAGTAAACCGGGTTTTGACTGATTTCATTATTTCGGCACACGGATTTTATCGGAATCTTGTCATTTTTCAACCGTAGACGTATTTCATTATTTCGGTCATATCTTATTTGACGACATATTTGCATTTGTAGAGTGTACGTATAGTAACTATTTGAAACTATACATTCACTTAAACACTTAGTAAACAAGTTAAGGAACATTAGTGCATATGTTCTGATTTTAAATCTAAAAGTTTGGAAAATCTATTCCAACCGTCAGATATCACCGTTAAGATTAAATACATGTATGAAACAAAATCCAACTACATCTGACAACGTTAAAGGCTCGATCGGGACGGTCAACCGGGTGAGTCAAACCTTTAAACGCTTAGAAATGGTAATTGGCCTGTCTAAATGACGTTTTTTGGCCTGACCTTCAACAGATAATAGTTTCATATCGATGAGACGCAACTAATCGTATAAAAATTTTCCTCAAAATATTTACCGACCGTCAGGCTACCCATAGGAAAACGGAAGTAAAAAACAGTTAACCGCAACATTCGGCACACAAATTTTGTCGGAATCTTGTCATTTTTCAACCGTAGACGTATTTCATTATTTCGGTCATATCTTATTTCACGACACATTTGCATTTGAAGGACGAAGCAATGGTTTGTCGATAGTGATAGAAAATGGAAGCTGTTCTTTTTTTTTTTTTTTAATCATAGCCGACGAAATCAAACCTAGTACTCGTCGGCCATACTTCCAAAAATTTTCGTCGGCTAAAGTTTCAGAGAAAGGCCGACGAAAATTCAAATCGTCGGCCATTCTAGGGGAATAGCCGACGATTTTTTTTTAGCGACGAAAAAAAAAAATCGTCGGCCATTCTAGGGGAATAGCCGACGAATTTTTTTTTTACCGACGAAAAAAAAATTCGTCGGCCATTCTTGGGAATAGCCGACGAAAATTTTATTTCGTCGGCCGTTTTTTTTTATTTCGTCGGGAAAAACCTTTTTTCTGGTAGTGTGACTTGGTTAAGGAATATAGGTCAAGTACTATATCACATGTAACTGATAACTCATCTTTGTTTGATAGTTCAAGGACGAGTGATGTTGATTTGGAGGATGATGACATGGATGCCTATGATGCTTATGTTTCTGGCTCTAATAAGGACAATGACAAATCTGATTTAGAGAGGTATTTGGATGAGGCTGTTTTACCCAGGATGAGTGATAAAGATTTCGATATCTTGTATTGGTGGAAGACCAGTGGGATGAAATATCCAACTTTGTGTAAGGTTGCTCGAGACATCTTAGCCATTCCTGTATCTACAGTTGCTTCAGAATCCGCATTTAGTACTGGCAGACGGATTGTGAGCCCACATCGGAATCGACTTCACTCAAACACATTGGAAGCGTTAATGTGTGGTCGGGATTGGTTAAGGAGTGAGTTACGAGATGATCCTAGCACATTAGAGGATGATGTTGATGTTGATGAGGAGTCTAGCTTTGGTAGTGAAGTTGATTTTACTTCATTTCAGAGGATACCTAGCAGTATTGGAAGAGCACATTCTTCCCCTTTGTTTTAGTATATTGTATTCAGTCGTTTAAACTCTCTTTTTGTGATCTTATTTGACGTTATATCAATAAGTTATTTATTTAAAGTGATTTTAATTATTTAAATCGTTGTTAAAACAAATGTAGTAATATTCATAACATAATAAAAGATATAGTAACACTTGTTGACATAAATTTTTATTTTTTATTTATTTATTTATTTTTTATTAATGGTCATTATTATGCTAACACCAAGTAAATACACTAGGATATCAAATAAAAAATAATACACTAGGATATGTTAGAAAAATAAATAAATAATAATGTACCCATATTTAAAACGGGTAATTGGGTGGGTAACGGGTTTACCCATTTAGAAATGCGTGGGTATTACCCATACCCAACAGAAAATCTAATGGGTATTTACCCAATGGGTATTACCCGCGAATCTATTGTGGGTGGGTATACCCAATGGGTAGAAATGCCAACTCTACTGTAGAGGCCGCTGTAGAAGATTATGCTTCGTTACTGTTACAGAGATATAAGTTGCAGTATGTTACACATTCATGTGCAATGTACAACTCCGCTATCGATCCTTCAGGGTTACTCTTGTTTTTACATAACTCTTTGTATTGAAACAGTTGCTTGAAATTACACAGTTATTAGTGAAGTATATATATAAGACAATATTACAATGAATGGGGAAATACGAATAAGTAGTACCTTTCTTGGGGATACATCCAGGTGCAATGAACTGGACCAGTAAGTAGTGCTTGATCTGGAAGATAGATCATCAGATAAATCATACTGTCAAAGAAAGCAGGGGAAAAATCCTTTCCAATTTGCACAAAATGTAGATGATTTCTTCTTTGAGAATGAGAACATCTGACTTCTTCAGCTCTTTAGCGCATAACTTTTGAAAGAACCTACACAACGCTATTATAGGTTCCACCACATTTGGATGCAAATAGGGTCGGATAACCACTGAAATAAGACGTTGCAGCAAAACATGACAGTCATGACTCTTCAATTCGTTAAACGTATTCTGCCCCAATTTAATGCATAGAGATATATTTCCCGCATACCCATGAGAATACTTTACTCCTTTAAACCATATGAAAACCTCATTCTTGAAAGCCGGTTTAACTGTGTAAGGTGCAACAGGTATGACCATCCTTGACGCCGTCTTCACTGGCCACAAGTGTTCTCGTATTTCCTTTTTCTCCAGATCAATACGTGCTTTCACAATGTCCTTACTCTTTCCATTAATATCAAGAATTGTTCCCACAAGGCTGTCACTTACTCCCTTTTCTATGTACATGACATCTAGGGTGTGCCTAAGAATGGATTTCGACCAGTAAGGCAAATCATAGAATCTACTCTTGTGTGTAAAACACTTGTACTCGTCAGGGCAAATCATAGATAAATCACCGCTCAACACGCCGAAATAAAAAGAGTTTCTCTAAAATTTCATCACCACTCCAGGGACGAGGTTTAGAACGAAGCTCTATTTTTCCGTCAAATTCTAGCTCATCAAATCGCCACAGGTGGTTAGCTGGAAGTCATCTACAGTGACCCAAGTAACACACCTTCCCAGTGCACCAAACATAATGGACTTCGTTCAAGCAAACAGGACAAGCTTTGTATCCTTTAGTGGCCTGAGACGACAACATCCCGTAATCAGGAAAATCACTTATAGTAAACATCGCAATTGTTCTCATCACAAATGATCTTCCACTGTGCCTGTCAAAAGTAAGAGCTCCATTTTCCCATAAATCTAATAGCTCGTTGATCAAAGGTTGCAGATACACATCCAGACACTTTCTTGGAGACTTTGGACCGGGAATTAACAGAGACATCATACTAAATTCCTTCTTCATACACATCCAAGGAGGCAGGTTGTACGACATAAGAATAACAGGCCTTGTACTATGACTCAAACTCATATTTCTATGGGGATTGAATCCATCTGAGACAAGCCCAAGTCTTACATTTCGAACATCTCTTGCAAAATATGGGAATGATCTGTCAAAGGAATTCCACGCCTCGCCATCTGCAGGGTGTCTGAGAGTATCATCATCTGTCCTTCTCTCTCTGTGCCATCCCATTTCTTTTGTTGTGTGTAAAGACATGTAAAAACGCTTCAATCTAGGAATTAAAGGGAAATGACGAAGCACCTTCACAGGAACACTGTTTTCCTTAACTATGCCTTGCTCCCACCTCGACGCGTGGCATATGGGACATTCATCATGTTCGGCTTTCTCTTTGTAAAACAAAACACAGTTATTCTTGCAGGCGTGGATTTTGTTATAACTGAGACCGAGATTTCTCAATATCTTGTGTACCTTGTAATAACTATCAAGTTGATAGTTAGGAACATGAGAGTTTCCTTAAAATGCTTTAGCAGACTATCAAAAGAGTCATTTATCCACCTATTCTTGACTTTCAACTGCATCTGTGAGATGATGGTCCCTAAAATAGTGTTAGGACTACCCTCGAATAATGGGATCTGCAATTGAGCAAGGAGTCTGGTAGACTTATCATAATCACCACTGTCAACAAGAGGAATTGTGCCATCCTCAAAAACTGCCTCTTGAATTCTTCTTCCTCGCGTACTGGAGCAAATGTAGGAAAAGTGTCATGTAGAATGTTCATAGCCGGGTCTTCATAAGGCTCGAAAGCACCACTAGATGTCCGGTCATGGTATCCCGCTTGGATTTCGGCAACCGTAGGTTCATAATCTGTTCCTTCACCGTGTTTACTCCATGTTGTATAATTCTGCATAATACCTTTGTTACACAGGTGATCGTAGATTCTTACTATCGTCTTGAACTTAGTATTCATACAACTTAAGCAGGGACACCTGTGTGTTTTCTTTCCTCCACCATGTTCACGTACAAAATTTATAACCTTATCTTTATCCATCGATCACCTGTCATATATATATATATATATATATATATATATATATATATATATATATAAGAGAAACAATAAATAATCACAAATAAACAAATAAACAATTTATATGCATGTTTCTTCTCGACCTTATGCCTCCGGTTAGGGTCCTAATCCCATTCAGGAGCACAATACTTTGTTTCACAGCTTGTAGGTCTTGTGTGTTCGTTTTCAGTCGTGGGAAAATTTCGGCAGCATCTCCCCATAGTTCCTCAAGTACACGAATATCTATATACCTAGTATGCACTCGAAGAACAGTGTTGGGAGACAACGTTGAAATATATATCCACGACCGCAAACGAATACACAAGACCTATACAAACTGTGAAACAAAGTCCTCTACCCCCAAACTGTCCAAAAATGGGACAATTCAAGAATCATACGCTGATTCTTGAACGAGATTTCTAAGGATATAAAGGCATGTACATCAATGAATAAAAGAATGATTTATTCTTTCATTCACCACTAATTATATATAATAAATTGTATAACAATGATTTTCTTAAAATAATAACAATTATTAAACTAATAATTAATTAAGACATTTTAAAAATAAATAATTAATATATATAATTCAACAATTCCACAAAAACCAATAATTAATTGAGTATGTATATATTGATCAACAAAAGGAATACTCTATCACCTCACAATATATATATATACACACACAACAGTATATATATATATATATACCTTAAAATGGAATAATTCAATGGAAAAAATAGAATTTTTTGTTGAAAAAGATGAAGAAAGAGATCATACCAAGTTAAAAATCGATGGGTAGTAGTGGACAAGGCTTAGGAAGACCCGATTTGAAGCTTTTCATATCCAAAAATGAAAATCGGTAGAAAATTTTTGGGGGAGGAAAAATTTTAAGATTTTTTCCTCTTCTTCCCGATCTGGAAAAACCAATCCAGTATATATAGTCTGAATTCACTTAGGCGACGAAACACATAATTTCCTTGCCTAAGTGACACACTTAGGCAACGAAATAAATCACTTTCGTCTCCTAAGTTAAACACTAACGCGACGAAACAAATGTTTCGTCGTCTTAGAGAAGAACCCTAATGACAAATTGTCGTCGGCGTCTTTGTATTTTCTTAGGCGACGAACACAGATTTTCGTCGCCTACGTTTCAACTTAGGCGACGAAATAGAAAACTTTCGTCTCCTAAGTCGCCTAAGAAAATACGTAGATGACGACAGTTGTTTTCGTCGTCAGGCTCTTCTCTTAGACGGCGAAAAATACTTTTCGTCGCCTAAGAAGCTACTTAGGCGACGAAACTTCCTTCTTTGAGGACGAACATTATTTCGTCGCCTAAGGCTTCTTAGGCAAAGAAATTTTTAACTTTTCGTACCCTAAGGTATTTTTTCTTGTAGTGTTCATAGCTCTTTGGTGCATATATAAATACATTATAGTTGTAAAGGCTATTTCATTATTCGGGGGATTCTATTGAGGTGTATTGTAATAAGTGGTTACTGTCATATTTTCCCCCTTACTTCACAAAAATAAAATCATAATTGTCTTTAAAATGCTCGTTGTTGAATCTAAACCGGCATGAATCCCAAATTTAGATCTAAAATTGATCTGCACTTGAAATCTATACACAACCTGTAAGTATGAAAATATTGACAATCTTTATCTTGAACAAAAAGCCCAAGCAAGGTCTAGAAATGCCCAAATGAAGTACAAAGGGTACTAGCCCAAGAAAGCCCAAAGTTAAAGTACAAAGGCTCATTTACACTCAGGTATAAATCATGCATATATATCTCATGAGTTTTCATTTAGGATAGTAAGTCTGTCTGCCATCCTAGGTCTTCTGTACTGCTTAATACACTCATTGATCAGAAGATATTTTCATCGTTATTCATTGGGTAAACATCTTCTGCTTTTGAAGTTATGATGATTTTCTGGGACTCTCTCTCTTAGTTGAAAATATCTAGCTTCATTAAATGCTTGTCATATCTCTTTAAATGTAATTGAGATTGTGTCCCCTCTCTTCTTAATATCGTAACACTGTTTGGAAGATATTTTGCTATCCCAACAGTGTTTATGTCAAGTTGTATTTCTTGGGGATGTCCCTAGACAGTACTAGGTTTATACATACACTATGCTCCTTTGAAGTCTTCTCATTGGCCTATATAAAGGAGCATACGCTTCCTTATTCGGGGTCTGTGTTTCATAGTATATGTGAGCATTTATTCTCTCTATTGAGTTATTAGTCTTTGTTTTACTAGGGTATCCACTGCCGGCAGCAGTGACTAATTCCCTCGCCACGGGAGCTCTCCGAAGAGGTAAATGGCTGGCCATGAAATGCGCTCCATTCCCATGGGCAGGAATCGAACTCCTGACCTCATGGTTAAGGGACGAGGTGAGCTACCACCACGCCACACCTTAGTCTTTGTGTCTTGTATTGTTCTATTATGCTCAAAGTTATACTTGTGATTAGAATCTTTTGAGCTTGAACAAAAACTTTTCAAAAACTCATATAGCATTTGCATACTATGAGATTGTGATTGGTGATGCAACAATTCATGAAGTGTCCTTGATAGGTTCAGTTAAGCTTAGCTGAGATCTTGAGTTGGAACTTCTGTGTAGCGCTTGTCTATGAACAAACACTTGAGAGATAAGTGAGGTAGAACAGTCGAGAGACTAGAGTAGTCTGAGACCGGATAGAAACGTAGTTTGCTATCCACTGGATGCTACAAACTTGTAATAAGTGTTGTGTGTCATAGTGCAAAGTTTTGCTCTCCAAGAGTTGGGAGCACGTAGTTTTTCTTCCTAGAAAAGAGTTTTTGCAAATAAAAAACATCTCCGTGTTGTTTATTATTCATGCAACTTTACATTTAGTAATCGTATGATTGTGATTCAAGTTAGTAACTTCTATTACTAGTCTTGAAATCAATTTGAAACGAAAAAGTTGCAAGTTGTCTTATTCACCCCCTCTAGGACCTTCACAACCCTACCAAATGTTAAACAGAATGCAAGCAAGGTTGGTCACACGCTAATAAATCGTTAATTGGATTCTCACAGCTTTAAGACTCAGATTTTTAGTTCAACAATAGCACCACTAATCTACCACCTCACAATTCAATCAAAGAAACACACCCATGTATTGTTAATTGGGTATTCATCCACTTTAATGTTGAGATTTGTATATTAATCAGTTATCAATCTAGTCATCAGTTCATCACATATTCATATCCATACCCAAGTCCAAAGTTATAATTTATAAGATCATGATGAAGTTCTAATGAAACTAACGGGAAAAAAATTGTGTATTAATATGTGTTCATTTTTTTTTTCCTAAAGCTGATAGCTGACATATAGATTCAACTCTTATTTCAATTCATGAGCAATCAACCCCTAAATAAATATAAGATTCAACATGGACATGACAAATATCAGAACTATCTGAAACCCATCCTTAGCGACCTGGAGTTTGAGCTGGTCTCATTCTCATTGGAATTCGCTTTTCTTTTCCTTGAATTCCAAACAGCATGAGAGACAGAAACAGAGGAAGAGGGTCTAAGAGTGGAGCTTGGAAGAGCCACAGGCAACCTTGATTGGTAGAGATTGGTGATGTCAGCAAGAGGCTTCCTCTTCAGCCTTATAATTTTCTTACATTTCTTGGCAGAAGACCCACTTTCCGGAAGAGGGTTCTTGCTCGCTTTTGAAATTTCAGAGAGAAATGGAGGGTTGTTCTCTTTGTTGTTGTGGACTATGTCACAGACGGCAATGGCCTCCATTACTGAAACTGTGTTTGAGAGAATGAGAAAGTTGATGCGAAAATAAGGCTTTGCTTTGGTGTTTCGAAGGGGAAGGAGGGAGCTGCTATTTATAATCTAAATTTCCATTTCTGTTTTGGTGGGATTTTTGAAATTGTCTGTTGTTTTTAGAATTTGGACTCTATATAAATTTTAGTTTCAAGGTTCGAGGGGGGAAGGGACTTGGAATTACACTTTGATTGTTTTGGTTCCTGCGTGCTGTTGTTATTTCAAATTCAGAATTTTGGTCATGTTGGCATAAAGTAAGGGGAAAATTGAGAGGGAGATTCCAAAGATTTTGAGATTGCAAATGCCAAAAGTGTAAGAGAGATCCCGGGTGAAATTGGCAATTGACAGAAAAGTAGAAAACTTTGCGCGGGGGAATGGAAAGGAGGTAAATCCCAAGTGTACAAAAACGTTACCAAATTTGAAAATAGCTTCTATGGTTGTGATTTATATCCCTCAAGTCACTTAGCAATATGGTTTTCTCTTGTTTATCTTGTGTGCGATAAATATCTAGTCTGAAACCGGAGTTTGGACTTAAGTTAATGAGTTTATTTTGATTTGTCCATCTTTTTTTCTTGATTTGTTTTCAAGAAACTTATCGATTTTAATTCGTTTAAGGATTAACACTTGAAATAAGTTTTTGGTTTACTAGTCATATATTCGTACCCACGTATGCTTCCTTACCAATGGTGTTGGAACTCTGTTGGATTAGGGATCTAGGTCAGTATAACTACATCACTAGCCTCATTAGAGAATTTACGACTCCATTAGTAGCCTTTTAGACTAAAACGCTATTTTCTGATACCAAAAAAGATGAAAATGCTCGGTCATATGGTACGCAAGAAAATCCATGGCGTTGGCAAGAATTCTATCTCACTATATCAACTTTTGTAGTTTGTCAAATTATAGTCATGCATTTGATCAGAGTAAAGTGGTAACTTTAGATCGTGCCGGCAAGAACAGAATGCGAAAATACGATGCGGAGTTACTGTACGCGAAATTCTCTAAAAATATGTTATATACTGCCAGAAGATCAAGGGCTCACGGCCACATCCACTCAAACGATCAAAACTGAATCATGTAAAATCTTAGAACAAGAAACTAATTAATGTCATTTTTCCAAAAGATTTTTAGAGGGAATGATTTTTTTTCCCTCACAAGATACCTCATCACAATACGGTATGCCCTTGGAAAACAATTACAATCTACCATGAAGAGAAGATCATAATCAACACTGGCCACGGCAAGTATATACCTCGAAAGCCATGATTTAGAACTGAACATCATAGAGCAATTTTAGTGATTATCAACAAACATGAAGGGCTACAAAATATTCCTCTTTATCAGTGTACATATTCTAAGAAAGGGGTATACTTCGTTTAACATACAATAGAAAAAATTAAATTTTGAGCAATGAATTTCCCCGATTTATTCACCACTTGCGTATAAGCGGGTCCACTCCTTGGCTGCAGGAGTCGACAAAAAATATGAAATAAAGTCAGTATTTGGAACGGGAGTGCCTCCTATAACAGTAAATATTTGGAACAACTAATCAACAAGCGTAAAACAAAGTGTGAAGTCTATTGTTTGTGTTTGATCTCATCAGCCAAGAAAGACTAATTATCCATCACCAGTCAAACTTCTGTATGAAAAGGGCCACTATCAGTGTTTAAACTACTGAACAGCGCAGTATAATTGAAATTACCTGTCTCAACAGCCTCTGTTTCATTTGACTTCCAGTGCTTAGCAATGTTCTCAGAAAGTGGGTCATCAGGGTTTGGAGCACTCAGAAGTGCTTGGATGCTGATAGTGAGACAAAATGTATTGTGTTAGTCACTTACTATCAGGACATACTAACATGACAATAAACTTGATAGCCTAATGCAATTTATAATGCATTGCACACAATTTAACTTTGAACTACCAAAACGAACTGTCTCTAACATCCCAATTCAGGAGAGTTAAGATTAGCATAGCAAAATTGTGGGCAGACTTCTACTTATCCAATTAAGATAAACTACTTTTGAACATCTAAGGTACTGTAGGAAAGCAAAATGTCACCTCAGCAATACTGTTCGGATTTGGAGGGCCGGGCTCCATTTGTCTTTCAGAATATCAAGGCATATCCTACCAAGCTGCCAAAGCCATGCTCATTCAGAAACACATTTATTAAAAGGAAAGCAAAAAAGGAACAAAAGGAGAAAGTAACTTGCCTTATCAATGTTAGGATGATATATTTTGGTCAGGAAGCGGACCTGTTAATAGGAGAACCTGTTAATAGGAGAAAAAACAATTGTACTAAGAATAGACTTTTTTAAGGAATCAACCAACTCTGATGATTAGAACAATCAGAACCTCAAGACTAGCAGATGTGTGAGACCAGTTTCAGTCAAGTCACATAACCAGAATACATTAGGGGAATAAGAAGAAAAGAAAGGATGGTATTACTTTGCTATTGAGTTCCATAATCAATATCCCAAAAAAAAAAAAAAAACAAAGTGCAACAATCTTCCATCAGGGAATATCCAAGATCAATCACATGATTACATTAAAATTACTAAGCAACTGGATGAACTTATCAAGCTAAGCTTCACATATCCTAGGAGCTTTCTACTCGACTCGATAATTCAGTCATTCTTATTGTTAATTATTGTATTACTAACATTTTGCATTAATCCATCCACCAGGAAAAGCCACCTTATGAACTGAACAGAGAGACGTGCATAATGATTCTTGATGACAACAAAGTAGGTATAGTGGTCACAGAAACTCTACAGCTTACAGAATGACGGAAGTGAACTATTCTCGGTGTAGATCATATGAAATTTCCAGTATATGACACAATAACTGTCAATATAAGAGATTACGTCGTACACATGTACCTTGGGAGGTGCCATTGGATATTCTTCAGGCAAAAACAGCTCCAACTTGAAAACCCCACCTGAGTAGAAATCAACAACCAATTGTGATCTGGATACTAATATATGTGAAAATCAATAAAACAACTTTAGCATCCAAGAAACTAGAGATGAGAGGTAGGCAAAGGTAGCTTGAACCAAATGCTTGTACCGTATTTGATAGCATAATGACACGTAGGTTTCCATTTAAATGACTTTTTAGATAATAAACCGCCTTAACACATCCCTATCCATGAACTATCTAGTTATACTCAAATCTTTATACACTAATAGGTATACAAATGTTTTACCTACCAACAATTATAACATTTAACTTCAGTAACTAACACCAAATGCTTTGTGTCATAGTGGATGACAGGTAACTTGATCTCACAAACAGTATACTTGAGATAAACAGATTTTTATTTTTTAAATTTGAAATCATACACAGTACTGCCATTAGAGTGAAGTTGTTATTACAATTCACAAATATAACCTGTATAACAATTTTTGACCAAGAGAAGAGAAAAGTTCTCTTCCATACCTCCATGCCTATATTTATTATTAGCAACATATTTATACGAAGTAAAAAGTGAAAAGTAAGGAAAATCCTTTAGAGAAATAACCGGATTAGAGAAACAATGTGTGGCTGATCACCTTCATATGGAGACTGAGCTGGACCAAGAATCATTACATTAAAATAGCGCATGTTTTCTTCTGAAGGAGAAGCACTAATTCCTGGAGCTGTAAAATGAAAAGTCATCAGATCAACTTCAAAATTCCATCAACTACAGTCAGTATCAATATTCCAACCCCAAAATTACAAAGCTTGATCAACAATATCCATCATGTATTAAGATGTGGTACTAACTGAAGAGATTAATGAAACTTGATCATGCAGTATTGATATTAAGCCCAACGCATTGTTCACAATGTTAGGCTACAGTTCAGTTTAAAATTTTTTGTTTTTGTTAAATAACAAATGCAGTTCAATAAACACTTTCAGCAAGTTCGAATGCAAATTTCGGATGATTCTGCACTTTATAAACTCAATTTCTCCCTATTTTGGTAACGAATGCCCAGAGAAGCATCACTAAAATCACTTGCCAGACAGAGTCTAGGAGATTTTCCTAATCAAAGCACCATTTCTTGTTTAAATTAAATCTAAAATGATTTCACTGATGTCTTTCCATGCAAAACACCTTAATTGCTTAAACCCAAGGCTATCCATAGTTTCTCATCAACCTAAATCTCCGCAATAATTGATCACAATAATTTTGGTTTATATTTGACCCGAATTAAGCCCCTAATCATGCTTAAACAACAATTTAGTGTATAAATTATGAAGTGAGAGAGAGAGAGGTGTACCTGGTTCGCTGAGAAGCCTCTGCGTCTCCTATTGAATCAAGAAAGAGTCACGAAATCAAAAGCAGAAGAAGAAAAGACGAGAAACGATTGTTGTAAAAGGAGAGATCGGAGGGTTTAGAAGTGAGAAGCACCTTGATGATTCTTCGAGGGAGATTGCTATTCGCCATGAAGAAGATGACAGAGCGGAATCAGAGAGAGAAAAAGAGAGCGAGCTCTGAGAACGAACAAAGCAGAAAAACCCAAAATGATGAGGAGGACGGGAATCATGTAATAATTTTCAACTTCAACTTTCTTCTATTTGCAATTCCACCCCGCAATTCCTATTTAATTGGTTCCTTCCCAACTTCCCATAGGGCAATGTCTTTATCTATGAAATATATATCAAAGCTAAAATTGATTTACAGCAAATGAGAGTTTAAATTCAGTTGTGACAAATAACATTATTTGGGACGATTTACTTTTATTATATAGTTATATGTATCCTTGGAATCTATATATTGATAAAGGCTTTATGATTCTAGCCGGATGTCGCATTTAGGCTTTGTGCGGATGTGAGTAACTCGTGTGCTATATTGATATATTACTTCGGGTTAATTACTTAATGAGCTACTTATTTATGTTGGGGTCTACCATTTGTAAACAGGTCGGTCGTAATCTTGTAAACGGATCGGGCAATTCTGTAAACAGGTAGGGTTTTAGGGTTGAAGAACTATATAAAGCCAACTGCAACTTTGGACACGCGGGGTTTTGGTTTCATCATATCAATCGTTAACGATGATAGTGAGACCATGGTGCCATCATTTATTTAAAGGCCTACTTCTCGTCATTTTGAGGTGCGAAGTTTGGCGAAGGGGCTTCTTAATTGGAACATTTTAATATTTTAATTTTTATTTAATTTATCATGGGTGAATTTATTTTGGTTTTTAATTTCAGAATTTATTTTGAAAAATAATGTTTTTGTTCTAGGAGAAATAGATTGATAGTAAACTGTGTCTTTATTAATTGATAAGGAGGCCTTTATATAGGCATTACATCAAGTATCCCTGTGAATCAGAGATTCCCTATCTAATACAGAATCTAGACTACTAGTCTTATTAGGACAAGACACACCACGGAAGTTACGGAATTAACCTTCCTTGAACACTCCCCCTTGGGTCGCGTCCTCAATGGTGTATGAACTGTTGCCTCGTTAAAACCTTTGCCAGCAAACAAAAACCTCTTGGGCAAAAATAAAAGCATGGTCTAAGGGAAAAGAGTACAACGCACCAACTACAAGTATGTGAGACATGCATAACTAGACTCCCCCTGAAGTCTAGACGAGAACTCCCCCTGATAGTCAATCAGTCTTTGAGTTCGGATAAGCGACACATACCAATGCGCTTTACATGCTTCACAAATGTAGATTTGGGTAGAGACTTGGTGAACAGATCAGCTGCATTATCTTTTGAGCTGACTTGCTTCACTTGGATATTCAAAGTCTCTTGCTGCTGCTGATTGTAGAAGAACTTAGGCGAAATGTGTTTAGTATTGTCACCCTTGATGTATCCCAACTTCATCTGCTCAATGCATGCTGCATTATCTTCAAATAAGCAAGTTGGTCCCATCGTAGTAAACTCAAGTCCACTAGACTCTCGAATGTGAGATATAACTGAGCGAAGCCAAACACATTCTTTGACTGCTTCATGTAGTGCAATAATCTCAACATGGTTCGAGGAGGTAGCAACAAGGGTTTGTTTGGTTGATCTCCAAGATATCGTCGTATTCCCAATGGTAAAAACATAACCGGTTTGGGAACGTCCTTTGTGTGGATCTGACAAATATCCAGCATCAGCAAATCCTACCATCACATCATTTGGTGTATCTGAGTAGGAGGGGGTATCGCCAAAGCCGTATCGGGACCACGACTTAGCATCCTCGGGTCCGGATATGTTGGCGGATATGGCTGCAGGATGGCGGATGGCCGAGCCAAAACCAGTCTTGGCGGATATGACTGCAGGATGGCGGATGGCTGAGCCAAAGCCAGTCTTGGCGGCTGACCGGTGGCGATCCGAGCCATGGTTTGTGCTGTTGGATGCAAGAGATCGACTAGGTGTCGAATCCTGATGAGTGTATTGATAGTACAAGCCCATGTCAAGGGTTCCTTTAAGGTATCGAAAGATGTTCTTGATTCCAACCCAATGACGTTGTGTTGGCGCAGAGCTAAATCTAGCTAACAAGTTCACTGAGAAAGCAATGTCTGGTCTAGTACACTAAGCTAGGTATAACAAAGCTCCAATTGCACTAAGATATGGATATTCAGCTCCCAAGACCTCTTCGTCATCTTCTTTCAGACGAAAGGGATCTTTGTTGATATCCAGACTTCTAACGACCATGGGAGTGCCTGTAGGATGCATAACTTTATCCATGTTAAATCGCCTGAGCATCTTTCGGACATATGCAGATTGGTGTATAAAGATTCCACCACTTCGGTGCTCTAGTTCTAAGCCTAGGCAAAACCGAGTCCTTCCCAGATCTTTCATCTCGAATTCGGATTTCAAGTAGCTTGCGGTCTCATTGATCTCATTTAGAGTTCCAATGATGTTCATATCGTCAACATAGACGGCTATAATGGCAAATCCTGAACTTATTCTCTTTATGAACACACAAGGGCACAACTCATCATTCTTGTATCTTTTCCCAATCAAGTAATCACTTAACCGTGTGTACCACATCCTACCAGATTGTCGGAGTCCATATAGAGATCGTCTCAACCTGATAGCAAATGAACTTCGTGGTTTTTGCTCACTTGACTTGGGTAACGAAAGTCCTTCTGGCACTTTCATGTACATCTCCGTATCTAGATCCCCATAAAGATATGCTGTTACAACATCCATAAGCTGCATATTGAGTCTCTCTGAGACTACCAAACTGATTAAGTATCGGAAGGTAATAGTATCCATGACAGGAGAATACGTCTCCTCATAATCAATTCCAGGGCGTTGAGAAAAACCTTGCGCCACGAGTCGAGCTTTATATCGCTGGACTTCACCATTCTCATTGCGCTTTCTGACAAAGACCCATTTATGTCCAACAGGCTTCACGTTCGGCGGTGTAGGCACAACTGGTCCGAATACTTGCCTTTTCTTTAGAGAGTCTAGTTCAGCCTGGATTGCTTCTTCCCACTTCGGCCAATCCGCCCTACGTTGACACTCATCAACAGTGCGGGGTTCCATATCGTCGTCGTCAATGACTTCTTGAGCAACGGTGTAGGCGAATGCATCATCGATATACATGGAATTCCTTTCCATAAGATTGTGCATGCATAAGTAGTTTAGTGAGATTTCCTTGTTCTCCAACATCAACGGTGAGTCTGAGACGTCCCCCAGATGATTCAGAGTTGATTCTTGGACATAGGTATAGTCGGAGACAATCTCGTGTGACGGCGTCACAATATCGATGATGAACGGATCGCTTTGTGCCTGGACACATGCCTTCTTTCTAGGTACATTGTCCTTGGAACCGATTGGTCTCCCCCTCTTTCTAGGAGGATCCGAAGTCGACGCCGGCCCTCCACTTGAAGGTGCCGAGCCTAGGTTGCCGACGGCACCTAGGCCTGCGGGTCCGAGACCGACGGCGCGTGCTCGCGCATGGCGAAGAATGTTGAGCCTTGCAGGTACATTCGCAGCAGGTATGGTTGATCTTGTCACTTTCGCAATATCAGTAAAGGAGTCGGGCATCGAATCCGCCACCTTTTGTAGTTCCAATATGCGTTGTATTTCGGTCTCACACTGAGACGTACGGGGATCATAATGAGACATAGTGGGAGAGAACCACGTCAATTCCTGACGTTCACTAGGGACGGATGCGGCCCCATCTCCCCCTAACGGCGGGAAGGATGTCTCATTAAAGTGACAATCTGCAAATCTTGCAGTAAACAGATCACCTGTCATAGGCTCTATGTAGCGGACAATTGTTGGTGCTTCATATCCAACATAAATAGCTAATCGTCGTTGTAGACCCATCTTGGTACGCAGTGGAGGCGTGATAGGCACATATACGGCACAACCAAAAGTACGCAGATGTGAAATATCAGGCTCGTAACCAGTTACCAACTGGTACGCACTAAATGGTTGGCTATCTGTGGGTCGTAGACGAATAAGCATAGCTGCATGTAATATTGCATATCCCCATGCCGAAACTGGCAAGTTTGTGGCCATGACAAGAGACCTAGCTACAAGCTGTAGTCTCTTAATGGTTGCTTCTGCAAGACCGTTCTGAGAATGAACGTGGGGCACGGGATGTTAAACTTCAATCCCAACTGACATGCAATAGTCATCAAAACACTTTGACGTAAACTCTCCAGCATTATCCAGTCTGATTGACTTAATCGGATTGTCCGGGTGGTGAGCCCGAAGCTTAATGATCTGAGCTAGGAGTTTAGCAAATGCAGCATTCCTCGTGGACAACAACGCTACGTGTGACCAACGCGGTGACGCATCAACCAGAACCATGAAATATCTAAATGGTCTGCATTCTGGTGTTATAGGTCCACAAATATCACCTTGTATTCGTTGTAGGAACGGAATATTCTGTTTATTATCAATAGCAAAAGATGGTCTTGCTTGAAGTTTTGCTAGTGAACAAGCTTTGCAAAACGAACGATGAGCATTAGACATCGCTACAGAAGCATGAGAAGCAGGAGGAGGCCGAACCTCTCCTTAGAGCCGAGAGGCGGCTATCGACGGCATGGCGGCCGAACTGAGGCCGAGGCGCCCTCTGTGCTTTTGTGATCTGAAAAACGGATGACCGTGGGAGCATTTCAGAATACGAATCATCAGATCACGACCCGGATGACCGAGTCTCTCATGCCAAAGCTTGTAAGCATCTGAATCGCATAAGACAACAACATGAGATTCATTGGCTCTAATGGTTGTGAAATACATGCCATTTCGAACACGCTTACACTTCTCCACAATGCGAGTACGCAAATTCTCAGTGGAGGTGATCAACAGATATTCAGTTCCATTTTCAACATAAGTGCTGGGGTGATAGTCGTTGTCACGCACATCCTTGAAAGCTAGCAAGGTTCTTGGCGCCTTAGGCGCATATAGGGCGTCCTCTACCCGAATTTCAGTGCCATTTGGCAATAAGAATTGAGCAGTGCCATGACCCTTAATGACGGGTCCGGTTCCTGTCATCGTAGATAACGACGATTCTCTTGGCGAAAAATCTGAAAACAATTGTCGATTCCTCAGAATCGTGTGAGTTGTTGCACAATCCAACAAACACTCAATCTCGCCTTGATACATCTACAAAAACAATGTAAATTGAATCAATAGTCTACTTTAGACTTTGGCGAACACTTTAAAGTAAGTGTACTGAAGCAATATATCATCACAAAATAAAGTACATTAAGGCCAATAACATAGCCATGGCAACGACATAACTTGAGAGAAAGAGAGAAGCCTTATTTTAATCACCGAATACCAACATTGAGAGTTAACATAGCCTAGTTCAGAGATTGAGACCGGACACCGTCGTAGGTGGCGTGGCCGAGCCAAGGCCGAGGCCAAGGCAAAGGTCGGGGCCAAGCCAAAGCTGAAGCTGTGGTAAGGTCGAAGCTACCCTGAGACCGAGCCGAAGCAAGGCGAGTGGTGAGGGTCGGTCAGGCATTGAGGTAATGCGATGCGACGGTTAAGTTAAATCCGAAGCATGGCGAGTCCGAAGATACGTCGTTGCCGAGCCATTGATGCAAAAGTTGCATTTGTTCGATAAGCTATCGATTGTTGGTTTCAAAAACCGGATTCGGTGTTGAGCCAAGCTTGGTGAGTGGCCATGGCGAGCGAGGCCTGGCGGATCGCGGCCAAGTTGGCGAGTAGCCATGGCGAGCGAGGCCTGGCGGATCGCGGCCAAGTTGGCGGATTGCCGCCAAGTTGGCGGATCGCAGTCAAGTTGGCGGATCGCGGCCAAGTTGGGGTATCGCGAGTCTCTCGTTTTGTCTTTGTGATCTTATTTCGGATACGAGTTAACATCACCAGAACTGTGGTGAACTCAAAATAATTATGCCATTGAGAATTGGACGCATTGAACCATTTATGCTTTCATAGGGATGTAAAAATCTCAAATCATTCGTAGAATAAGAGAAATATTATTGATGACAACTCAAAAGTACATCAAGGTTGTTCTAAAATAGAGCGACTTATCGAACAAAGCCGTGATTTATTGACTATATTATGTCAAAATACCAAGCAAAATCAAACTTGAATATGTATCTCATGACCTAAGTCAAATACTTATTCATAATCTGGAGTATCATACTCTTGAGTCCTACGTTTCTTGGTAGGTTGGAAGTCATCGATGGTGAAGTTGGTATCTTCCTCATCGTATTCTTCTTCCTCAAAGTCTCCTACATAGTTCGTTTCTTGTTCTATGTATTGTTTGTGTTTCTTGTAAGCGGCTTGAATCTCTCTACTTGCTGTGCAATCGCGTTGAAAATGATTCTTAGAGCCACATTTGAAGCAAGGAGCCGAAGCATTGTTCGGCGTATGGCCACCACGCCTGGGACCGGACCAAAACTGTTCCTCCCTCTGGGAGCGGCGGCGCCGCCACCATCCCTTGTCCAAGAAAGCTGTCGGCCACGGTCGGCGCCTCTTCTCCCTCCTCGTCCGCCACGTGTTGCTCTTGGCGTACGTGGTGGTGGTGCTTGACGTTCATGAGATTGATGCTTTTGCTTAGAAGTTTTACCACGGGCTTGATGAGATTCCGCAATGAATTTCGGTCCTCGAGGCCTCTTATTGGTGGTAAGAATCAACTCATGGTACCTCTCCTTTCTTTGAAGTACATTCATCAAATCACTGAAGGTTTTGATAGTGCCTTTCTCACGGAGATCGCGGTACTGATGCGACAACATGGACGCAGATTCTGGGAACGTCGTGAAAGTCTTCTCCATCATATCGTCATCGGTCTTTTCAACCCCACAAAAGCTCAAATCAGATTGCAAGTTTAGCATAGTCTGATGATATTCCTGGACGGAATCAAAATCCAATAAGCGGATTTGCTCCCAATCTGACATGAGGTCTGGGAGTTGTGCGTCATGCACATTGTCGAAGCGGTCCTTGAGATATCCCATAGCTCTTTGGGATCGGTTTTCCTCAGGTATTGCTTCTTGAGCGTTGGATGGATATGGCGCCTGAGAAACATCAGGGCTTGTGCTTTCTGTTCAGGAGAAGCTTGTAAGCTTGCATCCTCAAGAGGGTTGATGGTGGCGGTAAATCTTTTACCAATGAAGGTGTTCTCTACATCTGAGATCCACCTCTTGTATTCCTTGCCTTGGACATCCAAGATGTCAAATTCTGGACGCTGAGTGTCAGCCATCTACAGAACACAAACAGGGAGACGTTAGTATATTTGAATACTAATCAAGTTTGATTGTTCTTTTAGAACAGTGCCAAGATATATCATGGTCACATAAATCGATGCTTAACGTGACTTCAAGTCACAATCGATATCTTCCCTTTGTTTTCTTTTAAAAAGAATACGTTATGGTTCACAGTGACATCACAGTCACAAGCATAACGGTGGCCGGTAACATCACAGTTACCCCAATAAACGTTGGCACCAGGGTGACTAAATCCCCGTATGCCGTCCCGAGAAGAGATAGAATCGGGATGAAGAAGCAGGGACACGAAAAGGTCCCGGAAGAAAAACAAAACCTAACTATTGAAAATTCAGAAGCGGGAACGTTTATAAAATATTTACCTCTTCAAGAGAAGCTATCAAACGAAACTTGACTTTTGGGGAAGCTTGTTTTCTTCGATTCTTCTTGATTTCTTCTCAGCAACGAATAAGGCTTCGAGGACCGCTTGCTTGGCTTGCGAGCAATTTTGGTCTTCGAGGGATGCGTGCAAAGAATAGCACACAAGGGAGGGCTGCTGGCAAGCCGGTCTGCTGAGAGGCAGAGGAGGAGCAGCTCGTGAAGGTACGGCGCGGCAGGGAGGCAGGTCGGCAGCGCAGGTACTGCCGAGAATGGACCGACGGTGCCGGAGGTAAGGACGGCGGTCGGCGGTCGAGATTAGGGTTTCGGAAAATCAGTGTTTTAGGGCTATTAGACGGGAGGCGAGAGCAACGTGCTGATAACGTGTTCTAGGAGAAATAGATTGATAGTAAACTGTGTCTTTATTGATTGATAAGGAGGCTTTTATACAGGCATTACATCAAGTATCCCTGTGAATCAGGGATTCCCTATCTAATACAGAATCTAGACTACTAGTCTTATTAGGACAAGACACACCACGGAAGTTACGGAATTAACCTTCCTTGAACAGTTTTAAATTATTTTTAATCCTTGTAACTTATGGCTATTGGTTACTACCCTATTAATTAATCATAAGGAGTGCCCTACAAGCCTATATATACCACCATTTTTTGCATGAAATAATAAGTTGACAAGTGAGAAACAAAATATTCACCCATTGTTTTCTATAAGAAATTCCTCAAAAATGTGTCTTGTGTTTTTGTTCGGCCAAAGAAAGGTGTACATTTGGTGGAGGTTTGGGTTTCTCTAATTTGTGCGGATTGGAGTGGTCATAAAATTTGTGTTGGGTTGTTGTATTCTGGAGGGGATAAGTCCAGAGATATTTGATGCACCGATTTTATTCTGCAGAGGGCTTGAATATCCTTAAAGAAAGCAGCATACGGATAAGAGCATAATATGCGACATTCTTAATGTGTTTTATCCCCATTTATGTAATTGTTTAACTCTTATTGTTGTAATATAGAGTCCTTGAGTCTAGTTTTGAGTCTTTGACAGAATTGTTGGTGAAAAGAGCTTAATTGTCGAATATTGCATGATTTACGAAGAGTTTGATTCAAAATAGGATTCCTTATTGCATTAGGAATCCTAATCAGTTTAGGAGTCTGCATGTCTCGACGTTTCTTAAAACGACAAAGGTTTTAAGAGTTTCAATCAAAATAGAACTCCTTGTTGAACCAGGAAATCCTGACAGAATCAAGAATCAATCAAATCATAAATTGTGCTACATTTTATCTTCTCTTTCTTTTATATAATTTTCTCTTATTTTCAGGAATAAATTGAAGAGTTTTCGTTGGAAACAAAAAGGAGAAAATCAGATTTAAAGGGGAAGCATACCGAACACATGCCATGAAGCTTGGTAATCAAGGAACAAAGAAAGCATGTCATGCACATGAGAATGAGAAGAAGAATTCGGATTAAACTACAAGAGGAGTGCACGGCAAGAAAGAAGAAACCGAATTAAGAAGAACTTATTGCCGAAATACTTGAAGAAATTAAAGATGAATGTGGACTGAATTGCATACACATTCATTCAGGGTTTGTGCCGAAATATTATGAATTTATTAAAAGAGAATTTTAGCACACATGATAAGGAAAAGAAGAGTCTTGCCTTGCAAGAAAAGTAAATAGAGTTTCGGCACAACTCTTTGTGCTGAACCCTAGCCTTTGCCGAAACCCTAGATCTTCCCTCTCCCATATATATAGTTTGACATGCATAGGAAAATATCATCTCGTCTCTCTCTTTCACTTAGCCAAAGTTCTGCCAAATAAACAACCACAATATCAAAGACAATATCAGCCGAATCCATCTCCACCACTACACCTAAATCACAATACCATCTCCACCAAATCATCTCTTTGCCGAAAGTCTCTTCAAGGTTTCTACAAAGTGTGATTCACTCTTCTCTCATGGCTGAATATTATCTTTGTAATTATAATACTTTGTCTATGAAGATTATATATATTTGTGGATGTTTGTTTAGTTTTATTAATTCAATTTTGGATTTTCGAATCAGCTACTTGTTAATCTAAATTCGGTTTATGTTCATAATAGTTTTCGATTTTAATTGTTATATATTACAAATTGCATGTGTTCTTAATTATGTTTTGGTTTATTTTCTGAATTCGTATGCAGCACAAGTTTAATGTGTGAGTTCGGCCTTGATCATGGCCGAATCTCATATGTTTGCTTTATATGCCGAATATTATATGAGATGCTTCATACGCGAAGTTGATTCATCTTGTATGCGTTCAAAGGGCTAGAGTAATTCTGGAAATATACATATTGATGGGGTGAGGTGATGCCATACTTGTTACTTGTTTCCAATTCGACTCATTGTGATTACGTGTTTCTTGGTTTAATTTCTACGCGAAGTGTCTTTAAACTATTTAATACTATGTTTGGGATTATGCGCGAAGCTAGTTCTGAATAATTTAGGAGTTTTGCTAATTAGATGAACCGCGAAGGGCTCTAATTAAATTGGAACTAAAATTGATATTGAATGCATGCCGTTTGTTATATTACTACTTTGTGCAAATTTGTTAATTGTTATGTGAATTTTGTGTTTAGTGTTTTGAGTAAGAGATGATGATCATATGTATATATTTAATTTAGTTTTAAATTTCGTAAATTTCAGTAGTGTTAGATATAAACTCAAACCCCCCTCCCCCCATATTGATATGTGATGCTTTGTGTAATTGAATGTCTTTGATTTCCCCGGATGGAACGATCTCTACATGTCAATACTACACTCGACAAAAGAAGGGTAATATATGTATGAGATTGTTTTGCAGGTACAAATGTGCGTGTAATTTGGTCTCATCAATTTTTGACGCAATTGCCAGAGAAATTAAAATTGTTTAATTTCATGAAGTGTCACTTTGTAACAATTGTATATTTGTTAAATTTCGGATTGTTCAATTTTTAGTTTTTGGTTTTGTATAATTTTAAGTTTTTGGAATTGTAATAGTAATTAGGGTTTTCGATTTTGTTTATATTGTTGCCGAAATTTATTTATTTTATCATATGATTTATGTTTGTAACACTTAGTTAAATTGCTAGAAGTTTAAAGGTTTATTTATGTTTGATTTACTTTGGCTTCGAGGGGAAGAGGAATAGGTAATGTCATTATTATCAATTTATAGCCTTAACCCTTCATGTTATCTTTCGAGATTTCATGAGGTCGAGGGCGGCTTTTATTAGACAATAGTGGTAATGTCAACACAATGTTCCAAACTGAGTAAGGGGCATAAAGGCTCGCCTATTAGTTCGTTTGTCTCTATTATGGATGTCAAGGTTTGTTTAACTAGATCTCAAGGCCCACAGACTGCTATCTCTTCTCTGTGAAGGGGGCGATAGGGAGTTCGCTCTCCGTCGTGGTAACCAATAACGAGTCTTGCCTTGCTCCATGATAGAACTTTCGTTTTAGCCTTCTGAAACCATGGAATGTTGTGTCTAGACGATATCACCTAGGCTGCACGTCCACCGAGCTTCGAAACCTAAAGTAGATTGAGCATGAGTACGTCTTAAAACTTGAATTAAAATGTTACCTTTAACTTTTGAGGTATATCGGATAAAAGCATGATACTACCTTGGACTGTTTCAGCTCATTGCACTGTTATCTCCTCTGCTCCACGTACCTCTAATTTTAAAGTTGTGAATAAAAGCAATTAGACACTAAAAATTCGACATATTTGATGTGCTTTAATATTTTCAGAAATTTTGTAAAGTTTAATTCGAATCCTTTGTTACTTGTTGAACCGAATGCTTGTTTGATACTTGTAAATTTTGTGATACTTATACTTTGTTTGTGATATATACTCTTATACTTGTACATTTTCGTTACTTGTTTGCTACAATATCACTAACTGATACTACTAACACCTAACTCTAACTATACTTAAGAAAATTTTACTTGCTCTTCGTTTTCATTCTTGTTTATTGGCAACTTGATCTTCACAAATTCTCAGGTACATGAATGTCCATCATTCCAGGTTGGTCACAAGAAATTGAAGATCGCTTAAACGGAATTTATGGAGACAGAACCGAGCAAGGATCACCGAGCTACCGACGAAATTTTCGTCGGCTATAATTCGTCAGTAAAAGGGCGTCGGTAAAACGAATGGCCGACGAAAATAACGAAATCGTCGGCCATTCCAAAATTATCACCGACGAAAATTCATTTTGTCGACCAAACCTTGGCAAAATATCCGACGAAATTCGTCGGATATTTTCGAGTATGGCCGACGATATCGTAAACTTCGTCGGCTATTTGTTTTGAAATATAGCCGACGATTTCATCTATTTCGTCGGTTATTTCGTCAGAATATATTAATATTTTAATAGGCATTAATTAATTATAGCCGACGAAATAATGTCATTTTCGTCGGCTATAACTGTTATAGCCGACGAAATAATGCCAATATCGTCAGCCATTCTTACATTTTGGGGAAAAAAAATTAAATTAATTTCTAAATTACAATTCCAAGCAACCTGCAATTCACAATGACAATCCATGCATTTACACCAACAAGAAACACGTCTAAATGAATTATTATTTAATTTGTTCCAATATACATAAAATATAACCCTAATCATCACCTAAAGCAGTAAAGTCCACCACGTCATCCCCAGCATCTTGCTGTCCATCATGCTCGTCATCCTGCTGAATGAACTCGGGAGGTTGAGGCATTGGAGGTTCATCTAACGGCTCAAACGGGGGCGGGGGTTCAAGGCCTTGTTGTTGTGCCGCAAACATAGCATTCCACCAGTTTTGTTGGCCGGCGTAGTTGTGTCACCGAATTCTATCGCATTCAGCATGTCAACTGGACATTTCGAAATGATACTACTGTGTTCTGCGTTGTTGCTCCTGTGATCTACGTTGTTGCTTCTGTGATCTCTGGAACTGGGCCGCCAATCTTGCATTTTTTTCTATGTGCATAACGTCTAGGAAGTGACGGATCAACAACTCACACCAGTACGGGAGTTCCCACAATATGCTCTTATGTGTCCAGAATTTGTACTCCTCAGGTCTTTCAGGTATTTCCGCTACAATATCGGGATGATTGCTGAGGGGCCCAAAATCGTACTCATTAAGCACTGCTAAAATTTCTCTTCCCGTCCATCTTCTGGGAGGACGACCGTGTTCTTCGGTTCCATCAAATGAGGCGGACTCGTAACGCCAGTGGTGATCCCCGGAAGGAACACACGATGACCAGAAGCATATCTTGTTGCAATGAGGGGTGCTCCCATAATCGCTGAGGCACTCTAGACAAGCCTTGTATCCCCTAACAACGCTGCCCGACAACATCCCATAAGCAGGAAAATCACTAATGGTACCAATAACCATGACATGCATCTGGAACGTCTCTTCCTTGTACTTGTCAAAAGTGGGATGACCAACGTCCCACAATACCTTAAGCTCTTCAATCAATGGTCTCATATACACATCGAGACATTTCCCTGGGTAACCAGGCCCCGGAATCAACAACGTCAACATATTATATTCCTTCTTCATGCACATCCACGGAGGAAGGTTGTAAGGTACCAAAACCACCGGCCATATACTGTATGAAAGACTCATGGTGTCGAAAGGGTTGAACCCGTCAGTTGAGAGCCCGAGCCTGACGTTTCTGACATCTGACGCAAAATGAGGAAACTCATTGTTTATATGCTTCCAAGCCGCTCTGTCAAAGATGTGTGTCATGATATCTGCGTCTCCCGCGTCCCGCTCACCGTGCCATCTCATAGCTTTTGCGGTGGTTTCTGAGATGTACAACCACCCAAGCCTATCTCTCAACGGAAAATACCGAAGCACTTTCATAGGTTTCCTATTTCCTGCTCCCGTCAACTTATATCGGTCAGAATGACATATCGGACATGCGTCAAGGCTAGCAAGGTCATTCCCTTCTGCATCTTTACCCCAGAAGAGAACGCAGTCAAATGCGCATGCATGGATCTTAATGTAGGAAAACCCTAGATCTTTGAGGATACTTCGGACCTTACGATGATTGGTAGGATTACAATGACCCTCCTCCAACAACGAAGAAGTGTATTGTAGATATTCATCCACTTGCCTGATAGTCGATTTTATCTCGACTTTAATCCTCATTACCTCCATCACACTTTCAAGAATTGTCTTCTCAGAACTTGAAGACACAGGGGTTTGTTGCAATGCAATCAGTTTGTTGTACTTGTCAAAAGCAGCAGTGTTGACAACTTGTGGGAAGGGCTGCACCGGGTCATGCATATATTGTTCCCCACATACACCGCTTTCAAAAGGAAACACGTCGTTGACGAATGCCATTGTTGGATGTACTACTACTGCCCGCCTAAAAAAACTGCCCATGATCATGCGATCCATCTAATGATGGCTCACCGTGATATATCCAACGTGTGTACTTCGGCCAAAACCCATTACTCTTTAGGTGCTCCCATACTGTCCTAATCGGAAATCGACACATATCACTGCGACACCTACATTTATTGCACGGACAATAATGCTATTCATTCCCGTTTGCATTTTCCATCACACTTTAAAGAATTGTCTTCTCAGAACTTGAAGACACAGGGGTTTGTTGCAATGCAATCAGTTTGTTGTACTTGTCAAAGGCAGCAGTGTTGACAACTTGTGGGAAGGGCTGCACCGGGTCATGCATATATTGTTCCCCACGTACACCGCTTTCAAAAGGAAACACGTCGTTGACGAATGCTATTGTTGGATGTACTACTACTGCCCGCCTAAAAAAACTGCCCATGATCATGCGATCCATCTAATGATGGCTCATCGTGATATATCCAACGTGTGTACTTCGGCCAAAACCCATTACTCTTTAGGTGCTCCCATACTGTCCTAATCGGAATCGACACATATCACTGCGACACCTACATTTATTGCACGGGCAATAATGGTATTCATTCCCGTTTGCATTTTCCTCGACGAACTGCAAAAAACTCACAACTCCTGTAGTGTATCGTCGGTCATGCCTTGGAAGCGAAATCCAACTCTTATCCGGATCCATATATAGCCTGAAAATAATATATATATATAACTTTAATTAATAAGAAATTAATTAACACATACATATATATATATATATATAAATCCTTAATAATTAATTACATTACAATATATATTATTATCAACATCAACTCATATATATATATATATACCATTAACAACCATTATTTAAGTTACACTATATATCAACCATTATTTAAGTTAATTACACTATCAACAACCATTAATTAACATATATATATATATATAATTAAACTCCACACACACATGCACACACACACACACACACACACATATATATATATATATATATATATATATATATATATATTTTAACACTAATTAAAATAACATCAAATTAAAACACATAATTAAACTCTAACTTAAAATCAACTCAACTACAACTCAAAATCAACATATATACATACATTCTAACACTAAAACAACAACAAAATAAAAAATCACTTACTAACTCAAAATCACTAAAACTCAAAATCAACTCAACTAAAACTCAAAATCAACATATATACACATATACGTATCTATATATAGCTCCACAATGTAAGAGAGGACGGATTTCAACAATACCCACAGATTTTTCACTCTTTCTCCCGTTTTTTTTTAAATGAGCAGCTGCTGTCTAAATCTGAAAATATATAGACTTATAGCCGACGAAAATGTCAATTTCGTCGGCCAAAATTTCAAAAGTTTTCGTCGGCTAATGTTTTAGAGAAAGGCCGACGAAAATCCAAAATCGTCGACTGAAATATGAATATAGCCGACGATTTTTGTTTATACCAACGAAAAAACAGTATCGTCGGCTATGGTTAAACTATGGCCGACGATTTTGTTTTTCTACCGACGAAAAATAAAATCCTCGGCTATTCTATGGAATTACAGTCGAAAATTTTTAGTCGTCGGCCGTTTTTTTTTATTTCGTCGGGAAAAGCCCTTTTTCTGGTAGTGTCAATTCGTGTCCCCCACCTCATCACTTTTTGATCGTGACGTTGGAGCTCCATTTTCACCATTTCCCTCCAACGTTTCGTGTGAACTTAACCATTTGTTCCACGAAGATCCAGAGTTTGAGCTACTCACTAGTCCATTCCCAACAAATCTGAACTTCTATTTACCTAATCCACAACCAAGAATGGCATCAATCAGAGAGCAGAATGGACACTTGACCGATGGAGGCATGGTGCCTTCAAACATCACTTATCCAGCCGTGGCGGCCGGAAAATCTGAAGACTTCGAACTTTGTGGAGGATTCATGAGCGAGCTTCCAAAGTTCCATGGACTTGCGGGTGAAGATCCCAATTCTCACTTGCAACATTTTCAATTCACATGTGAGTCCATGTGTCCAAGAGGAGCAGATTTACAACTTGTGAAGATGAGAGCATTCCCATTTTCACTCGATCTTAAAGCAAGGAGTTGGTTGTTTGCCGTACCATCAGGAAAGATCACTTCGTGGAATACCATGGAGCATGAATTCCTTCTCAAGTACTTTCCAGCATCAAGAGTGACTCAACTGAGGAGTCAGATCACAGGAATTCGGCAAGCTCAAGACGAGCCATTTTGTGATTATTATGATAGGTTCAAGAGTCTCATTGCCTCTTGTACAACTCATGGTATTCGTGAAGGTCTTCTCCTTCAATACTTTTATGAAGGAATGCGTGATTATGACAAAGAGTTTCTCGATTCAGCAGCTAGAGGATCTTTCCTAGCGAAGGGTAACGTAGAGGCCAAGGCACTTTTGGACACTAGAGCTTTGAAGAATCAACAGTTTCAAACGCCAACTCGTGCAAAGCAAGTACACGAGACTAGAGCTAACCCAGCATTGGAAGAAAAAGTTGACAAGCTTGCCAACATGATGGCACAACTTGTGAAGTCTCAACATGCTCAAGTTTGTGGGGTGTGTGATGATAGTCACCCCACGGATCAATGCCCTCAAATGGGAGGAGAAAGCATGGAGGAGGTCAATGCTTTGGGATATCAAGGAGGAGGATTTCAGAATTTCAACCCAATGTATCGTGATCACCCGAACTTCAGATGGAGCAATAATGACAATGTACTCAAGCCCAACGTGGCAACAAACGCACCATATCAACCAAGGGCAGCTGTTCCTTTCCAAAGGCCACAAGCTCCTTACGTCCCACACAATCAAGGTATGTCAAACGTACCTAACTTCGATGAGATCATGAAAGCTTTAGGTTTGGGACAAAGTCAGCTTAACGCCTCTACACAAGCTTTGTTGGTGGGACAACAAATAAATGCCAAGGATATAACTGAGCCGAAGAATCAGATGGGGCAAGTTGTGGATTTAATGGGGCAATTCAACGAACAAGGGAGGCTACCCTCCAATGTTATCAAAAACCCCAAGAAGGAGTAAGCACAAGCCATCACCACAAGGAGTGGTAAAATTCTTGAAGGGCCGGCCCCTAGAGTTACAAAGAAGAAAGGGGCAGCCGTTAATGATAATGAGATCGAAGGTTATGCATTCGGCAATGATAAGGCCGAACAAGGGGTGAGCAAAGAAGATCTCGAAGTGATGAAGAAGAGGGATCTAGAAAAAGATCCGGCCACTTCCAACAAGGAAGCACCCAAGGTAAACGATTCCAATCTTAGTGGTTTAGTTAAAACTAACCCATCTTCGTGTTTGCCTTTTCCCTCTAAATTTGTAAAAACAAAGAAGGAAAAATCAGATGAGGAAGTGCTTGACATTTTTCGCAAGGTGGAGGTAAACATACATTTGCTTGAATGCATTAAGCAAATACCAAAGTATGCCAAGTTCTTGAAAGAGCGATGCACCACAAGAAGGCATACACGTGAGGAGCAAGTCGTTAAAATGAGCGAGACAGTTTCAGCTGTTATCCAACGAAAGCTACCTCCCAAGATGAAAGACCCAGGCAGCTTTACAGTGCCTTGTATAATTGGACAAACTTGTTTTGATAATGTTATTCTAGATTTAGAGGCTTCTATTAATGTCATGCCTTATAATGTTTTTAAGTCCCTAAATCTAGGAGAGTTAAAGAAAGAAAATGTGATTATAGAACTTGCTGATAAGTCTAACAAATATCCTGAGAGATATGTTGAGGATGTTCTTGTGCAGGTAAATAATCTGATATTTCCTACAGATTTCTATGTAGTTCACATGGAAGAGTCGTCCCTTAATTCTACTCAACTTCTGTTGGGGCAACCATTTATGAGAACGGCAAGAACTAAAATAGATGTTGCCAAAGACAATCTCATCATGGATTTTAATAGTGAAGTGATAAGCTTCAACGTTTTTGAAGCTATGAGATATCCAATTTCTGATTTAAAACCATGCTATGCTATTGATGTTATTGACTCTTGTGCACAGGTTTTATCAAGAACCTTGGATCAATAGCAACAAGCTATTGAGATGGGGGCCGGAATTGACGTTGAGAAAGAGCTAGGAGACGAGTGTGAACGAGGCACGGCTTGAACTTGAGCCGTGCATAGCAAATGTGGTTGCCGAACTAGTGGCAACACCTCTCATAAGGTATAACAAATTTACGTCAATTCCAATTAGCACTAACAAGTTTTTACCATCTACAAAAAAGGCCCCAACATTAGAGCTTAAAGCTCTACCAGATCACTTGAAGTACGTATACTTGGAAAACGATGACACTCTACCAGTTATTGTGTCATCGAAGCTGAGCGAGCAGCAAGAAACCCAATTGATTGATGTGCTTAAGAGAAACAAGACCGCCATTGGATGGACTTTGGCGGATATCAAGGGTACAAGCCCTACTACATGCGTGCATAGGATCTTGCTTGAAGAAGGAGCCAAGCCTACTAGAGAGGGTCAAAGACGTTTACACCCCCCTATGATGACGATTGTGAAGGACGAGGTAATCAAATTGCTTGATTGTGGCGTGATATATCCGATCTCGGATAGCCAATGGATCTCACCCGTCCAAGTTGTACCCAAGAAGAGTGGAGTGACCGTTGTGAAGAATGACAAGGATGAACTCGTGCCACAAAGATTGGTAACATGTCATAGGATGTGCATCGATTATCGCAAGTTGAATGCTACTACACGCAAAGATCACATGCATTTGCCTTTCATGGACCAAATGTTGGAATGATTAGCTGGACACGAGTTCTATTACTTTTTGGATGGGTATAGCAGGTACAATCATATTTGCATACATCCGGATGACCAAGAGAAGACAACGTTTACATGTCCCTTTGGTACGTTTGCTTATCGACGCATGACTTTTGGTTTATGCAACACACCACGTACGTTCCAACGTTGTATGTATTCCATATTTTTGGATTTTATTGAGAACATTATTGAAGTCTTTATGGATGATTTTAGTGTTTATGGAAAAGACTTTGATACATGCTTAGAAAATTTGGAATTAATCTTTGAAAGATGTGTTGAAACTAACCTTGTTTTGAATTGAGAAAAATGTCATTTTATGGTTAATCAAGGGATAGTTTTGGGACACATAATATCTGCTAAGGGAATAGAGGCTGATAAGACCAAAATTGATGTTATGCAACACTTACCCTCCCCCAAAACTGTGAGGGAGATTCGTTCTTTTCTTGACCATGCAGGTTTCTATAGGAGGTTCATCAAAGACTTCTCTATGGTGGCGAAACCCTTGTGTTCCATTTTGCAGAAAGATGTGTCATTCGTGTGGAGCAAGGAATGCGAAGAAGCATTCGGCAAGCTCAAAGAGTTATTAATTTCGGCACCTATTATGGCGCCACCAGATTGGAGTTTGCCATTTGAGCTCATGTGTGACGCATCAGACTATGCCGTTGGAGCAGTTCTTGGACAAAGAAATGAAAAGAGGCCGAATGCCATATATTATGCCTCTAGAACTTTAAATGATGCTCAATTAAATTACTCCACCACGGAAAAAGAACTTTTGGCTGTTATTTTTGCTTTAGAGAAATTTTGTTCTTAACTTTTGAACTCTAAAGTGATTGTGTATTCAGATCCTGCAGCCCTTAGGTACTTAATGAAGAAGAAAGATGCCAAACCACGCTTGATTCTATGGATCCTCTTATTACAAGAGTTTGGCATCGAAATCAAGGACAAAAAGGGGAGTGAAAACGTTGTGGCGGATCACTTGAGCAGAATTATGCAAGAGGAGGACACGCTCCCATTGAGAGAGTCCTTCCCATATGAGCAGCTTTTTCGATTGGAGACACATGAACCTTGGTATGCTGATATTGTAAATTATTTGGTTACTAAGACTTTTCCTAGTACATTTTTGAATTCAGCCAAGGCGAGGATCAAAAAGATTGAGCGACACTACATTTCGGACAATCCATACTTATGGAAGCATTGTAGCAATCAGATTATTTGACGATGTGTCCCACAAGAAGAGCATAGGCCGATCCTAGCTTTTTGTCACATTGAGGCGTGTGGAGGACATTTTGGTCCATGAAGGACAGCCCTTAAGGTATTGGATAGTGGATTTTATTGGCCCACGATTTTCAAAGATGCTTACATATTTTGTAAGACGTGTGATAGGTGCCAAAGAACAGGTAATATAGATCCAAAAGATCAAATGCCACTAAACCCTATTATCATTGTTGAAATATTTGATGTTTGGGGTATTGATTTTATGAGACATTTTTCTTCATCCAAAGACTTTATTTATATCTTATTGGTCGTTGATTATGTTTCTAAGTGGGTGGAAGTGAAAGCCACAAGGACTAATGATTCTAAAGTTGTTGCAGATTTCTTGAGAACTAACATATTTTCCAGGTTTGGAGTACCACGTGTGCTTATAAGCGATGGAGGTTCTCACTTTTACAACATAACTATAAAGGATTTGCTCAAGAAGTATGGAGTTACTCACAAAGTCTCCACCCCATATCACCCTCAGACAAGTGGAATAGCAGAAGTTTCGAATAGGGAGATCAAAAAGATATTGGAGAAAACTGTTGGCCCAACAAGGAAGGATTGGAGCGACAGACTTGATGATGCTTTGTGGGTGTATAGGACAGCCTACAAGACGCCTATAGGGATGTCTGCCTTTCGGCTCACATATGGCAAAGCATGCCATCTCCCGGTCGAACTTGAACACAAGGCGTGGTGGGCGGTAAAAGAGTTCAACATGAACTTAGACACGGCAGGATTGCATAGGAAATTACAATTAAGCGAGCTTGAAGAAATAAGGAATGATGCATATGATGCCGCTTGGATTTTCAAGGAGAAGACGAGACTATACCATGATAAGCAATTGAGGAGAAAAACATTTCAAATTGGACAAAAAGTCTTGTTATTTCATTCTCGTCTTAAATTATTTCCTGGAAAATTGTGATCACGTTGGGTTGGTCCTTATGTTGTTACTAATGTGTTTGTTCATGGTGCAATTGAAATTGAAAGTATTGAAACAGATAAAGCGTTTAAGATAAATGAGCATCAACTCAAACCTTACTACGAACCTTTTGAGGAGCACACCATTGAGGAAATATCACTAGAGGACGCACCAAGATCTTGAAATGCATGAAGAAGAGTCTAGGCTAAAGGACTATAAGCAACTAAGCGGGGGAGTGATACATTTCAACCAAAATTGTGAAGGAGCCATCAACGAGAGTTTGAATTTTCTAAATCCCTAAACTCTTTTTGGTTGAATTGTATAAATGGAATGTGTGGAATTATCTTTTGCTTAGAAATTACAACATTATTTTAATCTACATTAAGGACAATGTAATTTTCTAAGTGTGTGGTAGTGATACATGTTTCCATGTTTTGTTTTTGTTTGTTTATTTATTTGTTTCGAGTAAAGAAAAAGAAAATCAGAAAATACAGAAAAAATTTTAAAAAAATTTGTTTGTTTTTAGTTAAGATCGAGTCATAGATGCCTCTAAAAGAGTTGATGATGATTATATCTTTGAATGCATAGATGATTGTTTTGCATAATCATAAGAATTAATTGTGAGTTTCATGGATATTGTGATTAGTATGAACATGTGAGATTATGATTGACATACAATAAAGCGTGCATGTTTGAGTTAAATTGTTTCCATAATATCCTATGTGAGTTTTCGTGCCAAATACTTTCTTCTTGTGCGGTCAATATAATCAATGGCAGAAATTTGTACTAAACTTCATCATTCTTTGATTATTTAATGACTATGTGCCATACCTTTTAATGAACTCTAGAATGCTAGAACTTGATCTTGATGATTTTTGAGATTATTATTCATGACTATGCCTTGATTTTGAAAGTGATTGAAAAGATTTTATTAGGATTACCACCAAAGCCAAATATAGCATGTGCCTAATTTGTGCCCGTCGTGAGACTTTTTAGTTTTGACCCCTTTGAGCTTACATTGAGCCTTTCCTTCATTACTTTTATATACATTCCCTTTGCTTAGAATAGCTATATCTTTACCTTTGTTCTAAAGACTTGGGAAAGCTTGATTTGCAGATATGTGATGTGGAGTAATGTTGTGAAACAAGTGTGGGGTGAACTTAGCAAGAAATTGTATGATTGTATCTATGCCGTGCCTAAAAGACAAAAGAAAGTATATATTTTGGACAGAAAAATAATTGACAAGAAAAGAGAGGCACGGTTTTAGAATGGAAAACATTGCTAAGTTGTTGTGAAATTGGAGTTTGTTTATAAAGTGAAGGTCTTGCATTGTTATACTTGACATTTGTTCGGTTTCACTATTTTGGGGAAGAAAAGAATGAAGAATGGGCCCAACAAGTTGAAACTTAGCCCTTAAAGTGAAGTCATAAGGAGTATTGAGCTTTGCTAAGTCTTGGTGACATTTTATCACCACGATCCTAAATTGAGAATTCCTTATGCCAAACCCCATTTTATTCCCTTTAAAGATTTTTCTCATGATTCTTAAAATAGGTGAACTTTGTTTGTAGAGATTATCTCAAGAGTGAGCTTATGGTTGTGGTTCATTTGTGCACATAATTGTTATATGAAGTTTATCTTGTTAATACTATTCACAACGTGCTTTTATTTGATGAAATATGCAAGCTATTTGTTACCTTACAATCTATTCTCTTGCATATACTTTGATTGAATATTGCCATATCATGAGTGAAAAGAAGAGAGTATGCCTAGAAAGGAGGATCAAATTAACTTGACATGTTTACATGCTTATTTTCTTACTTCTTACTTGTTCATACCATGAAACACGTCTATGACGCTTGGGATTATCGTGCTTACACTTGAATGCTTAAACTTGAAAGCTATGTGTTTAAAAGATACTGAGACAATTATTTAGGGGCAATAGTTTTAGTATAGTCTTTTATTTTGTTTTGCTAAGGGACTAGCAAAAGCTAAGTGTGAGGTAGTTGATAAGAGCATAACATGCGACATTCTTAATGTGTTTTATCCCCATTTATGCAATTGTTTAACTCTTATTGTTGTAATATAGAGTCATTGAGTCTAGTTTTGAGTCTTTGACAGAATTGTTGGTGAAAAGAGCTTAATTGTCGAATATTGCATGATTTATGAAGAGTTTGATTCAAAGTAGGATTCTTTATTGCATTAGGAATCCTAATCAGTTTAGGAGTCTACATGTCTCGACGTTTCTCAAAACGACGAAGGTTTTAAGAGTTTCAATCAAAGTAGAACTCCTTGTTGAACCAGGAAATCCTGACAGAATCAGGAATCAATCAAATCATAAATTGTGCTACATTTTATCTTCTCTTTCTTATATATAATTTTCTCTTATTTTCAGGAATAAATTGAAGAGTTTTCGTTGGAAACAAAAAGGAGAAAATCAAATTTAAAGGGGAAGCATACTGAACACATGCCATGAAGCTTGGTAATCAAGAAACAAAGAAAGCATGCCCTGCACATGAGAAGGAGAAGAAGAATTCGGATTAAACTACAAGAGGAGTGCACGACAAGAAAGAAGAAACCGAATTAAGAAGAACTTGTTGCCGAAATACTTGAAGAAATTAAAGATGAATGTGGACTGAATTCCATACACATTCATTCAGGGTTTGTGCCGAAATATTCAGAATTTATTAAAAGAGAATTTTGGCACACATGATAAGGAAAAGAAGAGTCTTGCCTTGTAAGAAAAGTAAATAGAGTTTCGGCACAACTCTTTATGCCGAACCCTAGCCTTTGCCGAAACCCTAGCTCTTCCCTCTCCCATATATATAGTTCGACATGCATAGGAAAAGATCATCTCGTCTCTCTCTTTCACTTAGCCAAAGTTCTGCCGAATAGACCACCACAATATCAAAGACAATATCAACCGAATCCATCTCCACCACTACACCTAAATCGCAACACCATCTCCACCAAATCATCTCTTTGCCGAAAGTCTTTTCAAGGTTTCTACAAAGTGTGATTCACTCTTCTCTCATGGCTGAATATTATCTTTGTAATTATAATACTTTGTCTATGAAGATTATATGTATTTGTGGATGTTTGTTTGGTTTTATTAATTCAATTTTGGATTTTCGAATTAGCTACTTGTTAATCTAAATTCGGGTTATGTTCATAATAGTTTTCGATTTTAATTAGGGTTTGTTATATATTACGAATTGCATGTGTTCTTGATTATGTTTTGGTTTATTTTCTGAATTCGTATGCAGCACAAGTTTAATGTGTGAGTTCGGCCTTGATCATGGCCGAATCTCATATGTTTGCTTTATATGCTTAATATTATATGAGATGCTTCATACGCGAAGTTGATTCATCTTGTATGCGTTCAAAGGGCTAGAGTAATTCTGGAAATATACATATTGATGGGGTGAGGTGACGCCATACTTGTCACTTGTTTCCAATTTGACTCATTGTGATTATGTGTTTCTTGGTTTAATTTCTACGCGAAGTGTCTTTAAACTATTTAATACTATGTTTGGGATTATGCGCGAAGCTAGTTCTGAATAATTTAGGAGTTTTGCTAATTAGATGAACCGCGAAGGGCTCTAATTAAATTGGAACAAAAATTGATCTTGAATGCATGTCGTTTGTTATATTACTACTTTGTGCAAATTTGTTAATTGTTATGTGAATTTTGTGTTTAGTGTTTTGAGTAAGAGATGATGATCGTATGTATATATTTAATTTAGTTTTAAATTTCGTAAATTTCAGTAGTGTTAGATATAAACTCAAACCCCCCTCCCCCCCATATTGATATGTGATGCTTTGTGTAATTGAATGTCTTTGATTTTCCCGGATGGAACGATCCCTACTTGTCAATACTACACAAGGGTAATATATGTATGAGATTGTTTTGAAGGTACAAATGTGTGTGTAATTTGGTCCCATCAGATACCCGCGCCTCAGTCCCAAATTGTCAACGTACGTGTTTTTCTATTTAAAATTATTATTTTCTTTTAATTTCACCAACAATTTAAAGGAGATTCATAGAAGATGGAAGGGAGATCTCTGCCTTTCCACTTCAAAGGTGCACATTTCAAGAGATGGAAGGGAAAAATTCCCTTTTACCTGAATCTTCTCAAAGTCGCCTGTGTGCTTATTGAGAAGAATCCATTAAAGAAGAGTACCGAGGGCATGAATGAGGATGCCATATTGATCATTAAGAAGAAGTCAAATTTTGAGTATAATTGTCAGTATTATCTCTTGAATTGTCTTGCTGATCAATTTTATGAATATTATGATACAATATACTCTTGTGTCAAGAAAATTTGGAAAACTTTATGGAGCAAATATGATACTGAGGAAGTTGGTGCGAAAAAATATGACGCAAGCCCTTTTTTCCGCTATCAAATGGTGGATGGCAAGTCGATTGTGGAGCAAGTTCAAGACTTCCAAATGATTGTAGCTGAGGTTACATCCGAAGGCGTCAAAATTGATGATAATTTAGTGGTGGCTGGTATCATTGACAAATTTCCACCTTCATGGAGAGAGTTCTAAAAATTCATGCGTCACAAGCAAAATGAGATATCCATGGAGACCTTAATCACTCGCATCCGCGTTGAGGAGGAAGCAAGAGGTCAAGATGTTCTTATGTAATATACCAATAATTCTACCAACAAAGTAAATTTAGTATATTCCAATATAGTTTATCTTTATCTTAACTAACATGATGACAAATCAAAAAAGTTTAAGATAAAAGTCATACTAGCTAGACCAACAAAAATTAAGAAAGCGTACATATAATCGATCCAAGCTAGATAACCTCGTTCCATCACTACAAGAAAAAAAAACTTAGACGAGGAAAAATAAATTTCGTCGTCTAAGTAAAATACTTAGATGAGGAAAAAATTGTTTCCTCGTCTAAGAGAAGAACCCCGACGACGAAACAAATTGTCGTCGTCTATGTATTCTCTTAGACGACGAAACATATATTTCCTCGTCTAAGAGAAAAACTTAGACGACGAAATATTTGTTTCCTCGTCTAAGAAAATACATAGATGACGACAAATATTTTCATCGTCAAGGTTCTTCTCTTAGACGAGGAAACAATTTTTTCCTCGTCTAAGTATTTTACTTAGACGACGAAATTTATTTTTCCTCGTCTAAGTGTGTCACTTAGACGACGAAAATAATGTTTCCTCATCTAAGTGTTTCACTTAGACAACGAAATAAAAATTTCCTCGTCTAAGAAAATACATAAACGTCGACAAATATTTTCATCTTCAGAGTTCTTCTCTTAGACGCGGAAACTATTTTTTCCTCGTCTAAGTATTTTACTTAGACGAGAAAACATACTTTTTCTTGACACACTTAGACGAGGAAAAATATATTTCCTCATCTAAGTGGTTCACCTAGACGACGAAAGATTTGTTTCTTCGTCTAAGTATTTCACTTAGACGACGAAACTATTTTTCCTCGTCTAAGTAGTTCAAATTTTCAAAATAACTATATAAAAGAATATTTTCGAAACGACTATATAAAAGAAGTCAAATTTATTAAAATGTTATGAAATAGCATTTGATCGTTATGATGAAATACGGTGATAATAAAAAAAATCACTTAAATCTGAAAAATTTAGAGCCTCAATCGATACGGTCAACCTTATTTAAACTTATGTCTCTCTATGGAGAGTCATAGTATCCGGAGGTAAACGTTCCTAATTTTTTACATTGATGATTACGTCTCATTTATTTGAGAGTTTAATGTTTGGAAGAGTCGACGAAACAAGGTCATCTAATGGTACGTAATAGCGTTTTCGTGTGATAAGTTTTATGAAAATATAGTTGGCCGTTTCGATCGAGCATTGAACGTTCACGAAACGAGTTGATTTTTCTACTCTACTCATATCTAACTATAACGATCACATTAGACGGTCAAAATTTTTATTTTGTGAATTTAGCCATTATAATGACAACATGCTTACTAGTACGGTACAACTTGATTAGTAGATTATACTTAAGTGTACAACTTTTCCAAACAACTATATAAAAAAAGTTAAATTTTGAAAAATGATATGAAATAGCATTTGATCGTTATGATGAAATACGGTGATGGTCAAAACATCACTTAAATCTGACAAACTTAGAGCCTCAATCGATACGGTCAACCTTATTTAAACTTATGTCTCTCTATGGGGAGTCATACTATCGGGAGGTAAACGTTCCCAAATTTTTACATTGATGATTACGTCTCATCTATTTGAGAGTTTACTGTTTGGAAGAGTTGACGAAACAAAGTCATCTAATGGTACGTAATAGCGTTTTCGTGTGATAAGTTTTATGAAAATATAGTTGGCCGTTTCGATCGAGCATCGAACGTTTACGAAACGAGTTGATTTTTCTACTATACTCATATCTAACTATGATAGGAACACAATGTGCGACGATATTAATATGCTTATGCCCTCGTTTATTCTTTGTTTAACCCTTATTTATCTAAGATAGAGTCATAATTTAGTTTAGTATCAATTTGGTAGAGTTTTTATCAAATGTGCTTTAAAATCCGAAAAAATGACTAAGTTTGAGAAATCTGGAAAATAATGCAAGTTGTCTGTTTTGTGATTCTGAGATGAGTAAAAATGTGATCTATCCTTCTCCCAATTTAATGAAATTTGGTGTGCATATTATTCATATACTGAGTAATGTTGTGTTAAAATTTCAGACCAATCGGAGTTCGGGAAGTCGCCCAAAAGATAGCTGTAAAACAGCAGTTCGAGCAAACCAATCCAGGGACTTCCAGGATTTTCCTGGGACTGTGTCCCAACTTCGAAAAACCATTCCCGACGACTCACGAGGAATTTGATCGAACTGTTTTAAATACAAGTAGCTATGTGTGTCTAGTTTATCTGAGATTTGGAATCGCATCAATCGAAGCTCCGAGGAGGGAGATATGCCGGAGTTACTACAACAAGGTCTTTTCTGCCGATTCCAGGATGCTACTGCCTCCTTTTCACAATTTCTGTTTTCGATGGACCATATGGTGTACAAATGCATATGTGAAGATGATCCAAGATTAAAGAAGGAAGGAGGATGACACCAAGCCATGGCATTGAAGAAAAATACGAAGAAGAAGTTTTCCTAGTCAAGCTAGGAAAAGCTGCCGGAAAAGGCAGATTTGTGCCAGTTTTGTTTGATAGGCCGGCTGGGAGCATTATACCATGGATCAAGACCTATCAAATGAAGTCCAAAGATTATACAAGAAGTCCATGAAGATATGCAGCCCAAGCCTTGAAGAAAAATCAGAAAACAAAGTCCTAGAAGAATTAATTTAGGAAGGTTTCAAAACCCTATTCTATTTGGTTTTGTTTTACCTAATTGTACCTAGGAACTGCTCTAGGGTTTGCCGGCCTCTCCTATATATATAGAGGGCATTCTCCACAGAAAAAGTTGTCACATCTTGTAGCCAAAACTCTAGTCCAAAGCTCTACCAAATTTTCTACCTTAAGTCCTACATAAAATTCTTACCGAAACACATCCCTCACCACCATCCAGAAACTTACTGCCGAGCCTATACTACTGCCCGTGCAGCCTCCACGCCATTCTCCATCAAGATCCACACGAGCTGCTGCCTCCCAAGGTGTCTAAATGTGTGATCTACTCCCTTTGGCTTGTAATTTTATGGTTTTATGGTTTTATGTCTATGTAAAACATATGTTCTTTTGGTATTTGTTCTTATGTCTATGTATGAACAATTTGTTTGTTTGGTTTTGCATGTTTAATTCAAAGCATGATTTTGATTCTTTATGTGTGATCAACTCTAAAGTTTTGATTTCATGGTTTTATGAATGATAGCATGTGAACATAAATTGTAAATAAGTAATCGGTTTGAACTTAGGATGCATGCAATGACTTGATTTTGAAACTTGTTTTTGGTTAACTCTTTAAATTCGTGTGCCTGAAAGATTGGTGGTCTAATTGAGTCATGACATTTAGGGTATCAATCTAATTTGCCGAAATTTACATAGATTAAGATTAGCGCGAAGTTGTCTTGATTTGTGTTGTTTCTTAAGGATCGAGTAGTTTAAAGAGTTTGCATGTCGATGTGAGAAGAGTGACGCCTTACTTGCTAACATGTCTCCAACTAAAAAAGGACTTATGTGCTTCATTGGTTAATTGGTTATTTTCTACGCGAAGTGTCTATAATCGGTTAGCTAAAGATTAGGGTTATGCGCGAAGCTAATTCTAAATACCTATGTGAAGTCTAAAATCAACGGAGAGCAACCGCGAAGGACCGAGTTGGGTTGGAACTAAGTCGAGTTTAGAATATTTCAGAGCATGTTTCTTGATTTCCTACTTGTTACTTGTTTTGATTTATGATAGTTAGTGATGTGTGTTTTGTGTGAACGATGTCGACCAACCTTGTACATAATAGAGTAGAATTTTATTTCCTTGTCTTTAATTTTTGTATGCTAGTTTTAGGGGCAGCCCTTGCTGCCGACGCCATGACCTCCCCCATATGATGATTTCGATGTGTATATATGTATATAAGTGTGACAATTGTGTATATATGTGTTTGCGAATATTTGTGTTAACATTCTCATGTTTCAGGTACCCTTATTCCCCGGCTAGAACGATCCCTACTTGCTTATACTACTAACGATCTTTTGTAGGGTTATTATTGTGTGCGAGCCTCGTGGCTCGCATCAAACTATAACGATTACATCAGACGGTTAAAATTGTTATTTTGTGAATTTAGCCATTATAATGACAACATATTTATGAATGCGGTATAATTTGATTAGAGTACAGAATATTTGATTAAAAAAAAAAGAAAAAAAAAGAAGAACTTTTGGACGTTAATATAGTACATGAAACCAAAAAAAACCCTAGACCTGTTCTCATTTCGATCGGCCGCTCTCTCTCGGCCGCTCTCTCTCTCTCTTTTCTCTCTTTTTCTCTTCTTTTCTCCCTCAGATTTCTACTCCACCTCCTCCTTCCTCCTTGCCAGCCTTGGGCTTCTTCTCCATTGGGGCTTCTTCGAACGGCCGTTTCGACGGTCCAGTAAATCCGCCACCACTACAACGTCGTCTTCTTCCATGTCGCACGGCCATCCCCACCCCAACGGTGACGGATCGAGTCCTCAAGCCTCAAGTTTCTTGTCCTCCGTTGCCTGGTCGCTGCTTACGACTCGCCGGAGACTGAAGCTCGATCCTGCAATAAGATCTATTTTCCTTGTGAGTATTATCTCTTCCATCGCTGGAGTCCTCAAACCTCGAGTTTCTTGCCTCCTCGTCCCCACCACTGGCGTCGTCAGGATTCGGCTCCGGTACCACAGCCAGCCCCCGGCTACGACTCTGTTCGGCGGAGAGTGCAAGATGGAGAGGGGGGCCTTCTCTTTTATCATTTATATTTGATGTTGTATTATTTACTCAAGGTTGGGAGGCTATGTTTTTCTTGTAGAAAAAGTCCTATTCAGTCTATTAATATTGTTTAAAAAAAAGTATTGATGGGTAATTGTATTGGTTGAAGATCATCTTAGCTGTTGGAACAAAGCTGCAAGGATTTATAACGCAAATGGCTCTTGAAATCCAAGAAGGACATGCTGTGGTGCAAGGGATTCCTCTAGGGCAAGTCACTGATAAGCATTTTTGGTTTGCCTGGCTGGAGCTAGTGCTTCATTTGATCCATTTTGTGTTGTTTCAGGTAGCCTCCTCCTTTTTTTCAAACACCAATTTTGTCACTGTAAATGTGATTTCTGAAATTTTCAGTCATCTGATTGTTTATATTTTCATGTCGAGAATGCCTTTGAGATAACACACTTCTTTTGGATATGAGTAATAACGACTAAACCCAAATGCCTTTTTTAAGTTCATTGTGGTTATTTTATATGTGATTGCTGGCGCTCTAATTGCTTTCTGGTGAATCCTAATGCAGTATGAGTTTGGGGTGAGGTATTGTTTTCATGAGAACTTCACTCTTACAATTGTCAGAGTTGCTCTTGGATATGTCGTTTTCTTTTCCTATGCCTGATACATAGTTACATACATAAATGATCTTGTGAATACATTACTTCCTTGCTAGATTACATGCTCATCATCATAAACTTATACTTTGTTGCTCCTATACGGTGCTTTAACAAAGGCCTTACTATCGATCAGGGTCCTCATTATGGGTGCCTATGTGATGTCAAGTTCTTGGAGAAGACTATCCATGAGTTAAGAATGAAGTTCCACAATGAAAAGATCACAGCCGACAGTCGTGCTCAGGATATGCAAATCGTGGTTTACAATAGAAAGGAGCCAGAGTATCCGAATGAGGATCAGAACAGTGAAATGGGAGAAGGTCGTGACGAAGGACGAAGAGTAGAGGATGAAGCTGAACATGTAGAAGAACCAGATGTGGTGATGGAGACCACACAAGATTACGGTTCATTAGGTTCATTAGATTTAGACACTCTGGCAAATGTGGTGGATGAAGCTGTGAGGACTAATTTGGAAAGGTCAGAGATTTAGAGAGAGGAGACAAACACGAAGGTGAGGGAATATTACTCATGGTTTAGTGCAATATAATGTTTTACTGACCCCCCAATAATCACAATTTTACTGATGGTCAGTAATAATTTGTTTTGTGCTAGATGGTATATTTTGCTGACATTAACTTAACATGCAGACAAACATTACCAGTGAGAAGGTGGCCATCTTCATTGAACAAACTCAGGAAGAAATAGATAAATCGATTGCAGCATTTTTACAAGGTGCAGAAGAACACCAAAGGGAACAAAAGAAGAAAACTGCTGACCCACATTCAATAGAGAGGAACGTGAAGGTATTTAGGAGGAAGGTAGAAAAAAAGCCACAAGAGTACTTTGAGTACCCAGCCAAAAAAGCACCAAAGATTCAGAAGCCCAAGAATACTATAGTTCTTGAAAATGTGAATTGCGAGACGGCAACCTGGAAAAATGTTGATGAGAATGTGGCACGACACTATCAGTCTTGGTTCAATGGACACAAAGACGACAAAAATAGGTAATCGGATCAATTATTAGTGTTTTTTTTTTGTTTTTACTTACTGAGATTGAAAATTAATTGTTTTTTTTTTTAAAAAAAAAAAAAAGCCCTAACTACTGGAATACTAAAGACTGCTTGGTTGCAATAACTCGGGAGGATTTGACGAGAATCATTAAAGAGGGAGACGTCGTCGTAGAAGTGAGACATCTTACTGACCCCCAGTAACATTATCTAATCGTGGTTATTGACCCCTAGTAACATTCATATTTATATGTTTCAGCCAATGAAGATGTACCTCCATATGGTGAAACAAGAGCTGAAAGCGAATCGTAATTCTAGAGCAGTGGCATTTCTAGGGTTTGACGCAGCGGTAAGCATTTGAAGTTAAATATTCTACAAAACACTCATATTTTATCCCTTAGTACAATTTGTGTTATATTAAAACCTTCTTTATTTTTATTTTGAACCCCTTTTGCAATTGTCAATTATCATCTTTGAAGAAACTGTTACTATCTGTGTTATATGCTTTCATTTGAATTGTTTGGCATGTGAGAAAATGCTTACAGGAAGTCAGCAGGAAGTTAGTATGTGGAATTATTGGGGATCAGTAATCGATTACTGGGGGTAAGTAATCGATTACTGACCCCCAGTAATCAATTACTGGGGGTCAGTAATCATAGTGATGATGGTCAGTAACCTCATTAGTCGCAGTAAGTTAGTAAACATGTTTCTGGGATCTTGTATGATCTATATGGTATGATGCTACTTAGTTACATTTAAAAAAGGAAAAATAGAACAACATATGTAAACGAATCAAGTGCAAACCATTATGAACATGATTCATTCCAAAACACTCATATGAACTCATCATTATGAATATTCTGCAAAACACTCATATTTTTCCGCTTTACTAATCTTGTTGGTGAAATATACAGCATTTTGTATTGGCTAATACCGCTAAGGAAAGAGAATACAGAGAAGGGAGACAACAAGGTGAGTTCGAAGGCTATAGATTGGAGGTCGAAACCCAATTTATAGACCCATTGTGGTCAATGTTCTCTAAGCAGAAAGTCTTCATTCCTATCCACCACCACATACACCATCACTGGTCATTGATGATCATAGACAACGAGAAGAAATGCTTAAGGCACATGAACCCCTTGACACCAAAAAGGGCCGACCACGTGGATCACTATGCTACTAAGGATGCAGAAACATTGGTGAGTATTTTAATGACACATTTATTAATTTTTGGAATAGTGGTTAGTATGGAATTTTTTTGGGGGTCAGTAATAGAATTTTTTTGGGGGTCAGTAATAGAATTTTTTTGGTCAGTACTGTAATTACTCATGTGGTTTTTGGATTGAAAGAAGATATTTTTGTGTAGATCTGACTGCGGACCGTTCGTGCTTCACATGATGGAGGAATTAGCAATGGGCAGAAAACCAACGAAGGCTGGTGGAAACAACATGAGGAGAAGAATGCTGGAGATGTTTGTGAACATAAACATTCAAGATAATATAGAATAGTTTCAATGGAGATGATTACTATCCCTTAGTACAATTTGCAGTATATTAAGACCTTCTTTATTTTTATTTTGAACCCCTTTTGCAATTGTCAATTGTCATCTTTGAAGAAACTGTTACTATCTGTGTTATATGCTTTCATTTGAATTGTTTGGCATGTGAGAAAATGCTTACAGGAAGTCAGCAGGAAGTTAGTATGTGGAATTCTTGGGGGTCAGTAATCGATTATTGGGGGTCAGTAATCAATTACTGGGGGAACAATAATCATGATTATCGGGGACATGTACTCGATTACTTAGGGACAATAATCATAGTAATGATGGTCAGTAACCTCATTAGTCGGAGTTAGTTAGTAAACATATTTTTGGAATCTTGTATGATCTATATAGTATGATGCTACTTAGTTACATTTAAAAAAGGAAAAATAGAGCAACATATGTAAAAGAATCAAGTGCAAAATCATTATGAACATGATTCATTCCAAGCAAATCTTAAAATATGAAAATTGATGAAAAAATTGTATAGAATGTCGACAATATTTCCTTCCCAAAACGTATTACTGACCCCCAATAATCGATTACTGACCCCCAATAATCGATTATTGACCCCCAGTAAACGATTACTGACCCCCAATAATCAAGATTACAGACCCGTGGTAAGATTATAACAAAGATAGTAAACAAAATCTCCTGGCAAAAAAAGGTGACAAACAACCAAACAACTAGCCCGGCAGAGGTTCCGTGCAGGTGAGCTTGTTATGATTACCCATTTTGTGACAACGACCACACTGTATCACCTTCTTATAGTTCTCTCCAGCAAATTTTATTCGCTTCACCTTAGGCCTCCCAGCTGGCCTCTTGCAAGAAGGAGGTAATATAAGCTCATCACTATAATCCGAAAAACAAGCATCAACATTGCTCACAGGATGAATGGGAAAACTGTAGCTCTTCCTATAAGTTTCGACATGGAAATACCTATCAAAAAAATTTATCAGGTCCCAAAAATAACTAATAATCATGAGTATTGACACACACTAACAAAAAATATACCTATCAATAAAGTCGTAAACATTCAAAGAAGCATATTGTATTGCCGAAAGACCATGAGGACAAGGAAAGCAATTGATTTGCCACTTTACACAAGAACACGAATGCTCATTAATGTTGACACTGTAAGAATATTTATCATTCCTAACCTGCAGATAACAACTAGAGGTCAGTAAACAAAAAGTTATTGGCAAAAAAGAAAAAAAATAGTTATTGGGGCACATTTCATTTTAGAACAGTACCTCATATACACTATTTTGAGAAGAAATCACTCTGTAATTTCGACTCTTCTCCATCTCAGTCTTAAGATGAGTCTCCATCTTTGGTGTTAGTTGTGTTGTCCAACTTTCTGCATTTGCACTCCTCTCAGCCATCTGACTCATCTCTCTTAAGCGGGTTTGATCTAGCATAGCATAAGGAGGCATCAACCGCTCTACAGAAATCCACTTATTGAACGATTCAGCTATGCCATTGGCCATTATTCCATAACGGCAGCCCTTAAAAAATGCTCTACACCAATGTTCCAAGGGGATATCATTAATGAAACTGTTAATAATCTCTGCACCACCCTCCTCTCTAAGTTCTGCCAATTTATGATAAAACTGCTTCTCCGTTGAAGAATAAGCAACCTCACAAAACTTACCAATAACTTTATCAATCACCACACCATGACCCTTACCAGCATATCTACGGGTCAGATTATAGGTCAAATGCTTGAAACAATAGAGATGAGGATTTCCAGTAAACACGATATCAAAAGCTTTCAAGAGTCCATTACCTCGATCACTAATGAAAGTAATAACTCTTCCTTGAGGTTCTAACAAATTCTTCAAGTGTTTGAAAAAAAATAACCAATTGAATTCGGTCTCTGAGTCACAAATACATAGGGCCAATGGAAAAAAAACCTGTCAAAACAACAAATAAAATCGTTAGTTATAGGGGGTCAGTAATCTTTTATTTAGGGTCAGTAATCGATTATTGGGGATCAGTAATCGATTATTGGGGGTCAGTAATTATTTTACTAGGGGTCAGTAAGCGCTTAAGCAGTACCTTTATTCCCATTTCTTCCGGTGGCTGATAGTATCTGCCCCTTGTATATACTCTTACCAAATGTACCATCCACATATAAAACAGGGAGGCAGTACTTGAACCCCTCAACTTGCCCACCGTAAGCAACAAAAACTCTTTCAAACTTATTAGTGGCCTCATCAACTTCAAGAACAAAAGAAGATCAAAGATTACTGTCCAAAACCACATCTCTATACCAACTAAGCGTGTTAAAAGAAGCAGCATCAGATCCATAAAGCTTCTCCATAGCCTTTCTTTTCGCAGTCAAAGCAACTTTGTAACTGATATGAAAACCATAGGCAGACTTAAGCTTGTTGATGATATCACCCGGCTTCAAACCAAGATTATAGCTAACATCAGTTTCAATCAAATTCATAACTATCTTAGACCCAAGCTGCCTATGCTTTTGGGTTCTAAGAACCCCTTTACAACTTTGCACGTTATTTAGCCCTCTAATGTAAAAGCAACTATTGATAGCTGAAACAGCACCATGGACAAACCATTCGCACTTCTCAATACCATGATTTTCACATACTGCATGAACATAGATAGAATCATTCCTAACTAATATTACGCAAAAGCCACATCCCACTGCATATTTTCTCAAATTGTCACGAAAATCATCAATATTTATAAATTTTTGGCCTTCATTAGTAATTAGAGAGCTCCACTCATCAGACAAATAAGAATTCTTCGGCCCATCTCTGAATGGCTCACACAGAAAATCATTTTCATCAATTACGGCAGACACACTATCCTCCAATGACAACAATCCTGAACCACAACCACTTCCAAACTCTTTCACAATAGAAACAACAACATGTTCCATCTTATATATCCTAGCACAACAAAACAGCATCTTCAAATCTTCCTCGCTATCCAAATAAATCACAGCACATGAAGGAGAAGAATAATGAAGACGAAATTTATCACTAGCACGGAACCTAAATCGTCGACGAATAGTAACACACAAACCAGAAAAAGTAATGTACTCATTGAGTGAATGATGAAAACCCTCTCCAGAACATATAAACTGAGCAAGCAATAAATGAGCCATGTTCCTGCATTGAATAGAATGTCCGTCAGAAACAAGTACAAGCAGTACTTACCAAAACCAAACCAACATTACTGATCCCCAGTAATCGGTTACTGATCCACAGTAATCGATTACTGATTACCGGGGATCAGTAACCGATTACTGGGGGTCGGTAACATATTACTGGGGGTCAGTAACAGATTACGGGGGGTCAGTAATCGATTACTGGGGATCAGTAACCGATTATTGGGGGTCGGTAATCAATTACTGGGGGTCGGTAATCAATTACTGGGGGTCAGTAATCAATTACTAGGGGTAAAAAAGCAAACTCGATTGTAAATCTGAAGAATGCAGAATGTATGATGCACGCATAAAATATGTATCGAACGTAATAAACCCTAAATTCAACAACATCAACAAAACATCAAGAAAAGAGAAAACATATAATCACCTGATGTTCAAATACTATTTCAGATATCAGATTTCCAGATTTCAGATTCGATCCCAGCTTGAAACAACTCCAATCCGCCGAAAAAAACATCACCTATATTTACCCGAATTCAATATGAAACCCTAAGGCAAACCCTAAACCCTCATTATCTTCTCGATCTGTACAAATCGATCGCAATCTCTCTCTCTTCTCTGCAAAATCGTCTCTTTTATCCTCTTCTCTTCTTCCGTTTCTCCCTCGTTCGCTCTCTTCTTCCCTGGAAAAGTCGTGCCCTAATGTTTTCTGATAAAACCTATCGGCAAGTAATAATTCAACAAATCTATTAGATAGTAACCGATTATTGGGGGTCGGTAATCAATTACTGGGGGTCGGTAATCAATTACTGGGGGTCAGTAATCAATTATTGGGGGTAAAAAAGTAAACTCGATTGTAAATCTGAAGAATGCAGAATGTATGATGCACGCATAAAATATGTATCGAACGTAATAAACCCTAAATTCAACAACATCAACAAAACATCAAGAAAAGAGAAAACAGATAATCACCTGATGTTCAAATACTATTTCAGATATCAGATTTCCAGATTTCAGATTCGATCCCAGCTTGAATCAACTCCAATCCGCCGAAAAAAACATCACCTATATTTACCCGAATTCAATATGAAACCCTAAGGCAAACCCTAAAACCTCATTATCTTCTCGATCTGTACAAATCGATCGCAATCTCTCCCTCTTCTCTGCAAAATCGTCTCTTTTATCCTCTTCTCTTCTTCCGTTTCTCCCTCGTTCGCTCTCTTCTTCACTGGAAAAGTCGTGCCCTAATGTTTTCTGATAAAACCTATCGGCAAGTAATAATTCAACAAATCTATTAAATAGGGTTTGAGGGCAAAAACGGAAGACAAAAAATAAAATTGTACTAGGGTTTAAAAAGATTTGTTCAAATGGGCAATAGAGTTGTTACCTTATGTTGAATAGGGGAAGAAAATAAGATGGTCATTTGAATGGGCAGTCAGGGGGTCAAATTAGCACCAAATGGACATTTTCCCTAAATTTATTAATATATTAATTATATTTTGTCTCAATTTTCTATTTTTTTTTATAAAAAATTAAACTACTTAGGCGACGAAGGAAAAATTTCGTCGCCTAAGTTGTCCACTAAGGCGACAAAAATAGATATTCGTCTCCCAAGTGTACGACTTAGTTGACGAAATTTTAATTTTTCGTCGCCTAAGAAGTTTAATTAAAGAAAAAATAAATTACTAAACAACTAATGCGACTGAAATAAATGTTCGTCAATTAAATCGTACACTTAGGCGACGAAATTTTTTTTTCGTCGTCTAAGTAAAGCTAAAGCCGACGAAAAATTTCGTCTTTTAAGAACATTTGATCGTCACCAAAATACTTAGACGACGAAAAAAGTTTCCTCGCCTAATTACTTAGACGAGGAAATTTAATGGTTTCTCGCTTAACTACTTAGACGAGGAAACATCATGTTTCGTCGCCTAAGTACTTAGACGAGGAAACAATAGTTTTCATCGTCTAAGTACTTAGACGAGGAAACTTTTAAAATTTCATCGTCTAAGTACTTAGACTACCACTTCTAGACGACGAAACTTAGACGGCGAAATTTTCGTCGTCTAAGTACTCTGGCGAGGAAAAAGTCTCTTAGGCGATGAAAATTTTTCGTCGTCTAAGCTTTTCAGTCTAGTAGTGCATTGACTGCAAGGAATAACAAGACTATTACAAACATTTTTGAATATGTCACGCTCCGAATTTCGAATAACAAAAATCCGAATTCGTAAGCGTGATTAATCACAATTAAACTCAGATACTTAAAAGTTATTATACAAATAACTAAGTATCACGACAGAGTTCACTGCGTGGCACCAAATACTCAAATTATTACATTAATAAAAGCATGAATGTAAAAAAGAATCTCACATTAACACTCAACAATAAATAAAACCCAGCTAGACAAAAGACCCCACCTTCTGGCCACTCAACTCAGATGCCTCCTCCTGGCTGCTGGTCAACCCCTGTAGGTCTAACCCCTACACCATTGATTGGTGCACCGGGTTGTAAACAACAAACCCGGTAAGTTTTAAAAGCTCGTGTGAGTAAACAAACAGAAACATGATAAAGTAATTTAACCCACAAATAATGAACACATTTCCAAAATTATCACACACTCAAAACAAGCCACAGTATCGGCAAGATCCCTGCTGTAAGATCTCAATTTCGCCCACTGGGGCAAGATCTTACATTCACATCACACATATAAGATCCAAATTTCGCCCACTGGGGCAAGATCTTATATTCACACGACACGCATGTAAGATCCCAATTTCGCCCACTGGGGCAAGATCTTACACTCACACAACACACACGTAAGATCCCAATTCGACCATCTAGGCAAGATCTTACATTCACACGCCACATGTAAGATCCCAATTCGACCTCCCCAAGGCAAGATCTTACACTGGCCGTTGGTCTCTGTACCAACTCAATCACACATCCCACAACTCACACAACCCAATTATAACAATTTTCCAACAATATAAATCACCCAATCAAATCCTCAATATAAACATATATTTCACACTCCCACATCAATACACTTGCACATCAATCAATATATATATTTCACGTAAATATATATATACGTAGGAATTCACTCAGGAACTGCCCACTAATACCAACTATAGTCATTGATCGTAAAATACGTTTGAAATCATTTTTATAATAACAATCATTTTACTTACCAATGAACCGTAGTCGATTAAGTTCATTTATTTTAAAACAAATATCATTTTCATCAAACCATTTTGCATATAACGACACATATAATACAAAACATATAATATAAATAACTCGTATTTAATTCGTATTTAATACGAAGACAGTGAGGTTTACTCACCTTAATTCACCAAAAATGGTAAATATTCGTTCAGGGTTGAGTCGGATCGAATCGCTGCAGTTCCGGGATCAGGTCAACTCAGGTCAACGGTCAACGTCTGGTCAACAGTCAAGCGGGTCGGGTCAGTCAACGCGGGCCGGGTCGGATCCGCTGCAAACGGGTTGGGAGATCCGATCGGAGTAGATTCTTTGTGGCTTCGATCCGCCTTGCTCAGCTCGAAACGGCACAAACCACTAGAACAGAGAGGACCGCAAGGAGAAACCCAATCGATCGATGGGTGGCGCTTGGTCCGACGACGCCTGGAGCTCCGCCGTTCACGGTGGCAATTCTTCCAGTCGACGCAGCGCTATCCACCGGTGCTCCCCTGGGTTACGCCATGGCTCAAACGAAAGAGGAGAGGAAGAAGAACACAACGCGGGGTGGCGCGCGAGTCGCGGTGGCCGGACGGCGGAGATCGGCGGAGGAGAAAAACTGGATCGGGGAGAGAGAAAATGAACAGTAAAAAGTGAACAGTAAAAGGTAAACGGACGAAAAGGGAATTTCTTCGATAGGTCGTTTTATATTTAATTTCTGAAAAAGGAAATAACTTCGACAAGTCGTAACTTCTTCATACGACGTCCGTTTCACGCGTGCCACATGTCTAGGAACTCGTATCGTCGCGCTCTACAACTTTTGTATCGGAAACGTTTCGAGATTCGTAACGGATCAAAAAGTCAACATTTGACCCACTAAAACTTGAACGTTTTTGGAATTTAACTTTCGGACACACTTCCGACGTCACGTAACGACTAAATAAAAGTGTACCAAATTCCAAAACTCGTAAATCATCATTCCGATAATTATGAGAATTTATATAATTAACACGAATAAAATCGTGTTATTACAGAATATAAGCAATATTCTTTACAAACTAAGCCCATTCTATGTTGTGTGTGTATGATTAAATTTGATATACAAATATCAATAAGGCATGTCAAGCAAATGTTTCATAAAAAATTACATAAAAACAAAATAAAACACACCTCAAAAGTTGGTATTCCTATTGTTTCTGCACAAACCTGTAGGCCTGACAGAAGGACAATAATAAAGGTAGAACATGAACACAAGGATATATAGTGGTTCACCGTGTCATCGGAGGGCACGGCTACGTCCACTTAGAATATACTATAGCCGGCTAATAAGCCATCGGTTGTGGTTACATGCCAAGAGTAGCAAGTATCCAAGATGTCTAACTCTAAGGGGGAAGCCTTCTATTTATAGGGAAGGAAGGCTTCCTCCTTTACAATGTTTCCAATGTGGGATGCAAACCCACTTTTCCTACTCACGAAGCTATTTCAGGAGCCCGGTGGCACGCCTTCCGAGTGCGGTTCCTGTGATGTGGAACAATGGAGATGTAGCCGGGGAGCTGGTCTACCCGATGCATGTCGGAGTTGGGTCCTACCGTGCCGGTTGCACAGTCCACGAGGTCGCCGAACATGCTTGACGGTGCACCATATATACCTCCAACAAGTCCCCCAAGTTCCCGAGTAAGAGTGCAATCTTACTTGGGGAGTTAATCATCATGTGCCGCCAACCGTAGGTGGTGACCGAGTCACCCCTATTACCGGCACCAATTGTTTCTGCACAAACCCGTAGGCCTGACAGAAGCACAATAATAAAGGTAGAACATGAACACAAAGATATATAGTGGTTCACCGTGCCATCGGAGGGCACAGCTACGTCCACTTGGAATATACTATAGCCAGCTAATAAGTCATCGGTGGTGGTTACATGCCAAGAGTAGCAAGTATCCAAGATCTCTAACTCTAAGGGGGAAGCCTTCTATTAATAGGGAAGGAAGACTCTCTCCTTTACAATGTTTCCAATGTGGGATGCAAACCCACTTTTCCTACTCACGAAGCTATTTCAGGAGTCCGGTGGCACGCCTTCCGAGTGCGGTTCCGGTGATGTGGAATAATGGAGATGTAGCCGGGGTGCTGGTCTACCCTATGCATGCCGGAGTTGGGTCCTACCGTGCCGGTTGCACAGTCCACGAGGTCGCCGAACATGCTTGACGGTGCACCATATATACCTCCAACAAGTCTCCCAAGTTCCCGAGTAAGAGTGCAATCTTACTTGGGGAGTTAATCATCATGTGCCGCCAACCGTAGGTGGTGACCGAGTCACCCCTATTACCACCAGTCCCCCAAGTCCCTAAGTGAGATTGTACTCTTACCGGGCGTTCGAATGCCGAGTCCCACCCCTCCGCTCGAGTGTTACTGATGTGCTCCCAGTAGTAGTCCCCCAAGTCCGTGTTGGAGATTTGACTTGGCCGGGAGTGATGTTTCCATGCTAGTGTCCTCTGTGTTTGGTCTTGCTTGGGGGTGTATTGAGGTGCCGGGTTCTGATCCTCACCGTCTGTGCCGGGTTTTGGAGCGGCGGTGGGTGCCCATGGAGGATCCGGGTTTGACCGGTCCTGACTTGTTGAAGCTTGATCGGGCAGAGCCGCTGCTGAACAGACCCGGGCCTGTTGAATCAGGGGTGACCCGCTGGCCGAGGTGAACCGCTGAACAGGACCGGGCCTGCTGAATCTGGGGTGACCCGCTGGCTGAGGTGAACCGCTGAACAAGACCGGGCCGGAGGGTGAGCTAATAGACTGAGCGGCCGAGCTCACGAGGTTGGAGGTGAGGTGCTAGCGTGAGCTGTGGTGTAGGGGTCGAGGCTCTGGCGCAGCGGTGCGACACCGGGGTGCCCATGCAATAAATGTGGAGTGGGGTGAAACCCGGACGAGTGCATGGGATGACAATGTGGCGTTGAAATCCGCCATGCAATGTGGCATTGAAATCCACCATGCAATGAATATGGAGCGGGCTGAAACCCGGACGAGTGCATGGGATGACAATGTGGCGTTGAAATCCGCCATGCAATGAATATGGAGCGGGGTGAAACCCGGACGAGTGCATGGGATGACAATGTGAGGACTCGACTGGTGGACTGCCATGTCGGAACGAGTCCCCCAGTAAAAATTGCTGCCAACGGCGAGGCAGGCCGGGGAGTAGCCCGGTGGTTCGGCCCAGCTTGTGCTGGAATAAGCGTGGGGTAATGTGCATGGTTTCTAGCCTGCGGGGAGACTTGTTCTGTGTTAGAGAAACAATCTGCCTGGTGGGGTGGCGTGGAGATAACAAGTCTCGCCATGGATCCCCATATTTATTACAGTTCAGTGTGATGCAGGGTTTTTAGCCTGCTGGAAGAGTTTGCATATGTTAGATGTAAACTCTCTCGGGTTTATAAAGCCCATGTGTTTGAAGCCTTGTGTTGTTGCTGGCTTGTCCTTGCTCGCAGGGGCGAAGGAAAGTGGCAAAATCGGTGGAATTCCATGGAGCCGGTTGAATGGTACATAACCGGTGGAATGCCATGGAACCGGTTGAATGGAACATAACCGGTGGAATGCCATGGAGCAGGTTGAATGGAACATAATCGGTGGAATGCATGGAGCCGGTTGAATGGAACATAACCGGTGGGATGCCATGGAGCCGGTTGAATGGAACATAACCGGTGGAATGCCATGGAGCCGGTTGAATGCTACCTAACCAGTGGAATGCCATGGAGCCGGTTGAATACTACCTAACCGGTGGGATGCCATGGAGCCGGTTGAATACTACATAACCGGTGGGGTGCCATGGAGCCGGTTGAATACTACATAACCGGTGGGATGGTGTTACCGTAATGCGATGCATACTGATGCACGCACTGAGATGCGATGCATTGGAATGCGTGCACTGTAGTGTGCTGCATTGTAATGCGTGCACCGTAGTGCGATGCATTGTAATGCGATGCATACTGATATGCGATGCATTGGAATGCATGCACCGTAGTGCAATGCATTGTAATGCGATGCATACTGATATGCGATGCATTGTAATGTTATGCACTGAAATGCGTGCACCGATGCATAATGATATGTGCAGCACTGATAAACGCATATGACATGCGATGCATCCTGCACCATGCTCGTGCTTTTATCACATGTCTAATTATCAATATTCCCAAACAGATTATGCACAGGTGAAGCATGCGTTGAGTAATAATAAATGAGTTGGGGTACTTAGCTTTACTGGAGGAGAGCAGATTGATTTGCTGCTGGGAGTGGGTGTCCAAAGGCAACTGATGGGTGTCCAGAGGAGATTGGCTCCTGTCCAGCCTGCTGCTGCCCAACCCGGCCCGGCCCATCTGCTGACCCGCTGGGGTTGTTGACCGGGCGGGTTACCCTTTTTTTTTTTTTTTCTTCGAATTCTCTCTTTCCCGCCAATTGTTTCGTCTGCCTCTGTTTTCTTTTCTTCCTTCCTTCCTTCCTCGTCTGGTGTCTCTCCCTCTGCTCTGCTTTCTCTCTCGGCTCGGCCCATGCCCGGAGACCAACCGGACCGGAGGGGAACCACCGGCAGGTGGAGAGCAGCCATCGACTCTGGAGAGGTGAGCCAGGGCTGACCCGAACCAGAGGAGAATACCGCCCGGACCGGAGAGGAGGCACACCACCGGCCTGGAGAGGAGAAACGACCGGGGAGTAGAGGGTGACCGGCACCGGAGGGCTAGGCTATCGGGGCCCGGAGAAGGAGGTTCATCGGGGAACCCGGAGAGGAGACCCGTCGGCAAATCCGGAGAGGAGCCCACTGGTCGCCGGTGAAGAGCTCTGCGGTTTCCGGAGGGAAGACCCAGCAGTGCTCCGGAGCTAAACCCATCGATCCCCGAGCTCAACCCACCGGTTGGCGGCGGTGGCGGTTACCAGAAACACCGTGCGGGCTTGGGCTCCCTAGGGCTGCGGGGAACCGAAGGCATCACGCCAGCTCCTGCAACCTTCTCGCTGGCCAGTTGACCTGTGCCTGCCGCAGCGCGAGGCGGAGGGGGGCTTCGGATCGGGTCACGACGGCAGCGGGTGCCCAGAGAAGATTCAACTGGGGTTGACCCGTTGACCATGGGGCTGGGCTGGGCTGCTGGACCGCTGACCGATTCTGTGCGGTTCGCTCGGGCTGGGCTGCCTGCTCGAAAAAAACTGCTGCCCTGTTATGTGTGTTTTGGCCGGGCTACCTGCCAATGGTACATTTAAAGGACAAATGGAATGATCGATCTCTACCCGCTGGTAGAGCAACTTTTTGAACTGATTCCCACAGACAGCGCCAATTGTTTCTGCACAAACCCGTAGGCCTGACATAAGCACAATAATAAAGGTAGAACATGAACACAAGGATATATAGTGGTTCACCGTGCCATCGGAGGGCATGGGTACGTCCACTTGGAATATACTATAGCCGGCTAATAAGCCATCGGTGGTGGTTACATGCCAAGAGTAGCAAGTATCCAAGATCTCTAACTCTAAGGGGGAAGCCTTCTATTTATAGGGAAGGAAGGCTCCCTCCTTTACAATGTTTCTAATGTGGGATGCAAACCCACTTTTCCTACTCACGAAGCCCGGTGGCACTCCTTCCGAGTGCGGTTTCGGTGATGTGGAACAATGGAGATGTAGCCGGGGTGATGGTCTACCCGATGCATGCCGGAGTTAGATCCTACCGCGGCGGTTGCACAGTCCACGAGGTCGCCGAACATGCTTGGCGGTGCACCATATATACCTCCAACACCTATAATCTTGTGTGTGTATGCTTAAATTTAAAATACATATATCAATAAGGCATGTCAAAAACAAATGTTCCATAAAAAAAATTACAGAAAAGAAAATAAATCACACCTTATATGTTGGTATTCTTATCATCATTTTGTAACAACTTAACTCTAAACTTTTTTCCCTAAGCTGTCTCAAGCGAACTTCATAATAGTCGCACTATCTCGCCAAATCCTCCAACAGTCGCATTGCTTGTGCTTGGGGCGGAATCTAATGATCATCGATCTAATGCAAGTACACATTCAAGTATAAGACGTAGATTAAAATTCTGAGAGATTGAAAAGTTTTATGTTGAATTTTGTAGATTCATCTAAAGAGCAAAATAGCTAGTTAGAACCCTATATGGTTTCTCTTCATATTTTGGTAACTAGGCTGATACGAAAAATTTGGAGAATTTGCATAAAAACAAAATAAAGCCCATTTATTTTTCTAATCTTGTTTAAGTGATTAATGAAACCGCACAACCAAAACTAAAACAAATCATCATGATCAAGAATATGTTGAAGTTATGTTATGAAATATAGTGGTTCTATTAGTCCCTTAAAGAAGAGATTGTCTTCATTTTTTTTTTTTAAAGAGGATCTAACATATAAGAGAAATACTTTTTTTTTTCTTTTGAAAAAAAATATGAGGAATGAGCATCTCCAGCATCTCCACCCAACCCACCCCCACAGCCAACCTCCTCCCCCATCCACCTCTGGCTAATCCACCCAACCAACCTCGCCCCCCCCCCCCCCCCCCTCCCCAAAAGCCAAAAGTAAAATGAAACATAAGTTTTATAAAGGAATCCATGTTTCCTCCAACAAGAAAATAAACAAGGGCTTTCCCTTCTCATCCTCTCCACGACGTAGTACTGGAAAACATTTACAGACCAGGTAAGATTCCTTAAAATGCACCCCATGTTGTCCCTGCAGCTCAGGGCATAGGTCGGGGTCGCGCTGGTGGTGGGGCTTAGATCCGAGGTCGGGGTGCTGGGGGTAGGGTTGGCGGCAGAGGTCAAGGTCGCGCTGGTGGCGGGGTTGGCGACAGAGGTCATGGTCGCGTTGGTGGTGGGATTGGCGGAAGAGGTCAGGGTTGCACTTTGTACTTTTATTGCACTTTTTTTTGCATTGCATCTGTTCAAATGAAAAACTTTTGGTACTCCTATGGTCAGTTTTACTGTAGCCCTTTCTGAAGGGGATAATTAGAAAGTCAATTTTAGAATGGGGCTGAGTGTAGATTTCTGTTTGAATGAAAAGTTTTTGCGAAAAGAAAGGGAAAAGCAATGCAATTTTAAGGTAAAATTTAAACTAGAAAGAGTAAAGTTAATTTTTTATTTATTTAGTTGTTCCATGATAATAATTAAAATTATATTGGGTTATTCTCTCGATCAAGTCCATTGTTAATTATTTGATTTCTTTTCTCAGCTACCCAAGAAGAGAGGGTACTTCTGCACTTGTCAAATATGGGTTGATGAGAGTGATGTAGAGCAACATGGTGCCCTGTGCTCCTCCTACTGAGTAATGAGTACTGATGACATGACCCGAGTTGTAGATTTATAGCAGCTTAAGACCTTAAGTATAATAGAAAGTCTGGTGTAGGCACTATTTTTTTCCTAAAAAAATTAAGTATATTCTATAATATAGCTAAGAAGTTTTAATAGAGAGATATACAACACCAATATAGAAAATATGGTTCCCATGAAAGAGCCGATGAAGAAGTTAGTGTATATTCATGTCAACAAATTTTGCAATGACCAGTTTCATTTTGCAATGTTGACAAAAGAGAAACTGATTATAATAGAATGCTTATATGATTGATTTTATGGCCTGATGAACATGTGGATCCGAAGCTCCAAAATAATCATCTAAATTCATTCATTCAATTATTTTTTATTGAACTGTTTAAGGAAAGAGTTTAAATTCCATATATTAGTTCAATTGGATCATTAATATTCTCCTTACTTACATGATTTGTATCTATATTGAGTCTGCATGCATCATTGACTTTTTTTTATAAAATAAACTGACAAGGATTAAGCGACACTAACACCCCTCATGTCTTGAGATATATTAATTGTTTTATGTTAGGATATAAATCTGTTTAGCTATATTAATTACAGCTGTGCAATAACTGTTTTCTGTTATATAGTTGGACACGTGTTTTGTCCATGCTTTTCTTGTGTTATATAAATCATTGCTATCTCTAATCTTGTAACTAATTCTGATATAATCAAATACAAGCTTTCTTCTTCTTCAAGGTTTTCTCTCAGCTTTCATGGCATCAGAGCCAATGGTTATGATCCTGGAGCTCTAATTCTCTTGCTCGGAGCTTCGTTCTCTCTCTTCTAGTCTCTCCACTGCTATCATCCTCTTCAGTCTATCAAGATAAGTCTTTCTTCTTCGTCGAAGCTTCTCCGATTCAGATCTTGATTTTTTAGTCTGCAATTCTGTGCTAGAAAACCATAATCGAAGCTAAGGTTCTTCTCTCTGAGCATGTTTCTTGTTGAAATAAGAGGAATTTTTGTTGAAATTGAGCTTGTTCTTCAATTTTTGCTTCTATAAAGCTTGAGTTGGATTTTGCTGGTTCATGATATTGATAGTGATAATTCAAAGTCTAATTTGACTCTGATATAAGAATCTTATACTTCTGAGAGTGAAATTGAAGAACTTTACAGAATTGTGCTTGCATTTTTCAATTTTTCCTTGATCAAAACCCTAGTTTGTTCATCATGCCTTCATCCGAATCAGTTGGACCTCAGATTGTCACTCACACTACAGTGTATCTTCCTAATGTCATGCTTGACGAGTCAAACTATCCTACCTGGTTATTTAGGATGGAGTCATTTCTTAGAGGCCAAAATCTCTATCACTTTGTGGAACTCAATTTACTCCAGCAACAGAATCTACTCCTAGTACTATCTCTAGTGAATACATTTCCTGGAAAATTCAAGATCAAAGCATTGTGAATATGATTGGTCAAACATTAAGCTCAATAGCTACGAATCTACTCCTAGTACTATCTCTAGTGAATACATTTCCTGGAAGCACATCTGCTCATGATCTTTGGACTCGTCTCAAGTTGAAATTTGCTGATGCAACAAGCAGAATATTCTACAACTTAAGTCCAATTTTCAGAATATCAAGAAAGGGAGTGATAACATAGAAACTTACCTGGAAAGAATCAAGACAGCCAAAGATGCTCTTGAAACTGTGGGAGTTTTTCTGGATAATGAAGATGTGGTCATAACTGTATTGAATGGTTTGCCTAATGATTTTGCAGCCATCAAAACAGTGATTCGTGCTCAGTACACATGTGCTCCTCTGAGTCAGCTGAAGAGTTTGTTAAAATCAGCAGAGATGGATATTGGACAGGAAAATCAGTCCATACAAAGTCTTCTTACAGCAATGCTTGCCAATTGCAATATTTCTGCATCAACTTCTCAGTCTAATGTGAGCAATCCTTCTATTAGTCAAGCATCAAGCTCAGTCAGTCAAGCATCAAGTTCAAACTCTACTCACTCCACAACCGCAACTCAGTCCTCTCCTGCAGTAAATCAACCTATTCTTCCTACACCAATTGTTCCTCCTGGTTATACATATCCTCCTGGTTATACATATCCCTTTGCTCCCCAAAGCTCTTATAATCCATTTTCTTCCATTCCTTATGGATTTACCCCTATGGTTAATAGTCAGGTTGGAGCTATTGACTACTATGCAGGAGTGAAATTTGGCAGAGGCAGAGAGCAGAATAATGGGGGAAATTGGCAGAATAATGGTGGAGGTTTTAGGAACAACAACAATAACACTGGTCAGAATATCTCTTGTCAATGGTGTAACAAGGTTGGACATAGTGCAAAGACTTGTAGGTCTCTTCCCAATGCTCAGTCTACCAACAACAATGGCAATCAACAAGGTGGAGGTGTTATCTGTCAGTATTGCAATGGAAAAGGTCACACAGCTGATGGATGCTTTTTGATCATTGGCTTTCCTAGTCAACGCAATGAACAAGAACAACCAACTGCTATGGGTGCTACTACAACTATGGCTCCTCAATTCTGGCTGGCTGATACAGGTGCTACCAATCACATGACCAACAATATGCAGTTTCTGAACAATCTCACATCCTATCCTACAACAGATGGTGTTCAAATTGGTGATGGTAATAAATTGAAAATCTCTCACATTGGTGATACCATGTTAGGAACACTAAAACTTGATCAAGTATTATTAATCCCTGATCTTGTTGCCCATCTTCTCTCTATATATCAACTGTGCAAACAAAATAACTGCCTAGTTTGGTTTGATGAGTTTATGTGTGTGATACAGGACAAGGTGCAGGGCAAAATTCTGTTCAAGGGACTGAGTGAAAATGGTATGTATCCAATTCCATTTCAGTTGCCTCAGTTACAGATTCCTTCTTCACCTATTCAGAAAGTTAATCAGTCTCCTTCTACAGCAAATAAGGTTCACTCATCTCAAGATCATTCAACTTATATTGGACAGAAAGTCAGAAACTCACTGTGGCACAAGAGGCTTGGTCATCCTGCAAGTGACATTGTCAAAATAATGTTGGAGAAATGCAAGTTGAGCACAAACTGTGATAGTGATAATTCGATCTGTGAACTATGTTTGTTAGGCAAATTTCATAAGCTTCCTTTTCCTAGCTCTACTTCAAATAGTGCTGCTCCTTTTGATCTTGTTCATTCAGATGTATGGGGACCCTCTCCTCATATATCAATTGATGGATATAGATACATTGTCCTTTTCATTGATGATTGTACAAAGTTTACTTGGATGTTTCCTATGAAGAATAAAAATGAAGTTTTATCCTACTTCAAGTCTCTCTGTGCTCTTATTGTTACTCAATTCAAGTCTGGAATTAAAGTTTTTAGAAGTGATGGTGGTGGTGAATACATAAACAACAGTTTCAAAGAGTTTGTATCTCAATCTGGAATTGTGCATCAGGTGTCTTGTCCATATACACCAGAACAGAATGGAGTTTCAGAAAGAAAAAATAGGCATATAAGAGAAACTGCTGTCACTCTTCTTCAACAGGCCTCTCTTCCAGATTTCTTTTGGTATCATGCATGTGCTACAGCTACCTTCCTAATCAACAGGATGCCTTCCCAAATTCTGCAGATGAAGTCTCCTTATGAGATTCTATATCATAGGATTCCAAAGGTTGACATGTTAAGAGTCTTTGGTTGCTCCTGCTATCCTCTAATAACCCCATACAGATATAATAAATTACAACCAAAGACTATCAAGTGTGTGTTCATTGGCTTTGCTGCTGGCTACAAGAGATTTGTGTGTTACAGTCCAACTAACAAAAGGTACATCATTTCAAGACATGTCTTTTTTTATGAGAATTCATTTCCCTATGCTGTTCCTGAACGTAAAAATGCTCTCAGTAGACCTCAAACTGAAATCTCCTCAATCAACCAACCATGCCTCTCACTCATTCAGTCCCATCCTGGAACAATGCCTCCTTCTGTTCAAACAATTGTATTCCCCAATCAAAGCTCTCAATCTAATAATGCAATCTCTCTTTCTGATCCTACGCATGTGAGCAATGAATGCAACTATATGGATAATGATCCTGACATTATTATATCTCATCCACCAATATCAGAAACTGTTACTACATCTTCTTCTAATCCTTTTTCTCCACAAAGTGATACATGTATTCAGTTTAATGATCAGGAAGGATTCTTATCTCTGTCAACTCAACCTGGGAGTGGCTCTATATCTGTTACTGTAAACAGTGACAGTAAGAAACCTTGTTCCAATATTTCAAATGCCAACATCCTTCATTCTGTTCAAGGTATATCCTCTTCAACTCAAAATGAGCATGGGATGCTTACCAGATCAAAGAGGGGAATTCAAAAGAAGAAGTGTTTTGTGTCTTTACTCAGCCATATAAGTCTTGATCCACAAGCAACTGAACCAGCTAATTTCAAGGATGCCATTAAAGTTCCAGAATGGAAAAATGCTATGGATGAAGAGTATAATGCTCTTATAAATCAAAACACATGGTCTCTTGTTCCTCTACCAGATGGTAAAAATTTGGTTTCCTGCAAATGGCTTTTCAAAGTAAAAAGAAATGCAGATGGAAGCATTGCTCGACATAAAGCTAGACTAGTTGCAAGAGGTTTCAGCCAAGAATATGGAGTTGACTATGAAGAAACCTTTTCTCTTGTAGTCAGACATACAACAGTGAGGCTAATCATTGCTCTTGCTGCCTTCTATAACTGGAATCTGCATCAAATGGATGTCAAAAATGCATTTTTGCATGGTCTGCTTAATGAAGAAGTGTACATGACACAACCTGGGGGATATGTCAATCAATGTTTTCCAAACTTTGTCTGCAAGCTTAACAAGTCTTTATATGGACTTAAACAGGCTCCTCGAGCTTGGAATGAAAGATTCACAAACTTTCTGCCCTCCATTGGATTTTCTACATCGTATGCTGATCCTAGTTTATTTGTGAAACATACTCAAACAGGTTGTGTCTTTCTTCTTCTTTATGTGGATGATATTATTATCACTGGGAGTTGTGAGTCTCTTATTCAAGAGGTTAAGTCTGCTCTTCAGCAGGAGTTTGATATGAAAGACTTGGGAAAATTACATTTCTTTTTAGGTTTTGAAATTGAATATAAACCAGATGGCATCTTTGTCTCTCAAAGAAAATATGCTACAGATCTTATTCACAAATCCGGAATGGATGATTGTTACACTCACTCTACTCCTTGCAAGTCAGGTTTGAAACTTCTGATAGATGATGGAGAACCACTTGAAGCTCATAAGGTAACCTTTTTCAGAAGCATGGTGGGATGCCTTCAATATCTGACCTTCACTCGTCCAGATATTGCTTATGCCACAAATTTTGTATGTCAATTTCTGCACTCACCAACTTCTACTCATCTTCTGGCTGCAAGAAGAATTATTAGCTATGTTAAAGGTACAATGAATCAAGGTATCTTCTTCAGGAGAAGTGACAGTCTGAAGAATCTAAAGGGTAATGATTTATCTTCTTTCATCCATCTAAATGCCTACTGTGATGCAGATTGGGCAGGGGATCCTAATGATCGAAAGTCAACTACTGGCTTTGTTATTCTGTTAAACAATTTTCCTGCGTCATGGTGCTCAAAGAAACAATCTACAGTTTCTCGTTCTTCAACTGAGGCAGAATACAGAAGTATGGCAGACACTACCTCTGAAATTCTATGGATAAAGCATCTCTTATCAGATCTTCAGGTTAATCTTGCTCAGATTCCAACTCTTATATGTGACAATATCTCAGCCTTGGCTCTTGCAACGAATCCAGTGTATCACTCCAAGTTAAAACATGTTGAAGTCGATGTTCACTTTACAAGAAATCAAGTTAAGGCAGGTCATCTCCTTCTTCAATTCATCACCTCTAAGGAACAACTTGCAGATCTGTTTACAAAAGGGTTGTGCTATCCTCAACATTCATACTTATGCAACAACTTGATGCTTGTCACCTCCCATCAAGTTGAGGAGGGGTGTTAGGATATAAATCTGTTTAGCTATATTAATTACAGCTGTGCAATAACTGTTTTCTGTTATATAGCTGGACACGTGTTTTGTCCATGCTTTTCTTGTGTTATATAAATCATTGCTGTCTCTAATCTTGTAACTAACTCTGATATAATCAAATACAAGCTTTCTTCTTCTTCAAGCTTTTCTCTCAGCTTTCATTTTATAAATATTGAGTCTGCTTGCATCATTGACTTCTTTTATAAATATTATTATTTACAAAAGCCTTAACTCTTTCGCGGTAATTTCATCTTGAAATATATTAAGCTTGTGATGACATGTTCAAATTGAATGTTGAGAATAATAATAAAGCATCTACTTCACTTTATATGCTTTTTTCTTCGAATTTTTGGCACGCACGTTTATGTCATATTAATTGTAGATATGTGGGAATCATGAGTAGCTTGGGTTTAATTTTCTTCTATGCAAAAAGATTTTGAAAAATGTGAGTATTGTAGTAAAGCAAAGATTACTAAAAGTCCTCACAAAAGTGTTGAAAGGAATATCGAGCTATTGAAATTAATTTATACAAACTTGTGTGCATTTGAGGGATTTTTAACTCGTGGAGGTAACAGGTGGTCCCTCGGATCTTTGGGGTGACGCAATTTCAACTGTTAGTTATATGCTGAATAAATGTGCCACATAATAATACAAAGATTACACCTTTCAGAAGGGGCATAAACCAAATTTGTGTCATCTCAGAGTTTGGGGTTGTTTAGCCTTTGTAATGCTAACTAATTCTAAAATACCTAAATTGGGTGTTAGAGCTGCTACTTGTGTTTTTATTGGTTATGCTTCAAATAGTGTAGCCTATAGATTTCTTGATATTGATAATGAAGTTATTATTGAATCTAGTGATGCAATTTTTCATGAAGAAAAATTTCCTGACAAATAAAAAAATTATGGGGGTCAAGAGTCTAGAAAAAATAAATGTTTCTAACCAACCTAGTTCTTCTTCTCCTAGTTCTCAGATATAAGAAACTTTTGAGAATTAACCTAGAAGAAGTAGAAGAACTAGAGTTGAAAAAGATTTTGTCCCTGTCTATTATGTTTAAGATGTTGAGAAAAATCTTGTCTCTTTACAGGAAGCATTATCATCAGCAGATGTAATTTTTAGGAAAGAGGCAGTGAATGATGACATGTAGTCTTTAATTTCTAACAATACTTGGAAATTGGTAGACTTACGTGTAGCCATGTAGGTATCAAAACCATCGGGTGCAAATGAATCCTCAGGAAAAAGCTCGAACCGAAAGCTAGACTTCTTGCTAAAGGCTTTAAGCAAAAATCTGATCTAGACTTTTTAAATAGTTTTTCTCCGATTACAAGGGTTATGTCCATTTGATTACTAATTGCTATTGCTGCACTTTATGATTTAATTATGAATTAATTTCAGTTTACCTACTTGAACTTTGGTTGAATCATCACTTCAGTCCCTATATTTTTGATTTCATCAACTACACCCCTGTACTTTCTAAAGTAATCAACTAATACTAATTTTGTAAATTCCGTACAAACGATCTATCAATACCAAAGGCTTTTTGGTATCTTTTCCCTACATTAATGCACCGTTACCATATTACGATTATAAATAAAGCTAAACAAATCATATAATCAAGTTGAACAATAGAAAATAAACAAAAATAAATCATATATGGTAAAACAAAAATAAATCACCATATATGATTTATTTTTGTTTATTTTCTATTGTTCAACTTGATTATATGAATTGTTTAGCCTTATTTATAATCGTAATATGGTAACGGTGCATTAATGTAGGGAAATTGTACCAAAAAGCCTTTGGTATTGATAGATTATTTGGACGAAATTATAAAATTGGTATCAGTTGATTAATTAATTTAGGAAAGCACAGAGGTGTAGCTGATGAAATCAAAAGTATAGGGACTGAAATGATGATTGAGCCAAAGTTCAAGTAGGTAAACTGAAATTAATTCTTTAATTATTTATCAAATGGATGTGAAAACAACTTTTCTTAATGGTGATTTAGATGAGGAGATCTATATGGACCAACTAGAAGATTTTATAAAACCTGATCAAGAACACAAGGTATGTAAGTTGTCTAAATCTCTTTATGGTTAAAGGCAGGCTCCTAGTGGCATGAAAATTTTGATTCTTGCATGATTGAAAATGGTTATAAATCAAATGAATGTGACAAGTGCATATATTATAAATCTTGGAATAACTCACATGTTATTATTATCCTCTATGTTGATGATTTATGAATTTTTGGCTCCAATATGCATGTGATTGAGGAGACAAAATTTGTGCTCAACAACAATTTTGATATGACAGATCTTGGTGAGGCTAATGTTGTTTTGGGCTTGAAAATAACAAAAACATGTGATGATATTTTTCTCGATCAGTCACATTATGTTGAGAAAATTTTGAAAAAATTATAATTAAGTTGGTTGCAAGCATGCACTACCAGAAAAAAGGGTTTTCTCGACGAAAAAAAAAAAAACGGCCGACGATTAAAAATTTTCGTCGGTAATTCCATAGAATGGCCGACGATTTTCTTTTTCGTCGGTGGGAAAATAAAATCGTCGGCCATAGTGTAACCATAGCCGACGATACTGTTTTTTCGTTGGTATAAACAAAAATCGTAGGCTATATTATATTTCAGCCGACGATTTTGGATTTTCGTCGGCCTTTCTCTGAAACATTAGCAAACAAAAACTTTTGAAATTTTGGCCGACGAAATTGACATTTTCGTCGGCTATAAGTCTATATATTTTCAGATCTAGACAGCAGCTGCTCATTTAAAAAAAATATGAAAAAAAACGGGAGAAAGAGTGAAAAATCTGTGGGTATTGTTGAAATCCGTCCTCTCTTACATTGTGGAGCTATATATAAGTACGTATATGTGTATATATGTTGATTTTGAGTTTTAGTGATTTTGAGTTAGTAAGTGATTTTTTGTTTTGTTGTTGTTTTAGTGTTAGAATGTATGTATATATGTTGATTTTGAGTTGTAGTTGAGTTGATTTTAAGTTAGAGTTTAATTATGTGTTTTAATTTGATGTTATTTTAATTATGTTAAAATATATATATATATATATATATATATGTGTGTGTGTGTGTGTGTGTGTGTGTGTGGAGTTTAATTATATATATATATATATATATATATGTTAATTAATGGTTGTTGATAGTGTAATTAACTTAAATAATGGTTGATATATAGTGTAACTTAAATAATAGTTGTTAATGGTATATATATATATATATATATATATATATATATATGAGTTGATGTTGATAATAATATATATTGTAATGTAATTAATTATTAAGGATTTATATATATATATATATATATATATGTATGTATGTGTTAATTAATTTCTTATTAATTAAAGTTATATATATATATACATATATTATTTTCAGGCTATATATATATGGATCCGGATAAGAGTTGGATTTTCGGACATTCGCAGAGTATTTCAGCCGCTGGGTACGTAACCTTAACATTATTCTATAAGTATTTATATATTATTGTGTATAATTATTCATATTTATAGTTGATTCTGATGGTTGCAGGTGGACCTCATTAAAAATGATAATCACCCAAATTGGTCGCACAAACTCAGACTGCTAGCGATGAAGCCGGTCTATTCAAAATTTTATGCGACGTGCAAGGTGAATGGTGTGTTATTTCGATGTGAAGAGAGAGACGTCAGACTGAAAACACAAAATTCAGGGGTTATGGCACATGGTGGGGATGATGGAGTTGACTATGACGGTGTTCTCCATTCAGTTGTGGAACTGCATTATGGGGAAGGCATGAAGGTGCACATTTTCAAGTGTAGATGGTTTGACACACGGCCGCAAAGCATGAAAACCGGTCAATACGGCATAAGTTCTGTGAACACTAGTACATCATGGTATGAGGATGACCCGTTCGGTTTAGCCACATGGGTGAAACAAGTGTTTTATCTTGATGATCTCGCCAAGGGTGACCCGTGGAAAGTAGTCAACACTATCCACCATCGCAACATTTACCAGGCGTCTACACTTGGAGTGGCTGAAGAGAACAAGGAAGGTGGCACCTCGTATCAAGAGCCCAACTCAAACGGTATTCCTGACTCCTCTTTTATTCGCCTAGACACGCCGGTGCGAATTCGACGTGAAGAGCCACTGCTTGTTGATGTTGATCCAAATGAAGCAACTAACGAGGACTATAGTGGTGAGGAAAGACATAGATTACCCCTATCGAGCAATTTAGAAACCGAAGAAGACTCATTCGATGATTCCGATTACAATCCGCCGGATTAAGTAATTTAGATCATGTAATCCTTTCATTTGTAATCTCAAAATTTCTAATGAACGGACGTGGGGATGAGCCTCCCAGCTAGGCTGGGTTCCAAACCCCTTAAAAAAAATTTGAAATATGTTGACTGCTGGATTTCTGTTTTCTTGATGTTCAATTTAAGTTATATATGAACAGGAAATAGGAATACGAGAGGTGTAAACCTACTGATTTTTTTTACCTTTTTCATATAATGGCCGACGAAAAACACGTTATTTCGTCGGCTATACTCATCATAGCCGACGAAAAATTTGTTATTTCGTCGGCTATACTCATAATAGCCGACGAAAAATACATTATTTCGTCGGCTATAAATATATTGATTTAAAAACAATATAGCCGACGACTACGAGTCTCTCGTCGGCTATGATTTAAAAACAAACAAATAAAAAATGACCATATTCCATTTTCTATCACTAACAATAAACCATTGTTTCATCCTTCAAATGCAAAAATGTTGTGAAATAAGATATGCCCGAAATAATGAAATACGTCTACGGTTGAAAAATGATAAGATTCTGATAAAATCTGAGTGGCGAAAGATGCGGTCAAAGGTTTTATTCCTTCGTTTTCCTATGGGTAGCCTGACGTTCGTTAAATCAATTTTGTAAAATTTTTATACGATTAGTTGTGTCTCATCGATTTGAAACTATTATCTGTTGAAGGTCAGGCCAAAAAACATCATTTAGACAGGGCAATTACCATTTCTAAGCGTTTAAAGGGTTGACTCACCCGGTTGACCGTCCCGATCGAGCCTTTAACGTTGTCAGATGTAGTTGGATTTTTTTTCATACATGTATTTAATCTTAACGGTGCTATCTGACGGTTGGAATAGATTTTATAAACTTTTAGATTCAAAATCAGAACATATGCACTAATGTTCCTTAACTTGTTTACTAAGTGTTTAAGTGAATGTATAGTTTCAAATAGTTACTATACGTAGACTCTTCAAATGCAAAAATGTTGTGAAATAAGAGATGACCGAAATAATGAAATACGTCTACGGTTGAAAAATGACAAGATTCTGATAAACTCTGTGTGCCGAATGTTGCGGTTAACTGTTTTTTACTTTCGTTTTCCTATGGGTAGCCTGACGTTCGTTAAATTAATTTTGTAAAAAATTTATACGATTAGTTGCGTCTCATTGATTTGAAACTATTATCTGTTGAAGGTGAGGCCAGAAACCGTCGTTTAACTAGACTAATTTCCGTTTTTAAGCGTTTAGAGGTTTGACTTAGTGGTTTGACGAACATTTTAGCCGACGAAAATTATATGTCGTCAGCTAAACTCTTGCGATCCGTGCCTTTTTATTGTCCGCCGTTGGATGGCTCAGATCCAACGGCTGTTGATTTTCCAGAGTTTAGCCGACGATTTAAAATATTTCGTCGGCTATTTCTCCGTTTAGCCGACGAAATATAATTTTCGTCGGCTAAACTCTTGCGATCCGGGCCTTTTTATTGTCCGCCATTGGATGTCTCAGATCAGACGGCAGCTGATCTTCCAAAGTATAGCTGACGATGTTCATAGAATAGCCGACGACATTCAAAGAATAGCCGACGAAATCTTTTAATTCTTCGGTTATTTTCTCTGCTATAAAAGCAGACAGCCGCAGCAGCCCGACTATTTCAACCCTAAATCCGCAAAAACTCCTCCTCCGCTCCTCAAATCGGCCATGCGTCTCCTCCATTCCGATAACGTCGTCGTCCTCCTCCTAGACACGCCGAAATCCGGCCTCCTCCTCCTCCTAGACATCCCGAAATGAATCCGGCCTCCTCCTCCTCCGGCCACCTCCTCCTCCTTCCCCTCCTCCTCCTCTGCCAAAACAGATCCGAAGGTTTTTTGGTTTTTTGGTTTTTTTTTTCAATTTAGTTTAATTTTATAATTTAGGTATATAAATTGTTATATATTTAAGTTTAATTATATAAATTGTTATATATTTGTTAATAAATTTAATTTTAACAAATTGTTATATATTTGTTATATATTTAATTTTAATTATATAAATTGTTATATAATAAATTGTTATATATTTGTTATATATTTAATTTTAATTATATAAATTGTTATATATTTGTTATATATTTGTTAATAAATTTAATTTTTATATATTTGTTATAATTTAGGTATATAAATGGTTATATATTTAATTTTAATTATATAAATTGTTATATATAAATTGTTAAATTAATTATATATATAAATTGGTAGCCTAATTATATAAAGGGGGATTTATAAAAAAGGGCTATTGAAAGAGGAAAATTAGAAAAAAGGCCTAAATTTTAAAGGCCTTATAAAAAAGGGCATCAGTTAACAAATGCTCAAAAAAATTGATATAATTACATATCATGCCACTGGAAAAACGGAACGGAAACGAGACAAAGGCCAGTACCGTTTATTGATTACGTGCTTACACAAGATCAAACACTATTCACTCTCAACCCCATCTGTATAATATCGGCCTCTCTCTCTCTCTCTCTCAGCCATGAGGTAGATCCTCCACATTCAGGGCGGCCAAATCGGCTCCAAGTTCTGGGAGGTCATCTGCGACGAGCACGGAAGGTACGTCCCACGCGCCGTCCTCATGGATCTCGAGCCCGGAACCATGAACAGCATCATATCCAGGCCGTTTGACTAGATCTTCCGCCCTGATAACTTCGTCTTCGGACAGTCCGGCGCCGTCCTCATGAATCCTACGGCTCCGGCACCGAGTCCAACGGCTGCCCCAAGGTTTCTTCCGACTTGAAGCTCGACGTCGCCGGCCTCCTCGTCGTCCTGGTAAGGCCACTCACCGAAACGACGCCGTTTTGTGCTTCAGTTTTGTATTTCTGATCAATTGTTGATTTTGTGAATTAGATGGAGGACATTGTGGATACAAGAAGCACTATTTCGCTTCTGATCGAGTAGTTGGAATCGAAAGGGGCTTCGTCTGTGTCAGTGGCAACATTTCTTAATAAACCATCCCAAAAAAAAATTCAGTTTGAGCTTCTTGGCAACGGTAAGTTTTACCGAGGTTTCGAGGTATATACAGTAGCTCCTTTTGTGTTCCTTGCTTTTCCTTGCTGTAGTAGTGCTTTGTTAATATATGACGGGTTATATATGAATGTGGTTGAGAGAGAAAGTAAACAGGTTGACTGAGTGGATTGTTTTACTCTCGAATTGTGAGGTTTATGGCTTTAGGCTATAGCTGAGGAGAAACAAACATAAGAAGAGTGTCAATGAAAGATGGTTGTACTCGATGGTCATCTTGCTGTTGGGGTTGAAGACATCGAAGCCGACGGACCAGGTTCTGGTGAGGGTCCGGCCGGAGGAGGAGACGTTGAGACCGGCGACGGAGAAGGAGTCGACGCGGAAGTCGGGGATCTTGGGGCGGAGGATGAGCCAGACCATGAGGAGGAGGGAGCCGGTGATGACGAAGCGACGGACGAAGGCTGCGCGTGCGGTGTACGAGTTGTAAGGAAGTTGTTGCTGGTAGACTGGGTAGTTGGGGTAGGTGGCGCCGTTGGGGTGGTGGTGGCCATTGGCGGCAGGGTAGGGCTGGGCGAGAAGGGTCTGACATTTTGTTGTGGTTCTTAGTACATTGATCCATGCTGTTCTCATTTATTAGTTCCTGCTGTCATTGAATGATCCAATCGATTAATATAATCATTATAATGATACATTGTTTGTTTCCATGTGGTTTGAATGTTTACAATTCTATATGCCTGAATTTAGAAATTGATTCAACTGTGAATTCAGTGAGGTTGTTTGTTTATGTTTTCAGCCTAGAGATACAAGTTATGTTGCAAGTCCGGGACTACCACAATTGGTTTACAGTGGGTACCAACCTCGTGCTTATTCATGGGATGATTTGCCTCCGCGTAAGGTAAAGTCCATCTATCTCAACCGTTTTCTCCATTTATTTGATACCTCAAGGAAGAGCTAGTTTCTTATTCTGTCTTTGTTATGTTTCTTGTGGTGTGCATGTACAGCAGTACAATTTGTAGTAGCGTATATTTACATCTCTCACCACCCGATTAAACAATAATTGGACTTGTGTTGAGTACGTTGCATGCTTAACTTTTCTTTTCTTGTGGATGCATGACAGAGAGAAAAAATGATCAAGAAACGATTAAAGAGGAATCATGATGATCAGCACTATTTCATTCTTAAGCATGGATCACTCTTGGTGATGAGAGGTTATACTCAAAAGGGATTGGCGGCACTCGGTGCCTAAGCAGACGAAATTAGAGGCCACTCGTATCAACCTCACCTTCAGGCTTGTGCTCGAATCTGAGGGTTCTAGGTAGGATCAGAAGATAATGGTTGTCCATTTTGCTCTCCTTTGTTGTTATTATGTGTGACCTACTTCCTATTGACAAGAGGAATGCACAGGTCTCTCCATTCCTTATGGACATTCTTGTCTGTCATGTAATACTTAATGAGGCTCATACTTAATTCTGTAAAACATGTATCTCTGTTGATTTGTTCCTAAAAGACTAGAGGCATCACTATTTATTGTGCTAAGCTATTTCACTGCTGATTGAGCCCGAGTTTAAATCAGATTAAGTTAACCCAAATGTTCTCCTCAAAACAATCTAAAATCGAGTTTATCACGAGAGAAGTTGGAGTCACTTGAAGTGGTAATTTGTAGATGGCCTGGGGGTTAACGGTGTAATTGGGTTGGGTGGGGCATGGTCCAATTGGCCCAAACCCAAAATGAGGACGAGTGATCGATCGATGCGTGTTGTAGTTTTTAAATTGATAATTAATAAGGTAGTTATACATATGATAGTTACTAAAGTAGTTACTCAGATGATAGTTACTAAATAGTTACACAGATAATTACAAAATTGATAGTTACTACTCAAATGATAGTTACTAATGTAGTTATACAAATGATAGTTATTAAGGTACTTGCGCAGAATAGGTACAAAGATGAAAGTTATTAAGATAGTTACTAAGGTAGTTACACATATAGTTATAAAATTGATAGTTACTAAGATAGTTACTAAGTTAGTTACATAGAATAGTTACAAAAATTGATAGTTACTAAGATAGTTACTAAGTTAATTACATAGAATAGTTACAAAAATTGATAGTTACTAAGATAGTTACACATAATTGTTTACTCAGATAATAGTTACTAAGATAGTTACTAAAATAGTTACACAGATAATAACAAAATTGATAGTTACTACTCAAATGATAGTTACTAATGTAGTTATACAGATGATAGTTACTAAGGTAGTTACTCAGATGATAGTTAGTAAGATAGTTACTCAGATGATAGTTACTAAGGTAGTAGTTACTAAAATAGTTACACATAACAGTTACAAAATTGATAGTTACTAACATAGTTACACATAACAGTTACAAAATTGATAGTTACTAACATAGTTACACAGAATAGTTATAAAATTGATAGTTACTAACATAGTTACACAGATAGTTACAAAAATTGATAGTTATTAACATAGTTACACAGATAGTTACAAAATTAATAGTTACTAACATAGTTACAAATAATAGTTATTTAACTGAGTAACTATCAAAGTAACTATCTGAGTAACTATCAAAGTAATTATCTAAGTAACAAGTAATTATCCCGGTAACTATATAGTTATTTAATAGTTACTATCCCGGAAACTATCATCTTACTAACTATCTAAATAATTATCATCTTAGTAACTATCTTACTAACTATCATCTTACTAACTATCGTACTAACTATCTAACTAACTATCGTACTAATTATCTAAGTAATTATCTCAGTAACTATTTTACTAACTATCTAAGTAATTACATCTTAGTAACTATCATTTTACTAACTATCCAAGTAACTATCTTACTAACTATCGTACTAACTATCATCTTACTAACTATCTAAATTATTATCATCTTAGTAACTATCATCTTACTAACTATCGTACTAACTATCTAAGTAACTATCATCTTAGTAACTATCAAACTAACTATCTAAGTAACTATCATCTTACTAACTATCTAAGTAACTATCTTACTAACTATCAAATTAACTATCTAAATAACTATTATCATACTAACTATCTAAGTAATAATCATCTTAGTAACTATTTTAGTAACAATCTAACTAACTATCATCTTACTAACTTTCTATATAGTTACTAACTATCTAAGTAACTATCTTACTAGCTATCGGAGATAGTTTGATAGTTACTCAGATAGTTATTTCGATAGTTACTAACTATCCCTTTAACTATCGGAATAACTATCAAAGTAACTATCGAAATAACTAGTTACTATCTGAGTAAGTATCGAAATAACTAGTTACTATCGAAGTAACTATCTTACTAACTATTGGAGTAACTATCATCTTAGTAACTGTCCTACTAACTATCTAAGTAACTATCATCTTACTAATTATCTATATAGTTACTAACTATCTAAGTGACTATCAATTTACTAACTATCATCTTAGTAACTATCTTACTTATAACAATCGGAGTAACTATCCCTTTAACTATCAGAGTAACTATCGAAATAATTAGTTACTATCGGAGTAACTATTTTACTAACTATCTAAGTAACTATCATTTTAATAACTATGTTACCAACTATATAAGTAACTATCATTTTAGTAATTATCTTACTAACTATCTAAGTAATTATCTCAGTAACTGTCGCAGTAACTATCAAAACTATCGGAGTAACTATCCCAGTATTCTAGTAATTATCAGAGTAACTATCGAAATAACTAGTTACTATCGGAGTTACTATCTTACTAACTACCTTACTAATTATATAATTAACTATCATTTTAGTAACTGTCTAACTAACCATCTAAGTAACTATCATCTTACTAACTATCTATATAGTTACTAACTATCTAAGTAATTATCATCTTAGTAACTATCTAAGTAACCATCAACTTACTAACTATCTAAGTAACTATCATCTCTTAGTAATTGTCTTACTAACAATCTAAGTAACTAACAATCTAAGTAACTAACATTTTAATTAGTAACTATCTTACTAACTATCTAACTAGCTATCATCTTACTGACTATCTAAGTAACTATCTAAGTAACTATCTTACTAACTATCTAAGTAACTCTCATCTTAGTAACTATCGAACTAACTATCATATCAAACTAACTATCATCTTAGTAACTACTATCTTACTTACACAAAATAGTTCATGGAATAGTGCGATGAATGCAGCAGGAACGTCACTTACACAAAATTTAGGAACGTCACTAAATTTTTAATAGAGTTCACAATTGTATCATAAAAGTACTCAGAAACTTAAACATAACAGACACTTGATTTTCTTCCCCAAAAACTGTCCACACAAACAGAGACACAACTACTAGAACGCAGGAAATATCCACAATCTCACACCAACCATAAAGCCAGAGGCAGCTTAATCGACCTCCTCCATCTTGCTCTCCTTAGCCACATCCTCCAACTCAGGCATGTCTGCATCCCCAACAGTCTCGTCGTCATCGATGCTAAGCCCCAACTTCAACATCCTGTGAATTCTAGAGGCGAAGGTGTTTGGCTCTTTAAGGCTGAATCTGGATGTCAGCAGAGCTGTCTCAAACAGCAGCAGCACAAGGTCTTTCACGGACTTGTCATTTTTGTCAGCTTCGGCTCTCTTCCTCAGCTCCTCCATGAAACTGCATAAACTGCAAGTAAGGGTAACATGCTCATTTCTTGGACACTCTGCATGCACACAAGTATACTAATTAGCCAAGGTTCCAAGGAAGAATACACTGTAAAATGGAACAATCGTGGAGTTACTGACCACATAAGGCTTCTCTAGTGCAGTGGTTATCCATAGAGGTCTTTTGTACTTGTCACGACCACTGAAACTTCTAACGGGTTCACAAGTAAAATGGGGGTTTAATTAATTAGCCAAGGTTTTGAAGGAAAGTAATGAACGAGCTATATAGTACATCTGTACATGCAAATATAAATGTTAGGTCTATAGTAGCTAACCTTGTATTGAACAGAAACAGCAAAGGTTCCAAGGGCACGATTGCCTTCGCGAAGCTCAAGAATGTCGCGGACAAGCTGCCGAGTAGTGGACTCAACCAAGGGGCTGCTAATGCACTCAAACTCATTCCAAAGCTCCCCGAAATTCAAACCATCTACAATTCTATCAGCCTCTGATCTTAGATATTCTTTATCAGACTCACACACTTCAGTCCTACCCTGATCATTTGTTACTGCAATGTAATACATCAAGCAATTTATCAGTAGTGAACTCATTCTACAAACAGTAGCAAGCTAGCTAGGTACTTACCGCGAAGTAAAAAAGGGTGGTGGGCATGGTGTGAATCTTGGGAGGAAGATGCAGTGATTTACTATTTGTCCGTTTCTGAAATCAAACTTGGTGCAATACAAAACAGCAACTAAATCGGAATATACCTGAAGCTCAGAGAGCTCCTCTTGTCGACAATCCCTTACCTAATTTGACAAAAGTTGGCCCTAAACGAGTGAAGATTTGCCGAAGCTTCACAGCTCGCCGTCTTTTATTCAGATCAAGCACGCCTTTCCTTTGTTCAATAAACAAATTCAATCCAAACGAACCTAGCGCTGTCAAAATCTTCAGAGTACTCCGAATCACCTGAACATAAATTCAACCACATACTTTCACAACTATGTAATTTCAACATTACTCACAAAAACAAAGCAAATATTTCAAAGGCAAAATGGAGGTCACCTTGACTGGGCTGGACCCGTACTTTTCTACCATAAGCTCGGGGCTATAAACGGAGGCATTTACCGCACGTGTGAAAGCCCTCGCCTCTTCCTGAATATCCTTCGCACGATCGACGGCGTTGCCGGCGCGGCCGGCGCGATAGATCTGCACCTTAACTAGGCTCCATCGTCTACCTCCAATCCATCTTCGCCGGCACAACCGAGTGCTTACCCCCCTCTTTCCTTGATCGTTAGTAACTACTACAACCTCAGTACCTCACCACTCCTGAAACAGAAGAGGTCCAAGGTGCGATTTGGACATGGAAAGAACGAAGAGGTTGATTTGGACACCGGCATTATCTTCGAAATCCAATGTCAGAACCGTCACCGATTCCGGCACTATCTTTGAACCAAAGCTCGGCCTTGTTCCTGTCGCCGTCGCTTTTCTCCTTCGTGAAATCGAAGAAACGTAGTGCCGAGATCTCGTAGTTCTCGTCGATCACCATCATCACCGCCGTTGTGATCGGTTCCTATGTCATCGCCGATATTTGGTACTCTCATAAATCGGTTTGGTCTTGATTTTAATTTGGTGCACTGGACTGGAATCGCGAGAGAGAGAGAGAGAGAGAGACGAAGAAAAAGAAAACCAGAAGAATCAGAGAGAAAGCGGAGATAAACAGAACGAGAAAGAGAATTTTGTCTGAAGAGGGTAAAATCGTCCATTTAAAAATGAAAAACAGCCTTTTTTATAATTTAATAAAATTGAAAAGAGTTTTTTGTGATAAACATATTAAAAACATGTCCTTTTTTATAAAGTGAAAAACAGGGTGCTTTTTTTCTAATTTACAAACTTAGATAGTCCTTTTATCTAAAATGGTCTTATATAAATGGTTATATTTTTGTTAATATATAAATGGTTATTTGTATTTATATATATGTTAATAATGAAATATAGTTATATTTGTATATAAATAGTTATATTTAGGTTTGTTCGTACCTAAAACCCGTAGGCCTGGCAGAGACAGATGAATCCAAGTGTGATCTCCTGTAAACCTGCTTACTAAGGGGAATACCGGGCGGGCCGGTCTTCTCCTCTCTGATGCCTAAGTTAGTACAGTTGGGATGAATAGATAACTTAAGCACGTATGATAAGCAGTAGGAAAGATCAGTTACCTATTAATGAGGGTAGTTGAGGCCCTTATATAGGTGGCCGGGCGTGAGGTCTGGCCTCACCCTTCGATGTGTGACTGATTTCCTTCTGTTTGCACACCAAAGGGCAGCTCTGGTGACCTCTTTGGCAGGCTGGCGCCCCCGGTCCCCGGGCCCCTGGTCGTAAGGTGGACTGCTGGACCCCGGGCCCGGGTGCAGATGATCCGGTCCCGGGCCCCGGGCCGGCCCCGGGTACACTGGCTGCAGGTCTGTGGGCCTGTTGTAGCCCCTCTGTGGCTACTGTCAACAAGTCCCCCAAGTTCCCGGTCAAGTGCAATCTTGAATGGGGACTTAATATGTCTTGCTTCTGTCCCGCAGACCCGCAGTTGCCAACCCAACGGTGCCCAGTCCCCCAAGTCTGTATTGAAGATTGGGCGTGACCGGGCGTTCGGTCAGACGAGGTGTGGTGAGTACCTGTTAATGATGATGTGCGACAGTTATGAGTATGCTTGCAATACAAATGGTGTTGTGCTCAAGTGATGTCGTGTCATGAGCATGGAGCGGGGTGAAACCCGGAGAGTGCATGAGATGATAATGGGGCGTTGAAATCCGCCATGCAATAGATATAGAGCGGGGTGAAACCGGAGAGTGCGTGGGATCTCGACCGGGCGTTCTGCCATATCGGAACGAGTCCCCCAAGGCGAAATTGGCGAACCGACCGGTGGACCCCCATACCGTATAGAGTCGGAGAGTGCCTGGGAACTCGACCGGGCGTTCTGCCATATCGGAACGAGTCTCCCCAAGGCGAAACTGCTGCCAATGGCAGGCCGGGAGGGGCCCTTTGGCTCGGCCCAGCTTGTGTTGGAATAAGCGTGGGACGACGTGCCTGCGGGGAGAGTTCTGGATCAGAGAAACAATCTGCCCGGTTGGGAGGCGTTGAGATGACAAGTCTCGCCTTGAATCCCCATTTTTTCTCGCAGTTCAGTGCGATGCAGGGTTTTTATCCTGCTGGACAAGAGTACATGTGTTAGATGTAAACTCGCCCGGGTGTATAAAGCCCATGCCGGTTGAATGTTCTCATAACCGAAGTCATGCCATGGAGCCGGTTGAATGATACCTAACCGGTGAGGGGCCATGGAGCCGGTTGGATGTCCTAACCGGTGAAATGCTCTCAAGCTGGTTGAATGTTACCTAACCGGTGAGAGGCCATGGAGCCGGTTGAATCATACCTAACCGGTGAGCTGCCATGGAGCCGGTTGGATGATCATAACCGGTAAAATGCTCTCAAGTCGGTTGAATGTTACCTAACTGGTGAGAGGCCAGGCACCCGGTTGAATGATACCTAACCGGTGAGCTGCCATGGAGTCGGTTGGAAGATCATAACCGGAGAGAAGCCTTCGAGCCGGTTGTCGTGGAGATGCCATGCAGCCGGTTGAATGATACCTAACCGGTGAGCTGCCATGGCTCCGGTTGGAAGATCATAACCGGAGAGAAGCCTTCGAGCCGGCTGTCGTGGAGATGCCATGCAGCCGGTTGAATGATACCTAACCGGTGAGCTGCCATGGAGCCGGTTGGAAGATCATAACCGGAGAGAAGCCTTCGAGCCGGCTGTCGTGGAGATGCCATGCAGCCGGTTGAATGATACCTAACCGGTGAGCTGCCATGGCTCCGGTTGGAAGATCATAACCGGAGAGAAGCCTTCGGGCCGGTTGAAAAATCATAACCGGAGAGCCGTCGTGGAGATGCCATGCAGCCGGTTGAATGATACCTAACCGGTTGAAATTTTTTTCGTCGGCTATTCTGTCCGATCTGGTAGTGATGTTTCTAATCATTTTTATTCTAATACTCACTTGTTTCTTGTTGAGAGTGAAAATAATGTAATGAATCAAAAGGAATATGCAAACATAATTGGTAGTTTGCGGTATGCAACTGATTACACTAGACTTGACATTGCCTATGCAGTAAGAGTACTTAGCAGGTTCACGAGCAAGGCAGGTAAAAAACATTGGCATACAATTGAGCGTGTTATGAAATATTTGCTTGGTACTAAAAATTATCAATTATTTTATAAAAAATAACAATTGAGCATGTTATGAAATATTTGCTTGGTACTAAAAATTATGGATTATTTTATAAAAAATATCCTGCTCTACTTGAAAGCTTTTGTGATGCCGATTGTACCTTATCAAGTGATTCTCTCTGTCTACCACTGGTTATATTTTTACACTAGGTGGTTGTACTATTTGTTGGAAGTTAAAGAAGCAAACAATAATTTCCAATTCAACCATGGAAGCTGAGCGGCTTATTGCGTTAGCTTCTGCAAGTGAAGAGGCAAATTGGTTGAGCGATTCATTGCATGAAATTCCCTTATGGGACCTGTACCATCTATATTGATTCATTGTGATAGCACTGCAGCTATTGATAGAGTGAATAACCGTTATTATAACAGTAAATCTTCATCTATAAGAAGAAAACACGGTATTATGAGATCATATTTTGAATGATCGAATTATTAATGTGAATTATGTTAAATCTTGTGATAATCTTGCAGATCCTTTAACTAAAGGCTTAGTAAGAGAAGAGATCTGGAGTACATTGAGGGAGATGGGGTTGGAGCCTATATCGTAATGAGCCATATATGAGGATATCCAACCCGGTGATTATAGATCTTAAAAACTGGGTTCAATGGGAAAAACGAATCATAAGGTGGCCGTAAGAAAAAATGCACTATATTTTTTTACTCATTCCGTCATTCTTATGGTGTAAGTGCATTTATCTTGTAACGTATATGAAGGTTGAGTTATTTAAAAAACTCTGAATAAAATTTGTAGCTCGTATGAGTAGGATGTCATAGTTACAAGAGCATCCTTGCCGGATTTTACCTATATGAGTGGAAAGTGGGGCCACTCTCTATGAGGATGGGGCTTATTCTTGAAATACACTCATGAAAAGTGGAATAAGCACAAGGTCGTAGCGTGTTGGCTAATAAAGCTCATATTAACACCTGAATTATTATGTGTGAGTAGTTATTCTTATTTCCCCTAAGCAGATGAAGTTCAAGTCTGAGACCACTATCAACTCTGAAGTAGGGAGTACTGTTGTTTCACTAAGTGAAGGTTCAATGCAGAACACACTTTCATGATGCATAATGGTTCGTCTTTGGCTGGCAATTTTCTTTGATAAAAAAAATATTAAAATTGAGTGGGGGAATATTGGAACATCTTAATATTTTATTTTTTTTATTAAATTTATAATGGGTGAATTTATTTTGGTTTTTAATTTCAGAATTTATTTTGAAAACTTTTTTAGTATTTATTTTGTGTAACTTATGGTGGTTTATTATCTTTTAGATTAAAAACAGTTCTTATAACTTATGGCTATTAGTTACTACCCTACTAATCATAGGGAGTGCCCTAGAAGCCTATATATACCACCATTTTTTGCATGAAATAATAAGTTGACAAGTGAGAAACAAAATTTCACCCATTGTTTTCTATCAGAAATTTCCCAAAAATGTGTCTTGTGTTTTTGTCTGGGCAAAAAAAGGTGTTCATTTGGTAGAGCTTTGAGTTTCTATAATTTGTGTCGATTGGAGTGACCATACAACTTGTGTTGGGCTGTTGTATCCTGGTGAGGAAAAGTCAAGAGATATTTGGTGCACCGGTTTTCTTCCGCAGAATACTTGAATCTCCTTAAAGAGAAAGATAGAGATACCCGTGCTTCAGCCCCAAATTGTCAACGTGTTAACTATTTGAAATTATTATTTTCTTATATTTTCACCAACATTCTTGCTTTCCATAGCTACTTTTTCATTGATGATTTTATTAAGTGTGGTGTTGTACACTTTCTGGTAGAGACACAAGACGACATTGAGAACTTCATGAAAGAGGCATTAGAATCTTTAAATTCAAGGGTGGTGCTATTCACACACCTATTTTTACTATTCACGCACCTCACATGATTTTGTATTACTTTAAATCTAAATATGTTTACATATTTCCCAAAATACCCCTTTTTATATATATATATATTTTATATTTAAATTTACTAAAACTTAATTACTTACCAATTCTAAGAACTAGCCTTCAACATGTCAATTTTTTCACCTAACGACCTCTTGTCTAAGTGGTTACTATTTTGGCGCAATCACTGCTGTCTTAGTATAGAAAGTTTCTTAAGTTCTAGTAAAGCAAATATTCAAATATTCTTAAAATAAAATTTGTAAAACTAAAACTTTTTACAGATATGGGGAACACCAAATGAGATTTATTTATTCAAACATAAATACAAATACATAACCCAGAGCCTCATTCTTGGGTAAACAGCTAAAAACTGTTTAGCTACTCATAATTGAAATTAAAATACAAACTTACTTGAAAATAAGCACACCACACCAGATGACTAGCTAGATACACACTCTCACTACCCACTTATTTTAAAAACACTCACAACTGACTCACAAGAAATGAATCTCGAAAGACTTCTGGGATACTAAATGTGCTCTGCTTCCTTTTCTCTCGAATGCATTCTGTTGATGACTTCTCTTCCTTTTATAGGGCCGGACTCTAAATTTCAATTGAATTCTCTTTTGAAGTTAGAGACAGGAGGAATCTTATTGCTGATAAGGTTTTAACACTTTGTTCTTTTAAAAACTTGTCTGCTTTCGTTGGCAACCACTTATTTCTTATCTTGCTAAAAGTTGCTTGTCGCTATGCCTCGGCATCCACTCAGTACTCCAACTTGTTGATAAGGTTGTGCAACTCCTCATCACAAAACGAGGCACCCGAGTCCGTGTATTTATCTTCATCCTCAGATTCCATATCTGAATCATAAGGAATTTTTTGCTTTTGCCCATTTTCCAATTTTTCTATCCAAGTGGTGGTGGCCAATATCCCATCTATCTCTCGCATTTCTAGGGCCTTGTAAAAATCACAATTTTCCGGAGGGGGATGGTTATAGGTAATAACCATTATTTTTTCACCACTAGCAAGAAGAGTGGTTGAATGATCTTTCTGAACCAATTTTTGTATATTGGTTATCGCCATTGCTTTCATCCAAGGGATGCTCTGGTTTGGCGTGCCATTGCTTGATGCTGAAGTTTTTTTATATGTACGACCATGAACTATTCTGACATAATGATACAGAGAGATATAACTTACTCGTTCTTCTTCGGTCGTCCATTTTGGAGGAGTTGAAATGAACTTCAACCTTAGAATGCATCCTTCTAGTCTAATATTTTTAACTACTTCATAGATTATCTCTGGAAGGCCTTTCAGGTCTTCATTAGTTTTTGTGCAAAGGTTATGAACAAAACCATTTTCTACCAACCAAAGCTTGTGTTTCTAAGGATACTCTGCTTGAACATCAACTAGATATCTTCCATAGTATGGATCTGCTATGACTGATAAAGTTGGCTGGAGTGCTTTTCTATTCTCAAAATCTCCTAGGAGATTATGAAAATGGAACCATTCATCCTCTGATAAGGCTGCCATAAGGATTTTTGCACTTTCAGGATTCTCAAGATATGATATCTTAAGGTTTTTCTCAGTAGCTTGTTTCTTTTCTTCTTGATTGTAACTGTAGAGTTCTTCGGTTAATACTTCAAGAGCTTGAAGTGAAGTACAAGCACTTCATTCTTTTCACGGGAGGCAGTCAGGATGTTATCCATAAGAACCTTTTGGTTGAATTGTAAAATTCTGGCTTTTCATAAATTCTCATCGGATGGTTGAAGATTTTCTTAATTCCGGTTACAACCGGTTGTTTGCTCTTGTAGGGTGTTAGCCTATCATGTATTGATTTTGCTTTTCCGTTTGCTATTTGAGGGGGTCTTGCTGATTTTCTTTGAAATCGGTTACTCATGACAGTAGTTCTAGGATGTTGTAAAAACTCATTTAAGAATTTTCTTTCTTTTTCCGAATTAACTGACTGAGTTTCATCCTGTGAAGAAGTTTTGGATTTAGCATCTCGATAGTTTCTCCAACCTGCTGGATCTGGCTGAACTTTTTCTGAAGCTTTGCTTGATTCTGCAGGAGCATATGACACTATGTATTGGTAACCTGGTCTATCGTGTAGAGGTCCTATAGTTTTGTCTCCACTTTTGTATCTTTCCCACATAGTTCATTCTTCTGTTTTCAATCCCCTTTCTTTAGGCATCGATCTCCTTCTTTCTTCAGGTTCCGGTCTTTTCCTTTCTTCAGGCTCTGGTCTCATGCTTCTTGGATTGCGACCTTCACTTCTTTCAAACATCGCCATTTCTCTTGTAAGAGCGTCAGACAGATAATTCTTGTCTCCTGCAACCATTTCAACATCATATTCATATTGAGCTTGTTGAGGGGGTTCTTTGATTATGCGATGACTAGGCCGAATTCCATCCGAAAATGGGAGAAATTCGTGTGTGATTCAAACTGCATGAAAATCAAAAGAGCTTGGCAGCATGAGGCATGGCGTGGGAGCTAGAAACATAATGCGGTGATGAGAATTGGGGGGTTTTCTGGGTTTCTGGATTTTTTGGGTTTATGGAACAGAGTTTGAAAGAGGCTTTTGGGGGAAAGATGGATGTGAGCTTGGTGATGGTGCTTGAATGCTTGAGGCTTGATGGCTTGGGGAATTGAAGACTGTTTTGGGTTGGCTCAGTAGTGCTTGATGATCGATGATGCATGATTGTCTCCCCCCTCCCTGCATTGGCAAAGCTCTAGTTTTATAGACCATTGGAGGATGCTATTTTCTGGACAAAACTATTCTCCTTCGATCCATGACTTAAGCCCTTAAATCGGGGAAAAGAGAGTTTGCTTGAGAGTTGGTGTTCTGGGAGAAAACAAAGTCTTTACAGCAGTGAACAAGATTTGCTGCAAAGGAAGCTGTAGTGCCATAAATTGTGGGATGGGATAGACAAGAAATCATGAGAGTGATGATCCCGTTGTTTGAGAGAGAAGAGGAGACTTCTTGACTAGCCTCTAGGCTACTCCCAAATGACGGAGAAAGAGAGTTTAGCTTGGACTGTGTATAAGGTTGTTGCGGGGAAGAAGTACATCTGCTGGGGAGGAGAGAACGTGCTCCGGAACGGGAAGAAGGGAGTTGGAGAGAGAAGATAATGGTTTGGGCTTTTGCTAAAGGTGGTATTGGACTTTGGGTTTTAGAAGAAAGAGAAGGGCTGGCCCAATCCCATATTCTCATGCATGTTCACCATTTCATTCATCGATCTAACTCGTTGGGCTTGAATTTCGGGCCCAAGATCGAAATCACCGACGATATTAAATCGACGAATGAGTATGTGCGTTTCTGTAACCTTCCACACCACACCCACATCTGCAAGCCCCAAGAACCACTACCAGAAAAAAGGGTTTTTCTGACGAAAAAAAAAAAACGGCTGACGAATTAAAATTTTCGTCGGTAATTCTAAGGAATAGCCGACGATTTTATTTTTCGTCGGTGGAAAAAAAAAATCGTCGGCCATAGTTTAACCATAGCCGACGAAACTGTTTTTTCGTTGGTATTTTCAAAAAATCGTCGGCTATATTCATATTTCAGTCGACGATTTGTACTTTCGTCGGCCTTTCTCCGAAACATTAGCCGACGAAATTTTTTGGAAGTATGGCCGACGAAGTTGACATTTTCGTCGGCTATAAGTCTATATATTTTCAGACCAGTGCAGCAGCTGCTCATTTAAAAAAAAACGAAAAAAAAGGGGAAAAACGGGAGATAGAGTGAAAAATCTGTGGGTATTGTTGAAATCCGTCCTCTCTTACATTGTGGAGCTATATATATATATATAGGTACGTATATGTGTATATATGTTGATTTTGAGTTTTAGTGATTTTGATTTAGTAAGTGATCGATTTTTTGTTTTGTTGTTGTTTTAGTGTTAGAATGTATGTATATATGTTGATTTTGAGTTTTAGTTGAGTTGATTTTGAGTTTTAGTGATTTTGATTTATTAAGTGATTTTTTGTTTAATTTGTTGTTGTTTTAGTGTTAGAATGTATGTATATATATGTTGATTTTGAGTTTTAGTTGAGTTGATTTTGAGTTTTAGTTTAATTATGTGTTTTAATTTGATGTTATTTTAATTAGTGTTAATATATATATATATATATATATATATGTTAATTAATAGTTGTTGATAGTGTAATTAACTTAAATAATTGTTGATATATAGTGTAACTTAAATAATGGTTGTTAATGGTATATATATATGAGTTGATGTTGATAATAATATATATTGTAATGTAATTAATTATTAAGGATTTATATATATATATATATATATATATATGTATGTGTTAATTAATTTCTTATTAATTAAATTTATACATATATATTATTATCAGGCTATATATGGATCTGGATAAGAGTTGGATTTCGCTTCCAAGGCATGACCGACGATACACTACATGAGTTGTGAATTTTTTGCAGTTCGTCGAGGAAAATGCAAACGGGAATGAATACCATTATTGCCCGTGCAAGAAATGTAAGTGTCGCAGTGATATGTGTCGATTTCCGATTAGGACAGTATGGGAGCCCCTAAAGAGTAATGAGTTTTGGCCGAAGTACAAACGTTGGATATATCACGGTGAGCCATCATTAGATAGATCGCATGATCATGGGCAGTTTTTTTAGGCGGGCAGTAGTAGTACATCCAACGATCCAACAATGGCATTCGTCAATGACGTGTTTCCTTTTGAAAGCGGTGTACGTGGGGAACAATATATGAATGACCCGGTGCAGCCCTTCCCAGAAGTTGTCAACACTGCTGCCTTTGACAAGTACAACAAACTGATTGCATTGCAACAGACCCCTGTGTCTTCAAGTTCTGAGAAGACAGTTCTTCAAAGTGTGATGGAGGTAATGAGGATTAAAGTCGAGACAAAATCGACTATCAGGCAAGTGGATGAATATCTACAGTACACTTCTTCGTTGTTGGAGGAGGGTCATCGTAATCCTACCAATCACCGTAAGGTCCGAAGTATCCTCAAAGATCTAGGGCTTTCCTACATTAAGATCCATGCATGCGCATTTGACTGCGTTCTCTTCTGGGGTAAAGATGCAGAAAGGAATGACCTTGCTAGCCTTGAAGCATGTCCGATATGTCAGTCTGACCGATATAAGTTGACGGGAGCAGGCAATAGGAAACCTGTGAAAGTGCTTCGGTATTTTCCGTTGAGAGATAGGCTTGAGCGGTTGTACATGTCAGAAACCACCGCAAAAGCTATGAGATGACACGGTGAGCGGGACGCGGGAGACGCAGATATCATGACACACATCTCTGACGGAGCGGCTTGGAAGCATATAAACAATGAGTTTCCTCATTTTGCGTCAGATGTCAGAAACGTCAGGCTCGGGCTCTCAACCAACGGGTTCAACCCTTTCGGCACCATGAGTCTTTCATATAGTATATGGCCGGTGGTTTTGGTACCTTACAACCTTCCTCTGTGGATGTGCATGAAGAAAGAATATAATATGTTAACATTGTTGATTCTGGGGCCTGGTTACCCAGGGAAATGTCTCGATGTGTATATGAGACCATTGATTGAAGAGCTTAAGGTATTGTGGGACGTTGGTCATCCCACTTTTGACAAGTACAAGGAGGAGACGTTCCAGATGCATGTCATGGTTATTGGTACCATCAGTGATTTTCCTGCTTATGGGATGTTGTCGGGCAGCGTTGTTAGGGGATACAAGGCTTGTCCAGAGTGCCTCAGTGATTATGGGAGCACCCCTCATTGCAACAAGATATGCCGAATGGGTCATCGTGTGTTCCTTCCGGCGGATCACCACTGGCGTTACGAGTCTGCCGCATTTGATGGAACCGAAGAACACGGTGGTCCTCCCAGAAGATGGACGGGAAGAGAAATTTTAGCAGTGCTTAATGAGTACGATTTTGGGCCCCTCAGCAATCATCCCGAAATTGTAGTGGAAATACCTGAAAGACCTGAGGAGTACAAATTCTGGACACATAAGAGCATATTGTGGGAACTCCCGTACTGGTGTGAGTTGCTGATCCGTCACTTCCTAGACGTTATGCACATAGAAAAAACTGTTTCTGAAAGTGTGGTGGGCACAACGCTGAACTTGGAGGGGAAGACGAAAGACGATCCTAAGGCTCGCACTGATCTGCAAAACATGAATATCAGAAAACAACTATGGTTGAAACAAGGGAAGAGAAAAATGCCTCAAGCTCCTTAAACCGTCAAGCCTGAGCATAAATCAGAAATTTTTCATTGGATAAGTCGGGCCAAGTATCCTTCAGGCTTTGCTGGAAATATAGCCAAGTGTGTGAACTTGGATGTATCCGATGGAAAGGTACGTATTTTACACCTTATGTTAATTTCCTCATCAATATATGTGATTTAGTATTAATGTATTATCATAACACTTTAAAAACTTCATTTATAGACAACTTGGACAATACGGTAATTTTGTCCAAAACAGATCCGCACCTGAAGGATGTATAGCTGAAGCATATATTGCGCACGAGTGCGTTACCTACATGAAGCTGTATTTAGGAGGGTTACAGGAAAGCATACCGGAAGATGTGCCTTCACAGTTCAATCTTTCCATACTCTCCGACGATGTTGTACTCGGTGGAAACATGCCAGTTTCCTACAAGTTGAAAGATTATGAGGTAGCCATTGCACATTGGTGGGTACTAATCAACTGTCCAGAAGTTCAGTTTTGGAAGAACATGCATCTAAACTGTGATGGAGTATCAGGTGATCTCGATTACCACAACCGGACATTCGCAGAGTATTTCGGCCGCTGGGTACCTAACTTTAACACTATTCTATACGTGTTTATATATTATTGTGTATAATTATTCATATTTATAGTTGATTCTGATAGTTGCAGCTGGACCTTATTAAAAATGATAATCACCCAAATTGGTCGCACGAACTCCGACTTCTGGCGATGAAGCCGGTCTATTCAAAAGTTTATGCGACGTGCAAGGTGAATGGTGTGTTATTTCGATGTGAAGAGAGAGACGTCAGACTGAAAACACAAAATTCAGGGGTTATGGCACATGGTGGGGATGATGGAGTTGACTATTACGGTGTTCTCCATTCAGTTGTGGAACTGCATTATGGGGAAGGCATGAAAGTGCACCTTTTCAAGTGTAGATGGTTTGACACAGGGCCGCAGAGCATGAAAACCGATCAATACGGCATAACTTCTGTGAACACTAGTACATCATGGTATGAGGATGACCCGTTCGTTTTAGCCACATGGGTGAAACAAGTGTTTTATCATGATGATCTCGCCAATGGTGACCCGTGGAAAGTAGTCAACACTATTCACCATCGCAACATTTACCGGGCGTCTACACTTGGAGTGGCTGAAGAGAACGAGGAAGGTGGCACCGCGTATCAAGAGCCCAACGCAAACGGTATTCCTGACTCCTCTTTTATTTGCCTAGACACGCCGGTGCGAATTCGACGTGAAGAGCCACTGCTTGTTGATGTTGATCCAAATGAAGAAACTAACGAGGACTCTAGTGGTGAGGAAAGACATAGATTACCCCTATCGAGCAATTCAGAAACCGAAGAAGACTCATCCGATGATTCCGATTACAATTCGCCGGATTAAGTAATTTAGATGATGTAATCCTTTCATTTGTAATCTCAAAATTTCTAATGAACGGGTGTGGGGATGAGCCTCCCAGCTAGGCTGGGTTCCAAACCCCTTAAAAAAAATATTTGAAATATGTTGACTGCTCAGTTTCTGTTTTCTTGATGTTCAATTTAAGTTATATATGAACATGAAATAGGAATACGAGAGGAGTAAACCTACTGATTTTTTTTTACCTTTTTCATATAATGGCCGACAAAATACACGTTATTTCGTCGGCTATACTAATAATAGCCGACGAAAAATTCATTATTTCGTCGGCTATACTAATAAAAGCCGACGAAAAATTCATTATTTCGTCGGCTATAACTATATTGGAAAATACATATTTTATTTTAGACAGGAAAAGACTAAAGAATAGCCGACGACTACGAGTCTCTCGTCGGCTATGATTTAAAAAAAAAAAAAAACAAAAAATGATCATATTCCATTTTCTATCACTAACGATAAATCATTGCTTCATCCTTCAAATGCAAAAATGTTGTGAAATAAGATATGACCGAAATAATGAAATACGTCTACAGTTTAAAAATGATAAGATTCTGATAAAATCTGAGCGGCGAAAGATGCGGTCAAAGGTTTTATTCCTTTGTTTCCCTAATGGTAGCGTTACCTTCAGTAAATATTTTGAGGAAAATTTGTATACGATAAGTTGCATCTCATCGATTTGAAACTATTATCTGTTGAAGGTCAGGCTAAAAAACGTCATTTAGACAGGCCAATTACCATTTCTAAGCATTTAGAGGTTTGACTCACCCGGTTGACCGTTCCGATCGAGCCTTTAACGTTGTCAGTTGAAGTTGGATTTTTTTCCATACATGTATTTAATCTTAACGGTGATATCTGACGGTTGGAATAGATTTTATAAACTTTTAGATTCAAAATCAGAACATATGCACTAATGTTCCTTAACTTGTTTATTAAGTGTTTAAGTGAATATATAGTTTCAACCTTCCTATACGTAGACTCTTCAAATGCAAAAATGTTGTGAAATAAGATATGACCGAAATGATAAAATACGTCCACGGTTGAAACTGACAAGATTCCGATAAAATCTGTGTGCCGAATGTTGCGGTAGACTGTTTTTTACTTTCGTTTTCCTATGGGTAGCCTGACGTTCGATAAATCAATTTTGTAAAATTTTTATACGATTAGTTGCGTCTCATTGATTTGAAACTATTATCTGTTGAAGGTGAGGCCAGAAATCGTCGTTTAACTAGACTAATTTCCGTTTTTAAGCGTTTAGAGGTTTGACTTACTGGTTTGACCAACAGTTTAGCCGACGAAAATTATATGTCGTCGGCTAAACTCTTGCGATTCGCGCCTTTTTATTGTCCGCCGTTGGATGGCTCAGATCCAACGGCTGCTGATTTTCCAAAGCATAGCCGACGAAGCATTTTAAATCGTCGGCTATGCTTTAAGTTTAGCCGACGAAAGATAATTTTCGTCGGCTAAACTCTTGCGATCCGCGCCTTTTTATTGTTCGCCGTTGGATGGCTCAGATCAGACGGCTGCTGATCTTCCAAAGTATAGCCAACGATGTTCATAGAATAGCCGACGAGATTCAAAGTATAGCCGACGAGTAAAAAAGATTTCGTCGGCTATTCTTTCTGCTATAAAAGCAGAAAAACGCAGCAGCCCGACTTTTTCAACCTTCAATCGGCAAAAACTCCTCCTTCGCTCCTCAAATCGGCCGTGCGTCTCCTCCACGACCAGTGCGCGTCCTCCTTCTCCTCAAATCGGCGCCGTTCCTTCCCCTCCACCTCCATCCGGCCTCTTCCTCCATCCGGACAAAATCCGGCCTCCTCCGGTCCTTCCCCTCCTCCTCCGGCCCCCTCCTCCTTCCCCTCCTCCTCCTCCGCCAAAACAGATCCAAAGGCAATTACCATTTTTTTTTTCAATTTATTTTAATTTTATAATTTAGGTATATAATTTATGTATTTATGTTAATTTAGGTATAACTTAGGTATTTATGTTAATTTAGGTAATTTTTTTAGGTATAATTTAGGTATTTATGTTAATTTAGATATAATTGTTAATTTAGGTATTTATGTTAATTTAGGTATAATTTAGGTATTTATGTTAATTTAGGTAATTTTTTAAGGTATAATTTAGGTATTTATGTTAATTTAGATATAATTGTTAATTTAGGTATAATTTAGGTATTTATGTTGATTTAGGTAATTTTTTAAGGTATAATTTAGGTATTTATGTTAATTTAGATATAATTGTTAATTTATACGTATAAATTGGTAGCCTAATTATATAAATGGTTATATTTATGTTAATGGTTAGTATTATTTAAAATTAGTTAAAATTGAAAAATTAATTTGTTAGTATGTTTTAAAATATGTTAGTATTATTGTTTATTATATTAATTAGAATTTGTTATTTAATGTAATATAATGTAATATTAATTAATGTATTAATGCCTCAAGCTACAGATGGCCGATGCACTCAATAGTTATTTGGAGGCCGTCGTTCTTCCAGATCTAGGGGTTCTGGAATTTCTGCATGTTCCGCAGACTCCGACAGGACCATTAGCCAGCCTGAGAGGACCACCAGCCAGCCGCAGAGGAGTGTGGATTCATCCCAGCCGCGGACGACTGTGAGTTCTCGGCACCAGACCCTTCTCTAGGCGGGGCGGCCGTTGAGCAGTTCACGTCCCCCTCTCGGGCCAGATGCTCAGACGTTCCTCAGGCCCGTATGTCTGAGGTTCATCGGGAGCCGATGACGAGTCCGGCGACGTCTGCTGCTGACTCGACTGAGGGGCCTACTCTCTCAAATCAGCTCTACCTCCCGTACAACATTCCTGCGATACCCGAGGTCGACTTTCGTGGTGTGCCCATATGACCTGATATGCCTCAGTACGTGAGTGTTGCGGAGGCATACCATCAGGAGCCATTTGAGAGACCTGACCTCCTGATTTCGGCTAGGAGAAAAGGAAAGTCGACAGACGGGTCATCCAGTTCAGGTAACATTTGATTTTATTAATTAAATATTTTATTCAAATTAACGCACTAATATTTAATTTTATTAACCAATCGTCGTTTATGTGATAGGGACAGCCGCTAGCAGTTCAAGGCCAAATACGAGAGGTGTCATATGTTTTGACACGCTCATGAGAACTATTGAGAGCAGGGGGAGGATCCAGATCAACGAACCCCCTAATCAGGAGGTTCAGGGGAAAAAACGCCGCGATTACGCGGGTTGCGTGGGGGCAATAATTAGGGATAAAGTCCCTATGTTGTGGACCCGGTGGGCTGATGTGCCGGAAGAAATTAAGAGGGAGGTTAACAACGCGGCGTCGGTGAGTAATTTAAAAAACTTAATTTCTTTATCGTAATATTTAATAATTTTCGGTATTGTTATAATTTTAAAACTAATAAAATATTATCTTTCAGGCATACTTCGAGATTGCCGAACACAAGCAGGATTGGGCGGGCGCGATATAGAACTCGAGGTACGTTGGGAATTCCTCATCTTATAATTTGAAATATTTTATGATATTAATAATATTTCTAATGCACTTTTATTTTTTCCGTAGGTTCAAAGAGTGCAAGAATGAGCTCCGTAACCACTTTACCGAATACGACAACCGTGGTCGTATGGGTACTCCAAGAGAGTTCATGTTCAGGGAGTACGAGTGGCGTTGGTTGAAGACAGTAGACTTCAACAACCCACTTATGCAGGTAAATACTAAACTTAACTATAAATGTTTATTTTGTTAAAATTTTAATTATTAGTTTAATTATTTTATAATTATTACACTAATATTTTTTTATGCATTTTTCTAATATTTTATTATTTGTTTGAAGGAACGGTCTCGGATAAACTCTGCGAACCGCCGCAGTAACACAACCTCCCATCATGATGGTTCTAGGCCATTTGCACAATATCAGGAGGAGGCGCTTACAGATCATCCTGATAGCAACCCGTACGTGGAGACGTTTAAGAAGGCTTATCCACAAGCGACAGAATAGCTCGTAAGTCGTTGATTACGATTTTAAAATTTTAATTATTAATTTTACTTAATTATATATTTGTTAGAATATTAATTATTTTTTTTTCCCGTTCAATTAGGAGAGGGTGAACCGGGCCGAAGAAGAAGTGTTGCAGCAAGTAGTTTGGGAGACACAACCAAACATTTCAGAGGCAGATCTGCAAGAAGACCTGCGCCAGGTCGACCGATCGAATGTCCAAACGGCAGCGAGGATGTTCGACGCAGCCTTCCCAGACCGATCATACCAATACTACTGCCGGGGTTTGGGAAGTTCTGGAATAGGGCTCCTGAAGACCACTAAGGGAGGTCAAAAGAAGGGAGGCGGGGACAACCAACAGATGAGGGGGGAAGTGCAGAGATTGGCCGCAAAATTGGCGGCCGAGTCCCAGAGGTCACAGGAGCAACACCGCAGAACACAGCATTATCATTTGGATATGTCGAGTTGGTATGCTGAATGCGAGAGAATTCGGTGACACAACTACGCCGGCCAACAAAACTGGTGGTATGATATGTTCGCGGCACAACAACAAAGCCTTGAACCCCCGCCCCCGTTTCAGTGGTTAGTTGAACCTCCAATGCCTCAACCTCCCGAGTTCGTTCAGCAGGATGACGAGCATGATGGAGAGCAGGATGCTGGGGATGACGTGGTGGACTTTAGTGCTTTAGGTGATGATTAAGGTTATATTTTTTGTATATTGGAGCAAATTAAATAATAAGTCATTTAGACGTGTTTCTTGTTGGTGTAAATGCATGGATTGTCATTGTGAATTGCAGATTGCTTGGAATGGTAATTTAGAAATTAATTTAATTTTTTTCCCCAAAATGTAAGAATAGCCGATGAAAATAGCATTATTTCGTCGGCTATAAGTGCTATAGCCGACGATTTTTACCAAATTTCGTCGGCTATATCAGTTATAGCCGACGAAAATGACATTATTTCGTCGGCTATAATTAATTAATGCCTATTAAAATATTAATATATTCCTACGAAATAGATGAAATCGTCGGCTATATTTCAGAACAAATAACCGATGAGTTTCGTCGGCTATAGTTTACGATATCGTTGGCCATACTCGAAAATATCCGACGAATTTCGTTGGATATTTTGTCAAGGTTTAGTCGACAAAATGAATTTTCGTCGGTAATATCGTCGGCCATACTCGAAAATAGCCGACGATTTTGTTATTTTCGTCGGCCATTGGTTTTACCGACGCCATTTTACCGACGAATTATAGCCGACGAAACTTTCGTCGGCAGAAGTAATAGCTGACGAAAATTTGGCATAGTCGACGAAATTTTTGTCGTCGGCTATTCTGTCCGATCTGGTAGTGAACACGTGCATGTGGCTTGGGCTCACATCAAGGGCGTGTTTTCTTGGCGTGCTATAGCTGAATAATGAACATAAAATCCTTATAAAACTATATGATTTTACATAATTACGCGAATATGCATGGTCGACTTTGTCGCGTGACAGCATAGTAACTAATTGCATGATTTTTCGGGTATCAAAATTAGTCCCCATGATTATGTGGGCTGCTTGAAGCATGAATTAGGCCGCATAATCATAATCCACAGAGAAAATCAGCCCAGCCTAATTAACACTTAGGAATTTTAGTCTGCATCTTCCTCCTGCTTGAGGAGTCAAACTACACAATAAAAGCGTTGACCTCCTTCGTCTTCGTCTGAGAACATCAGCTTGGGGTAAGATATTCCTGGACTAATTGAGATTTGAGTTTCTTCAGTCTTCTTCTTTTCATTTTCTTTTCTCAATACCCAAACTTGAAGAAGGTGAAATTCGTAGTTCATACTTTCTGTCCTACCACAGGATTGCCTGGTTTGCAAGGCTTGGCGTGCCCATCAATTTTATCAACTATTGAATCCTGGGACAAGAAATTTGTCACCGCAGGAAAAACTAAATTTACCAAGAATTTTTTTTTTTTTAATTCCATCTGTTGCGCGAAATCAATTGCCTGTGGTCTTTTCGTATCTAGTTCGTTTGGTGGTGTTGATTGTAATGATTTCCTTCATCCCAGGTAACTTCAAATTTTTTGAATCAAGTATTCGTACTCCTGGGTCTTGAATGAATTACGACATTGGATTATTCTTTGCTTTTGCTGTGGCTAGAATAAACATATGTAACTTATTCTTGTTGTAATTTGCAAGTGACTTGACTTTGGCATTCTGCTTTTGATTTCTATTGATCTTCTCGCTTGGCTTCAGTTGGTCTTTTTGGGATAGAGATTGCTTGAATAGTTTATGGGACTAGCTAGAAGACTTTTCTTGCACTTTGTAAGATTTAAGAACGATTGTTGCTCTGACTTTGCTTGTTCTGCTTGATTAGGCATAGTATGACCCTTGGTTGAAGTGTAGGCATGATGGAATATCTATGAAAATAAATTAGCCCTATTGCTCCTGCAGCTCAAGATAGAGCCTCCATCCCCAAACTGTGTGAGTTACATGTTGGCATGTCCTCTAGAATATGCACTCGGATCCTTGAAGTCCATTATGATGCCATGTGAGCTTGAAACTATTTTTCTTGAATCATCGTGACTAACTTCTTTGCCTTGATTCTGAAATAATATGCATACTGCAGTGATTTTCGTTGCTTGATTCTAAATAGATTCAGCTTGTAGAAACTTTGCATCAGCATGTATTAGGAACATGTTTTGATTGCTTCAGCCTGGGATTGTCTATTGTATTTTGATGACCATGAGAGAGCGCATGTGCATTGAAGGGTTTTATGCTTTGGGCATGGGCTTGGCATGACTCTATCATGGTTTTTAGAATGGATGCACGACTTTTAACAGAGGAGCGTGGCAAGATATGGTCATTGAATGTGTTAGACTTATGCATGTTGTTTATATGCTTGGAGTAATTAATCCTCTTAGTTGTGAATCCGCTTGGCATGGGGTGTGCTTGGTGTGATTGAAGTATGTATTGGCTTGTTGGGGTGTATCACATTTGGGCAGGGCAGTGAACATGTCATATCTCAACTTGGTTTAGCTCGTGCATTGCTTGGATGCCACATGTGTTTTCATGCATATGAATTGTATTACAGCTTTGGAATTAATAACGGTTGTGTATGGCTTGATCTTGCATTGATACAAAGAGTCGTGCTCTGCTTGATTTGCCAATGATGGCAGATTATGACATGTTTTTGCATGGTGTTGCATGTCTTATTTGTTCATGAGCATGCTTAGGGTTTTGCGTGCATAATGTTGCGCAAGAGTGACTTGTACACTTTTGAATTGCGGGACTGCATAAATAAATGCTTTAAGTGTGAAAAGGCTTTTTGCTTGATATGCATTTTGTATATGAGCATAGATCTTTGTTGGATTGACTTACTGTATAGGTACTCAGTTCTAGTGGAAAGGACATGATAATATGTAATTATGTTACTGTGGTAAATGACTATTGATATAATTGTAGGGACTGATGAAAGCTAGAGAAGGAGGGCATGATATATAGTTGAAGGGCTTAAATTTTGGAACTTGGGCATGAATTTAGAAAAGGGTTGAGTTTTATGAATCTAGACTCTGATGATAAATGTGTAGGTACACCACCGCGGTGAACATGGTAGTAACTATGGGTTTGAGTTTATAAATTTGGTGCTCGGAATATGGTAGGCAAATGATTGTATTTTAGGGATATCAAATTTATTTTGCTTGGGGTTGTACCTTCTCTATGGTAGAGGACGTAAGATGGTTGAATATAGGAAATCTCGCATGAAATGGGCTACTGGTATATGTTCTAGCGTGACTACAAGCATAAGACTCTAGTTAACATGGAAACTGAGACTATTGCGCAGGAGGATTTTCTTGTTGCAGCGGATTCTGCTTGCTACATGAGTGAAATTGTAGGCATAGCAGCAATTAATTTGGTTTGAGAAAGACTTGGAAAATGCTGTATTAGGATCACTTAGGCATGGAGAGAACAAACATTGACTAAAGAGTGTTGACTTGTACAAAGATATCACACAAAAGAGTGACACCAACTCTAAAGAGAGGGTTTGAAAGGTATATGCTTGAAGAATAATATGGGATGATCAGGTTACTAAAACTTTAGAGCAACCCTGAACAAGATCATAAGCAACCAGCCCCCAAGTGTCATAATACGCTATTTGAGGGGTTAATTTTGCTTGGAGTTCGCTTAATCAATATTGATTGCTACTTGTTTGAGTTTTAACTACTTGCTCTAATGATTTAGCTTGTTTGAGTATTGCTTGCTGCTTGATTGCATAGTGATTGCTTGCCTTAAGGATTTTTGGCTTGATTAAACATGCTTGCGCCTTGATTGAGTAATAATGCTTGCAGCTTGATTGAGTATTGTTTGCTTGTTCAGTAGTTTTGGCTTGATTGAGTAATAATGTCTGTAGCTTGATTAAGTATTGTTTGCTTGTTCAGTAGTTTTGGCTTGATTGAGTAATAATGCATGCAGCTTGATTGTTGTGAATTTGATTGGTATTACTTACTGCTTGGTTGAATTTTGTTTGCATGTTCTAATGGCTTGATTGAGTAGTGATGACTTGATGGAGTAATGATGCTTGTAGCTTGATGTAGTAATGATTTCTTGATCTAATGAATTTAGCTTGACTGCATGATGTCATTGCAGGGTGATATAACCACAACGATGTTGAGAGAGAATAGCTGCAGGGAAAGCTGCAGGGAAATATAACCGCAACTATTTGCAGGGAACGATTTGCTTTCATACTGGATGAGCACATCATATTCTTAAATGGAGAAGGAGGTCAGGTGATCATAATTACATAGTATGCTCCTCTAGCTTGGTGCATGTTTTCTCTTTTTGGTTATATGCATGATGGTTTAGAATAATTGTCAATTGCTTGCTCTAATGATTTTTGCATGTTTGAGTATGCTTGCTGTAATGGTTTCCATGGAAAGGTTTTTGGTATTTGAGATCAACATGGTTGAGGTAGTGAGCGCGCTTTAGGGAAAAACATGAGTGGATTGAATAGTTTTTATCGTTAAGTTGATATATATGCTAAAAGAGAACGTTATATTATAGTAACCTAACAAAAGGTTCACTGCAGCTCACAATGTGTTTTAAAGATACTGGCTAATTTGATTTGGTGGATAGCTGAATATGGGTATACAAATGTAAAGTTGGCTTAGAGAATGGTATTGGGCTTGTGTGTTTGGCTGAAAATTTGGTAAGCTTCTAGGACATTAGAATTTAGCATGATAGAATATTTTGGTTGAATAGTTACATTCAACTGCTTGCTTGCCGTGTTGTATGGTAGTAATAAGAACATGCCTTATGATGCTTGGGTTGCTTGGCAAGAATAAGAGTTTGAGCGCATGATGCATAAATTTCTTGGTTTGAACTGATTGTTTTCTTCCAAGAATAATCATATTTCTTTTTTTTTTTCTTCTTCTGCATCATGGATCTAGAGAGCTGATATTTCAAACATTACTGTGCATAAATTGTTCGCAGCAACATAAATTCAACAATATGCTAAGCATGAAAGTTGCACAGTTTCTTTGCTTGCCAAAGCATGAAAAAGATTTGTGAAGTTTCCAAAAGGAAGAAGGCTCAAGTTAAGTGGCGGTGAGGAGAGGTTAGTAGAGACTGAGGAGACTCTTTTGATATGGAGGCATGCATGGTGAGACATCATAGATTGGAGACTCAGTGTCAGTTCCCGTTGGATCAACTGAAGGAAGCTGCTTGGAACATTTTTTTGTTAGATGCACATGCCTGCTAGTTTAGAAGACTGCTGCAGGGAGGTTCACCAAAAATCAGTTTGTCAGTTGCAAAATGAGCTTTAGCCTTGAACAACAACTGCATGAAGACTTATGTACTAGACTTGGGATGATATTAGCTTGAGTATCACGTTTTGTATATCAGAGTCTTTTTTGGCTACACAAATCTTGTAACACAGGATCTTGGTTTTCAATCAACTAAGTTTGTTTTTAACACTTGATGCATTGGCTTGAAAGGCTTGCAATAGAACTAAGGTTTTGGTTACTGCAGTAGAATGATTTTGGGTGGAGATTTAATGGAAGGTTTAGCCATTGGGTAACCTGTTTTGGCTTAAGGATGCTTGCAATGATATTTGGAAATTATACAAGAACGTGTTACTATGGCTTGACTTTGGCAATGGGAATGAAATATTTGACTATAACAATGAGTGTTTTCTTTCAGAACTACTAGATTGCAGTAAAGCATGGACATTGCTAGAATGCAATAAAGCATGAACACTGCTAAAACGCAGTAAAGCATGAACATATCAATTTTTCATTTTGGCATGAACTGACTGCAAGTCAAACCTTCACCCCCACAGCCCCCAAGTTCATTGACATGAATAATTATACTGAGCTTGATTGTCGATAACATATTACAAACATCAACATAGTTGTTTTGTGAGTTTCATTAAATAAGCATGGAATGCTATTAGACTTGTGATAAAGAATGATCAGCAACTATTGTGGGAAATACTGTTGCTGCAGGATATCTTCATCTCAGTCTTCACAATTCTTGACAATGGGATCCATGCAGCCTCCATGTCCGAATCGGTAAAGACTATGGTATCTTCATTTTCCAGTATGGACATAGTCATTGTTTATGCAGCAAAGCATTGAGGCCCATGTTCCTCAGATACGCGCATGAGTGCCTCCACAACGGCTTGCTTGGCTTGCGAACCATATTCCAATTGATCAAACAAAGACTTGAACTTCAGGTTCTGTTGGGGTGCTTGTGCAGCAGTAGGCCTGCAGCTTCTGCAACTGTGTTGCTTCATCTCGTCATCTATTTCAGTGGCATAATAAGCATGGCTTGTTTATATAGCATGAGCTGCTGATTAAAACTACAGCTGCAGGGTCTTTTACAATTCTGAGATTCATCGAACACAAGTGCATATGCAATAGAAACAATATTTGCTTGCATGCACTAATTATGAATCTCCTTAATCGCATATAGCATGAGTGTTAGGCTTATCTCTGCAAAGATGTATCCAAACACGACAAGGATGCTTGCTTGTCTGCATTGAGTAACAGACTAACAAGAGGCTTTGTTAATTGACTGCATAGGACATGATTTTCAAGCATAGCTGCATCGACCGAATTTTAAACATGATAAGACAACTTGCTGCAACGCCTTATCATGCACCGCAGTGAATTCTTGTCTCCAATTTTTCAATTGAATACAAAATATCTGAATAGACAGTATTAACAAGGGAGCCACTAATAATTGCATCCAGCAATAACTGTGAACAACATAAGCATGTGTATATTGAAGAACTGTAGGATGATCTCTAAATCACAACCTAGTCCCCAGTGGAGTCGCCAAATGTTGAGGGGGTTCTTTGATTATGCGATGACTAGGCCGAATTCCACCCGAAAATGGGAGAAATTCGTGTGTGATTCAAACTACATGAAAATCAAAAAAGCTTGGCAGCATGAGGCATGGCGTGGGAGCTAGAAACGTACTGCGGTGATGAGAATTGGGGGGTTTTCAGGGTTTCTGGATTTTCTGGGTTTCTGGAACAGAGTTTGAAAGAGGCTTTTGGGGGAAAGATGGATGTGAGCTTGGTGATGGTGCTTGAATGCTTGATGGCTTGGGGAATGGAAGACTATTTTGGGTTGCCTCAGTAGTGCTTCATGATCGATGATGCATGATTGTCTCCCCCCCCCCCCCCCCCCCCCCTCCTTGCGTTGACAAAGCTATGGTTTTATAGACCATTAGAGGATGCTATATTCTGGACAAAACTATTCTCCTTCGATCCATGACTTAAGCCTTAAAATCGGGGAAAAGAGAATTTGCGTGAGAGTTGGAGTTTTGGGAGAAAACGAAGTCTTTGCATCAGTGAACAAGATTTGCTATAAAGAAAGTTGCAGTGCCATAAATTGTGGGATGGGATAGACAAGAAATCTTGAGAGTGATGATCCCGTTGTTTGAGAGAGAAGAGGAGACTTCTTGACTAGCCTCTAGGCTACTCCCAAATGACGGAGCAAGAGAGTTTAGCTTGGACTGTGTATTAGGTTGTTGCGGGGAAGAAGTAGAGCTGCTGGGGAGGAGAGAATGTGCTCTGGAACGGGAAGAAGGGAGCTGGAGAGAGAAGATAATGGTTTGGGCTTTGGCTAAAGGTGGTATTGGGCTTTGGGTTTTAGAAGAAAGAGAAGGGCTGGCCCAATCCCATATCCTCATGCATGTTCACCATTTCATTCATCGATCTAACTCGTTGGGCTTGAATTTCGGGCCCAAGATCGAAATCACCGACGATATTAAATCGACGAATGAGCATGTGCGTTTCTGTAACCTTCCACAACACACCCACATCTGCAAGCCCTAAGAACGCGTGCATGTGGCTTGGGCTCACTTCAAGGGCGTGTTTGCTTGGCGTGCTATAGCTGAGTAATGAACATAAAATCCTTATAAAACTATATGATTTTACATAATTACGCAAATATGCATGGTCTTTGTCGCGTGACAGCATAGTAACTAATTGCATGATTTTTCGGGTATCAACAGAGCTAAAAACATATGTCATCTAAGAACTCTTCCTCTATCAGCTGCATTTATTAATTTATAATTTTTAAAGTTTTACACTGTTTTATTATCAGTTCTAACCAGAAACGTATTTTCCAAAAAGACTTCTGCACCCTTAATAGATTTTATCGGGGCTAGTACTTCTTTATCTCCCTGGAGTAATTTAATTCTGCAGGATTGAACTTTCCTGACAAGAATTTACAAATCTTTTCTTAATTTGTATCTGGCGTGATCGCCAAAACTACTCTTGCCCAGTAGTAATCGTTTGCATCAGTCTGCAAAACGATCAAATCTCCTTCTTCTGGTAACTACAAATGAGGGAGGTGCTTTGTGAGTTCTTTAATTTTCTTAACTGTGTTGCTATCATCCGTTGTAAAAGACCATTTCCTTTTTGAGCTTGTCTTGGGAGAGAAAAGAACAGTGAGTCCACTCACTTGTGGAATAAAATCTCTCGCAAAGTTAACAACTCCCAAAAATCTCTAAAGAGATTATGTGTTTGGGATATTGTCAGGAAACTGGCTAATTTTCTTCACAATATGTTCTTGAAGACGAATTTCTCCATCTTTGACATGTATGCCAAGAGAATTTATCTCTCCTTTTATGAGATGAATCTTATTTTGTCCGAGAATGATCCCCTTCTATACCATAAGCTTGCAAATTTACTCAAGATGTCTCAGATGCTCATTCATAGTTTTAGAGAAGACAAGAATGTCATCAATGTAAACTATGTAGAAGTCTGAGTATGACTTAAAAATGTTATCCATCTTTCTTTGAAAGATAGATGGTGCTTATTTAAGTCCAAATGACATTACCTGATATGTCCCGAACCCTGTCTAAATTTTGAGTAACTTTATTTAAATATTACGCTCTTAAGTATTGTTTTATTTTGGTGGTTGAGCGAAAATTGTTTGTGACGAGAGGGAGAAAACGTTAAATTAAATCGTTGGGTTGAGTTTCGTTTCGTCGAAGAAAATTTAAAAAGGATGTGTCGGAAATTAAATTCTTTCCGAATTGGGCAAAGTATAAAAGGCGGAATGTTTCCCTTGTAGGAAACACTCATTTTTCTTCTTCCCCCCCCCCGTTTCTTTTCTTCCTCTCTTCTTTCTCTCCCTTCAGCCCGAGCTCCCACCGACACCACCACCACTGATGTGATCCGGCCACCACCTCGACCCCCACCGGCGCCGGACGACGAGCTCCAGCCCCTGCACCCCGCCAGCAGCTGCGGCCTGGCGTCTCCGCCGCCGTGCAGCCGAAAAGAACCCGAAAGCTTCCTCCCTGTGGTGATTGAAATTCCCTTGGTCGGCCACCTCTTGGCCGGAATTGAAGGGGGAAAGGTTGAGCTCGGTATGGGTAGCAATTCCACCACAGGAATCGGACCATATCGAGTTGGGTAAGGAAATTTCAAGAATTGAAATTTTTAGGGTTTGTGAAATTTTGTTGAATTTGGATGAGTTTGTGTTTTTGGAGGTTGGTTTCGGTTTTGTGGTGTTGTTAGGAATGGAATTGATGTAATTAGAAGTTTATTTGAGTGTTTGGTGAAATTTTTTTTGGTGTTGGGAGAGGAAGGGCCGCCATGACAGCCGCCATGTACGGCGGCTGCAGTGGAGGAGGGCGGCGGGGAGAGGGGGAAGAGGCACATTAGTTGATTTTTGGGGTGAATTGGACCTTGGCGGAGCTGCTGCTGCTGCTGCGGCGGCGGCGGTGGAAGAACAAAGGCCGATGTGAAATAAAAAGAGAGAGAGAGAGAGAGAGAGAGAATTTAATTTGGATATATGGACTATGTTCATATATAATTGTACGTAATCGGAGGAGTCGTACGAGTGAGGACGACCTTGAATTGAGCTTTTGTAATTGTTAGCGAATCTGAGATTTTAAATATATTCTTTGACAGGCCGAGGAGAGGCTCAACGTGAGGAGGACTCGAGTCAGAGATCGACTTAGTCGTTGTGAGTGGACTTTTGTTTTAAATTTGATGCATGCATGAATATTTTGATTTCTTGGGAGTTATATATTTTGGGGCATATTTTGAGAATGTTTTAATTATCAAAGAGCAACGAGGTTATTTGAACAGATATTTTTATTTCTATTGATTGTTTTAAATGATTTATAAAGTAAAGAAATTACTTTGGTATTCTGAGATTTATGTGATTTGATATTTAGCCGGAAATGGGGTTTTCCGTGGATTATGTGAATGAAACTGTTTGGATATTATGATTTATCATATGTGTTGGTTTCATTTATTTTCTTTGAGGCCAGGCTTAGATTTGATTATATTTATAGGCCTCAGAGGTGCGGTCGGGGACCGTACTATTTCATGATTTTATAGGGGAAGTGTGCTTTGATTTGATTTCGGATTTTTCACCATACAAGGGTCTGTATATGATTATTGCTAGCTAGCTTAGTAACCTCATCCCACGCGAGGTGACGACTTAACCATATAGGTCAAATTCACGCTCAGTGGTCGACGGAGTGTGGTGTAGAGGTTTAGCGTGAGACGCTATAGAGAGTCTTGGAGGCTCTGACCCTTAGTCTTGGAGGCTACTATTATATGGTGGTTAACATTCCCCTATTTTTATTTGATTTTTACTCATTGGTCAATGGGATTGACATAGTCATTTAATTATACTCTATATTTGGTATTCGAGACTTTTTATATTTTCTATGATTTTATAACTCCCGAACCAGCGGGGCTGGGAAGTTTTGTATTGAGGATATTAAAGTGAAAGATTGTTTTAAAGCATGCATCATGATTTAATTTTTGTAAAATGAGGAAAGTAATAAATTCCCTTTGTTTATATTTATATATATATATATATATATATATATATATATATATATATGTGTATTGATTTTTGTCCACTCACGCTAATGTTTTGAATTACTTTCCCTGGGCCCTTTTGTTTTTAAATTGCCCAGTGTGCAGAGCTGTTCGGCACTAGTAGGAGGCAATATCTAGAGTCCCTTCCGCTGTCGGAAACAGTAGGTTATTAGAGTAGCCTACTTGTAAATTATTGTTCCTTGTCTAGTCGCTCTGATACAGTGTTGTTGTTGTAAATCTCAAAGGTTCACGTTTGAGTGTAACCTGATGCCTTGTTGTTATGCTATTTCATTTCTTCTGTATATTTTGAGAAGTTGAACTCTGTTGGTTTTGGGAGTTGTTTGATTGTTGGGGGAGCAGGTGGCTCCTTGAGTCAGGTTGGATGTTTTTAGAAGTGTTTGGTGATTTTCTCACAGGTTTGGGTCGTTCATTTTAAGAGAGGTTATGTCCAATTTTCGGTAGAACCTCCCTTGAAATGGTCCCCGCAGGATTTACTCTGGGCAACAGTGTGTTATCCGGGGCGGGTCCTGTTATTACCAGCCATTCGTAGTGTCCCTAAGGAGTTTCAAAGGCTATCAAGGCAATAGAATTAGGGTGCATTCTAACTTGCCAGAAGCCTGACTTTACATCAAACTTTGAGAAGAATTTGGCTCATTTCAATCTATTGATGAGGACTCTTACCTGAGCAATTTGATAGCCATATTTGATTGTTTTCTTATTGACATCCCTATAATCTATTACCATTCTTGTTTTTCCTCTCAATTGCTCTGCCTGATTTCTAACCAAGAATGTTGGAGAGTGATGAGGGCTATCTGAGGGTCTAATTAGTTTCTTTTCAAGCAAATCTTGAATCTGACTTTCCATCTCTTTCCTATCTTCATCTTTGTAATGAGGAATGACTTTGACATGGCATATTACATTCGCATCATGCATTTTTAGCTGACAATTGCATTCGCATTCGCATATCTATTATCATTCTTGCTTTTCCTCTTAATTGCTCTGTCTGGTTTCTAACCAAGAATGCTGGAGCGTGAATGCTGGAGTGTGATGAGAGCTATCTGGGGGTCTAATTAGTTTCTTTTCAAGCAACTCTTGAATCTGACTTTTCATCTCTTTCCTATCTTCATTTTTGTAATGAGGAATGGCTTTGACATGGCTTATTGCATTCGCATCATGCATTTTTAGCTGAAAATATACGTCTCTTTCCCAATATAGCTGGGGATCCTCACTGATAATAGGTTTCAGTAAGTTTTCTATCTCAACAAGATTTGAAACTTTCTTTTGTTTTATCTTGTTAGCATATACTTTAAGATTATGCTCTTTGATAAACTCTTCTTCACCATCTAAGCTCTCTGAATTTTGAGGTTCTACCTCTGATTCCCAGTCTTTTGAACTCATTGCTTCATTTGATATGATTTGTTGGTACTCTTTTAATGCCAATACTGGTTGTAAACCGGTTTAAAAGGTTTTTTATGATCACCACGCTTTGCTGACGAGTTATGATATTGTTCTATGAATTATTTACTTGCAATGCTAACAACATCAAGAAGTCTAGATTCCCAGTAGATCTTGTTGTTCTTTTCAAACCCTATCATTTCGAAGGTTTGCACTATTTTTTGGTGAAGTAGGAAGTCATTTCCTATGAGCACATCAACACTTTGAGCTTCACATTGGCAGATTTTTTAGAAGATAAAGGTTCCTCCTCCTAAGGAAATTCGGACATTTCTAGCAAAATGATTCCTAAATATTTCGTTATCTCTCATTCCAATCCCAGTAACATCTTTTTTAGACTTTTCCCAATGTTCTTCAGGAATAGCATATCTTTTAGCTAAACTGTATCCTGAACCGGTATCTACAAATGCATGTAGATGATACTTTTTATAATTGGAAAATTTCAGGCCAACATGTATATACTCGTCTGAACTTGTTTTACTGGTTGGATTGTACTCTCATTAATTTCTATGAAAGGATTGATATACCCTTCATCCTTCTGAGGAGAATCATTTTCTGATTCTTCTACTGTTTTCTGGCTTAAGGAAGTTACTAACTACATTTTCTTGAGGTCATCCTCGAGATTTTGCTTTTGGTTTTGATCATGGAACATATCATATTCTTGATCTACCAACGTATGTGCATCATTTTATTTTGTTTTTCTTCTTAGTTCTGCTATGAAACATTCTCGATGATATGTTTCTCTTGTTTCTTCACACTACATGGGTACTGAGTTATTATCGTAGCAGTTACAATAGTCACATGTAAAGGTTCCTGGCTTCGATTGAAACTCATTGATGCTATCAATTTTTTATTGTTTCTAATTTTGGATTTTTAATATGAATATAGGACGATATTCATATTCTTCTTCAAAACTGTCTGAAGTGTTTTCTGTATCACTTTCTGATGAATACTCAAGAGAATATATCGATTCATTTTCTTCATCAGAATAGGCGACTTCGAAACCTTTTAGGTTTGCGTATTCTATACCTTCATCATATTTTGCTATGAGAGCTTTAGAAGATCTTTTTTCTCTTTTAGGACATTCATTCGCATAATGTCCTTCGGCTTTACAAAGCCAACATCTGCAACGTTTTGTTTCTCTTGAAGAATTCTGCTTTGGTTGCATTTTCTTAAAAAATCTCTTTCTAGGTGATGCTTTTTCTTTGTTTCGTTCATAACTCTTTCTAAACTTATACTTCTTTTTAGAAATAAAATTGTGGTTGTATTTCCTGTTTCTGAACTTGCTCTTGTTCTTCCGATCAGTGTATAGATGGCATCCCCACTGATGAGTCGGAGTCTCCAATATTTTTGGACACATGTTCTCAACTCCTCTGAGTTGTTTTTTTGCAGTTCTTGATTTTTGATTTTCTGTGCATTGCTTTCTTAAGAGATCTCTCACTCTTTCTGTTATTCCTCTAACAGTAAAATACTGGAGGGTATTTTCTTCAAGAGACTGTGCTACTGCATTATTCCAGGGTTCTTGTAACTTTTTGTAGTACGTTCTGACAAGATTATCATTTTCTAAATCTCCGATCGTGCAGAAATAATTCTGGAATTCATTTGTATATTCTTCAAAGTATCTCATGTTGCAAATACTCAGTTTTTGAATATTTCCTCTAGCTCTTTCTTTAGACTGCTTACTATGCTCTGTTATATCTCCACAAAATTGTACATATATGGGAATAGCAAAATCTAACGGATTATTAGTCTGAGCTAGCTAGCTTTGTTGCCCAATCACCCTATTTAGAGCTTCTCTTAAAGGAACTGTACCATTTCTGGACTATTCTGGTTAAGGTTGACTCATAACATGCATGAGCATCTTCATAAGCGTATTTTGACAGAATTAACGCTTGGGTTAGCTTCAAGCTTGCAACCCAGTCGTCTATGGCTTTTCTTTTGTCTCATACTCTATCAAGATCTAGATAGACACCTCTTTCAGAGACTGCTTGTTCCCATTTTGGTTATGTAGGAATGTAATACGGAGAGCTTCGCTCTCCATTCTTCCCTGTAGGCGCTTGCCATTTAGGAAGTTTGATCTTTTCTTCTCTAGCCTAATGATCTTAGTAGGATTATTTGTGATGTTTTGGATGATAGTTTTCCGTTCTTGGGGTACCGATTGGCTGTTACTCGTTTCTGCATCCATGGACGATGCACCTGGTTCTTCTTTGGCAGCCTGATACGGCAATATTTTTCTTCTAGTTTGGATTAAAGAAATTTTTCTCATGAGTTCTTCTAATCCTTCTATGGAATCACAAATCTCTGCTTGTGCATATAGCTCTTTTAAACCATTTATCTTAAGCATTCTTATAGGCCTTTTTGAATCTTCTTCGAAAGACTCTTCAGGAAAAGATCCTGAAGTGCTTGCTTCTTCATAATTAGCAAATAAGTGTCTAAGAAACTGAAGACTTATTTTTCCTCCCATGTCTTCATAGATAAATGCATTTGAGCTCTGTATTTGTCTCTCAGGACGTACTAAATTTCATTCCCTTGGAGAATGTTACTTCATGTCATTTTGTGACATGTTTTTGCTGAGAATTATTTTTCGGATTGGTGAGGACAGATGTAGTGATACCAGGGCTATTTAGGAATCTCGTGTTTGGTGTCACGTTAGAACTCATCAACTTGTAATAAGTTCTATAATCAACTGCTAGTTCCATCATGCCTTTCTTCATGGAAATCCCATCTGTTTTGATTCTCAATCTCAAATAGTGGGCTGCGTCACTAAGATGAGTGGTGAAATTTGGAAAAATATTAAAATATGTAACCTAGTTGCACAGTGAGACTTCAACTGTCCCTAACAGTCTCTTCTTGAAATCTGTTATCCTGTCATCTTGTAAGATGCACAGGACGGAACAATCTATCCCATCTCTTACTAAGAGTTTTATTGATACTTGAACTACACCAATATGCATGTAGGAATATTTTTTATGGAAAGCTTCACTCACTTCTTTTGGAGTAATTAATTTGATATCTGTTTCACCACCGGTTGCTGGGACCGTTAGTTCTAATATCTTGAATATATGAGAATCCAAGATAAAAGATCATTTATTGTAGATCTCATTGAATTTAAATCTAGGAGCGGATGCTTCTCTCACCCTAGATTCAATTTCATTATACTCAAATTCTTGAGCATTTATGAGCTGTATGGGTACATCATGTCTCTTACTGAGTATTCTACTCAGCATTTTTATATCCCTTTTGGGAGTTTTGGGTGTTTTCCATACGAGTAATTTAGGTTTACTAAATTTAAGGTCGTTTTCTACCTTAGGTGAAGGTATGATAATCTTGCTAGCTACAGCCTGTGCTAGTGTTTGTTCGTTGATTCTTTCAACGTTAGTGCTTTCTTTCATTTTATCTACACTCTTTTGTATATTTGAAATTCTTGCATTTATCTCTTGAAATTTTTTTTCTATGTCTTTTCCTATCTCTTGAAGATATGTATTGCTGTAATTTTGGTGATGTATTATTGCTTCTACATTTTCAGTAAGTTTTTCTGTAGGAAGATAAAGAATTAAAGCCTTTACGTCTTCCTGTTTTACTTTTAGTTCTACTTTTTGCTTCATCCTATCTTAGAGATAAGAGTTTCTAAAAGTTTTTTCAAATTTTCTTGAGTTTCTCTTAATTCAGCCAGTGTTCTAAAAGGCGCCGCCCAGCCCTGCCTAGGCGCTAGGAGAAGCCAAGCCGCCGCGATTTCCCTACATTTTCTTCAATTCGGCGGGAAGCCGCCTAGGCACCGTCGAGGCGGGTGAGGTGGATTGAGGCGGGCCGGGTGGGCGAGGCGGGTCGAGGTGGCCGGGCCGGGTGTAAAAAAGCCCAAAAACCCGAAACTTTCATAAACCTAATCTCTCTCACTTCTGCCTCTCTCTCTCTCTCTCTCTCTCTCTCTCTCTCTCTCTCTCTCTCTCTCTCTCGCACTGCCTCTCTCTCAATCTCTCCTCCACTTCTCTGCCTCTCGCGTCTTGCCCCTCTCAGTCTCTCTCTCGTACGGCAGACCGGACCGGCAAGTGGCGGCACTCTCTCAGCGGATGCTCTTATCTCTCGGCGGGGTATTCCAAGCAGGCAAGCAGAAGAGACCGAGAAGGTGAGAACTCACCGAATACTCTTATCTCTCTGCCTCTCGGCCCTCTCAGCTTCTACTTCTGTGGTATGATTGTTTCACTCCATTCAATTACTTGTTTGAATACTCGCTTGAATCCACTTCTAACTCCCTGATGAATATGGTTTAGTAATTCTACTGTATTAATTTCTGCAATTGTAAATTTGTAATGAACTAATGATTGATACTCTGTTTGGGTTTGGACGTTTGGTACACTTGAAATTAATCAGGTAGTCTGTGTTTAATCACTTGGAAACATGTTGCTGCGTTGCATCTTTGCTTTGTGTCATTGTGTGTTAGTGTGCTTTTAGCCTTTCATACTTGTTGTCTTGTACTCTTGGTCTCTTGTTAGGAAAATGGCGGGTACTACATCTTCGGGAGTGTCATGCTCATTACCAGAGATGAATTTGAATAGTTTGAAGCGCAATTCCGGTGATGTTGGATGGGAATATGAGGTATTGGTGAACCCTTTAAATGTAGACAAAGTGAAGTGCAAGTTATGTGAGAAAGTAGTTAGTGGTGGAATACATCAGCTCAAGCAACATATAGCCAACATTCTAGGGAATACGACTCCGTGCAAAAAGTCTTCAGATGAGGATAATAAGAAGTGTAAGAAGGCTATTGATGATGCGCAAAGCAAGAAGAGACTGAAGTACAATCGTGAAGAAGAAGTGAGGCAAGAGGTTAGCTTGGAAGAGGTTGAAGGGAGTATAGGGCCAAGATTCTCAAGAAAACCCCCCCGCACACTTGGGGCTATGGATAAATTTGCATCTGTCATCGATCCTGATTCTTCATTGTATGGAAGTAAGACAACAAGACAACAAAATATTAATGATGCAGTTTGGAAGGAGAGATCACATCAAGTGCATCAATATTTGGCTCGATGGGTGTATGAATCTGGTATTCCTTTTAATGTTATTGATAATGATAACTTCAAAAGGTTAATGGAAGCTGTTGGTCAATTTGGCCCGGGTAACAAACCTCCAACCCAATACCAATTGAGAGAGTCATTGTTGAAGGAAGAGGTAGAGAGAACTAAAAGCCTATTGAGGAAGCAAGAAGAAGAGTGGGCTTTGAGTGGTTGCTCCATTATGACGGATGCTTGGACCGATAGGAAAAGAAGAAGTATAATGAATTTGTGTGTCAATTGCAAAGAAGGCACTACTTTTCTTTCTTCCAAGGAAGCATTAGATGAAGCACATACCGGTTCTTATATATTTGAGTATGTGGACAAGTGCATTGAGGAAGTTGGGCCGGAAAAGGTAGTTCAAGTGGTAACGGATAATGCTTCAAATAATATGGCGATGGGTGACTTGTTAAAGTTGAAGAGGCCAAAAATATTTTGGACTTCCTGTGCTACCCATACCCTGAACCTTATGCTCCAAGGCATTGGGAACCAACCTAGGTTCAAAGGGGTGATTGATAAGGCTAAGGCATTCACCATCTACATTTATGCACACCAAAAGACATTATCATTAATGAGGAGGTTTACTAAGAAAAAAGATATAGTGAGGCCAGGAGTCACAAGATTTGCAACTGCTTTTCTAACTTTGCAAAGTTTGATGGATATGAAAAGTGAGTTGAGGGCTATGGTTGCTAGTAGTGAATGGAGTGAAAGCAAGCATTCAAAGAGTGCAAAAGGGAAAGCAGCATTTAGTACTGCCTTAAGTGCTGCTTTTTGGAATGGGGTAACTTTTTCCTTGAAGATATTTGCTCCATTAGTTAAGGTGCTTCGCCTTGTTGATGGAGATAAGAAGCCCTCTATGGGTTTTGTGTATGGATAGTTAAACAGAGCAAAAGAGGAGATTAAAGAGGCATTTAAGAATCAGGAACTTCACTTTCGTCCAATTTTAGATATAATTGATGGGAAAAGTGATGAATGCCTAAGCACGCACAAATAATAACCCTACAAAATATCGTTAGTAGTATAGACATAAGTAGGGATCATTCTAAGTCGGGGATTAAGGGTACCTGAAATATTAGAATGTTAGACAAAAATATATACAGATATACATGTTTACACATCACATATGGGGGAAGAATTGGTTCGGCAGCCATAGGGCTGCCTCTAACACTAAGAAGACGAAAATTTAAAAGGAAAAGAAAACCTAAACTAATATGTACAAGTGATCATCATCTCTCACATCAAATAGTTCACACAAAAGACTCTTTAACAAGTAGACTTGCATGCAGGAAAGTAAGGGACAAGTATTTAGCATGTTTTTAAGTTCAAATTAGTTTCGATCCCAAATAGAGCCTACGAGGTCATCTAATCGTTTGATTACTAAAGTTCTTAAGATTAACTACGAGTATAATCCTAAGGTTTTGCTAACCGGCTTTATACGTTTAACAATTAAGCACATGAATCACAAATCGAAGACATGTAAACAAGCAAGGTTGTCAATCATCTTATTTAGCATGCAAGTTCTAAGGGTTTTACTCTAGGCGAGAACACAAATCAAGACAACTACGAGTATGAATTATTCATGTTCTATAGTTTGATGAAACCTAACACCTAGATTTACTTGTTTTAAACAACATATGCTTTAAACAAAACTAATGTTTCGGTTTTTAAATCACATCCCTTAGATTACTAACCAATTTAAATCCTAAACATGCATCTAATACCACTGCCCTAATTATCTAACACACAAAATCAACAAGTTAAAATTACAAAAGTACTTTACATAAACTTCAACAAAATCGGTTCATACAAAAGTTTAGCAAAAACCAAGAATCGAAACAAGTTCTTACAAGATAACCAAACAAAATTAAATATAAGAGCCATAGGGGGACTGGATCACACTTTTAGAACCTTGAAGACTCCTCAAGACGTGATGAATTGAGGCTTGTTGCTCGGCTGAACCAAAGATGAAGGAATCGGCAGAAACAAGGTGGGAGGTACGGAATTTGGGTGGTGGTGATGATGGGTTTTGGCTAAGTATTTGGGTGTTGGTGCTTGAGAGACTTGGTAGAGCTTTAGGCTAGTATTTTATGCTTGAGATGAGATGATTTTCTTCTGAAAAATTCGTTGCTTTATATAGAGAGGGCTAGGGTTTGCCGGCCACACAAGGAAATAGGTTTTCCTTTTCCTAGTTGGTTTATGTTTCCTTGTGTGATAAATATTGTGTTCTTGGACTTCTTTTTCTGATTTTTCTTTACATCATGGGCTGCATAACTTCATGGACTTCTTGTGTAGACTTGACAACTCCATTTGATGAACTTGATCCATGGAAAATACCCCAAAATGCCAAGAACACCGATCGGCAACAATTACTCTTTTCCGGCAGCTTTTCCTAGCTTGACTAGGAAAACGTCTTTTCTTCATGATTTCCCTCCACGCCATAGCTCAATGTCTTCCTCTATCCTTCAATAAGCTTGGACAATCTTCAAGTATGCAATTGTACGCCAAAATGTCCATCGAAAACAGAAACAAAGGAAAAGAGGCAGAAACTCAGTGGAATCGGCTGGAATGACCTCGCTTCAGTAAATCCGGCATAACTCCCTCCTCGGAGCTCCAATTGATGCAATTCTAAGTCTCAGAGAAACTAGACACGTAGAGCTATCTCTATATAAAAGGACTTGATCAAATTCCTTGTGAAACGTCGGGAATGAATTTTTGAAGTTGGGACACAGTCCCAGGAAAATTCCTAGAAGTCCCTGGATTGTTTTGCTCGAACTGCTGATTTGCAGCCATCTTTTGGGTGACTTTCCAAACTCCGATTGATCTGTATTTTTGATACACAACTCTTTAGCAAGCCAATAAAATGCATACCAAATTTCAACAAATTTAGAAAAGGATAAGTCACAATTCCATTCATCTCAGAATCACGAAAAAGACACATTTTGCACTATTTTCCAGAATTTTATACTTAGTCATTTTTCGGATTCTAAAGCATATTTTATCCAAACTCCACCAAATCGACACTAACTAAATTATGACTCGATCTTAAATAAATAAGAGTTAAACAAAGTATAAACGAGGGCATAAACATATTAATATCGTCGCACATTGTGCTCCTATCAAAAATTCGTAATCGATTAGATGGTCCACTTCATTTGTCGGCCTACCTATTGAACCCTTATTTTACCTATCATAATCCAAGCATAGAAAGTGATCCTGTGGTGATGAATGGGTTTTTCAGTTGTGTGGAAGTATTTTTTCCCGATGATGATGCAACCCAAAGTGAGGTGACAAATGTAGAGCTATTGAAGTACTTAAAGAAAGAGGATGGTTTCGGAAGAGCATTGGCTATGATGGGATGCAAAACAAATGATGATACTTATGATCCCGGTAAGAACCTTCTGCTCTTACTCTCTTAGTCATATTTTTTTTTTATTATAACTTTTCTGCTTGTTTCTTTTTCTTTTCTGTTAGGTAATTGTTATTGTGTTGTTGTTTGATTTGTTTCTGGTTAATTTTTTTTAGTTAGGTGGTGGGAGCAATGTGGAACTGGTGTGCCAAAATTGCAAAAAATGGCTAAAAGAATTCTTTCCTTGACTACAAGTTCATCCGGTTGTGAGAGGAATTGGAGTACTTTTGAAGGGGTGAGTTCTACTTCTTAATTCAATGTGTGTGACTTAGGTTTAAATTGGGTTTAATTCAGTGTGTGTGCATATACTTGCTCTGCTTCTAGAAATTGGGCTAAATTGCAGTGTATCCATTTTGGTTGTTAGGTTGTTCTGGTAATTGGAGAATTGGCAGGTTTTCTGGTCTATTTTTGATTGCTAGCTGTGAGAGTATGAATTGATTAAGGTCTCTTAAACTGGGGTTTCTTACTGGTCGTATAAGTTTGGATGCAAGGAAATTGTGCCTAGTTGCCATAGGCTTCAGAGTATGCAGCTTTCAACTTTCAACACATGCATGCAATTTTTCAGTTCATCATTTACAGACTGTATTTAAATTACAGTATAGAGATACAGATTTCAATTTTATATCAGAGCTTGTCATGTTGCTGCTATGTTCTTTCTGCCTATCTATCAGTAGGGAAAAGGTTCACATGATAGCTGTTGTGAACTGCTTTTAACTCTTTGACTGCTACTTTTGTCTAAATAAATGTCTAACTATTTTTTTCTATCTAGATCCATACAAAGAAAAGGAATAGACTAGACACCGGAAGGTTGAACAATTTAGTCTATGTCCAATTCAATTCAAAGATCATCAACAAGAAGATAAGACAAAAGGAGAAGGGAGTGGATGTGCTACTTACTAGTGAGGCTACTATGGCACAAGGATAGATTGTTGAGGATGGTGATGAAGATGTTGATTTGGATCTTAGTCATCTTACCAATGGCATGGTTGGAGATGAATCAGGAATTGATAGTAGTTATCCACCTAGGAGAAGTGCTAGGCTTCAAGAAGTAAGAGAACTTGATGAAGAACTTGAAGAATCGGATGAAGAAGATGGTGCTGAGATGGATTTTGAGTTTGAGTCCGACACCGAAGGAATATTAGAGGGATATGGAGAAGAAGAAGATGTGGATTCTTAGGTTTGCAAGTTATTTTGGTTATATTTATTATGTTGAATTATGCATTAAATTTCGTTTTATGTGACTAATGTGAGACTATTGCTATGTTTTAAACTTCCCGGCTTGCGACGTTTGCCGGTTTACATTTGAATATCATTTGCATATTTTGAAGTTGTGATGTGGTGATTATAAATTTATGTTGTGATGTGGACATGTGGTGAATATTTTACAGGTTGGTTTGCTCATTTTTAAAGCTAGCGCCTAGCGCCTTTTAGAACATTGAATTCAGCTGCTTGCTGATGAATGTTATTAGCAAGATTTTATGTTCTTATTAATTTCTCAAATGGTTTTTGTTGCCAATGATATATTTGTTTAAGATCTGCAATCTGTGCCTCTAGAATATACATAGCTTTTGTAAATGTAAAAATCAAATCCCAATAATCTCGCCTATTTCTGATAAGCTTTTCTATAAGGATTATTAATTTTCTCAATTTTTCTCTCTTTTCTTTTAATTCTTTTTTAGTTTCCTTAATATTTGATAAATAACTTAATCGCTAAGAAGAAATAATTAATAATTAAATTAACTGTTTACCTTCGAGTATGGAGGGGATAGATTATATATTTGTAATATGCTAAATAAACAAATTTATGGGTCCACCACGCTCCGTTGAAATGTAAAATAAAGGAAAACAAATCCTTTTGTTGAGAAAGGGTAGTTTGGTCATTTCATATCTAAAAAATATTTAAAATAATAAAAAGATTTCAGAGGGTGTGTTAATAGTGAATTGGGGTGTGTTAAAAGCTTTGTCCTAAATTCAATTGATTTCGATAAAAAGGCCTACTACAATCGCTTAATTTGTCTTTATGTGCACCATAAGCTCTTGGAAAGAGAATGTCAGCTTCTCAACTCGGGGCTTACACTTGAAATGTACTCCAACCAATGGTCTCTACATCTCAAGGGTCTCTCTCTTAGGGCAGCTCTCACTGCATTACATGATAAGATTATTGACTTGTCTTGTTTCATTGGTCTCTTGGGGTGAACTTTTCAACTTTGCTTGGACTCTTGTCTTGTGAAGTCATCACTTAATGATAAGAGCATAATATGCTACATTCTTAATGTGTTTTATCCCTATTTATGCAATTGCTTAACCCTTATTGTTGTAATATAGAGTCATCGAGTCTAGTTAGGAGTTTTTGGCAGAGTTGTTGGTGAAAAGAGCTTAAAACGTGAAAAATGATGAATTCTTGAAGAATTCTAATTGAACTAGGAATCCTAATCAAACTAGGAGTCTAAAATGTTTCGACGTTTCTAAAAACGACGAAGTTACAAAGAGTTTGATTGTAATTAGGAAACCTTATTCAACTAGGAAACTAAGTTGAATAAAGAGTCCTAATGAAAGCAGGAATCCTCATTGAATCAGGACTTGTCATGAGATATTTGTGCTACATTTGATCTTCTCTTATTTATATATTTTTTCTCTCTTATTTTCAGGAATTTAAAGAGGTGATAAATGAAGAATTTCGGAAGCAAATTACATGGAGAAATTGGAATGGACAAGAAAGTCTTTTGCCGAATTACAAAGGAAAGAAGAGTTGCAATGCAACTAGGAAAAGAAGAGAGCATGCCGTGCACATGATGAAGGAAAATCGGAATAGGAGAATTCCAATGTCGAAACAATAAAGGAATTCTGAAACCTACAAGGGAAGAAACTCACAACAATAAAGAGAAGAAGAATTCGGAACAAAGAAGGAAAACCTTTGCCGAATTCATTGAGAATCTTGCACGGCAAGACAAAGCAAGGAAGCTGAATATGGACTCAATTTCATACCAAGTTCAAAGAAGAATTCAGCCGAATTATATCAAAGAATTCCTACAAGATTAATTCGGCAATTATCTAAAAGGATATTCGGTTGTAATTAAAGAGGAAAAAAAAGACTTGTCTTCCAAGAAAAGAATAGGGTTTCGGCACAACTCTTTGCCGAACTCTACCACCTTTTGCCGAAACCCTAGTCCATTGTTCTTCTATATAAAGCACACGGCAGCCCTTGAGAAATCATCTTGTCTTTCACTTTCACTTAGCTAAAATTCTGCCGAACTCTCACCACAATACCAAAGAAGAAAAAGTCGAACTTCCATCTCCATCTCCACCGAATCAACCATTGTCGAATCCTACTTCAAGGTTTCTACAAAGTGTGATTTACTCTACTATCATGGCTTTATGTTTTCTTTATAATTACAATACTTTGTCTATGAAGATTGTATGTATTTGTGGATGTTTATTAGGTTTTATTAATTCAGTTTTGGATTTTCGGATTAGCTACTTGATTATCTAAATTTCGGGTTATGTTCTTGATGGATTTCAATTTTAATCAGGGTTTATGATATTGAATAATTCACATGTGTTCTTGATTATGTTTTGGTTTATTTTCTGAATTCGTATGCACCACAAGTTTAATGGATGAGGGCAGCCTTGATCATGGCTGAACCTTGTGTGTTTGCTTCATATGCCGAATAACATATGAGATGTATTATACACGAAGTTGATTCATCTTGTATGCGTTCAAAAGGCTAGAGTAATTCTGAAAATATACTTGTCACTTGTTTCCAATTCGACTCATTGTGCTTATGTGTTTCTTGGTTTAATTTCTACACTAAGTGTCTTTTAAACTAATTAGCACTATGTTTAGGATTACGCACGAAGCTGGTTCTAAATAATTGAGAAGTTTTGATAGTTAGATGAACCACAAAGGGCTCTAATTAAATTGGAACTAAAACTAATCTTGAATACTTGTCGAATGTTATATTATTGCCTTCTACGAAATTGTTATATGTTATGTGAGTTTTGTATTTAGTGTTATATGTGAAAGATGATGATCATATGTAAATAATAATTTAGGTTTTAATTTTTGTAAAATTCAATAGGTTATTAGATAAAAATCCAAACCCCCCATATGAATACGTGATATTTTATGTGATTAAATGCCCTTGATTTCCCCAGGATAGAACGATCCCTACTTGTCTTATACTACTATCGACACAAAAAGAGTAATATATGTATGGAGTTGTTTTACAGGTACAAATGTGTTTGGAAATAATTCCATCACTTAACCACAAAGTTGTTCTTTTGAGGACATAATTGATTCAGTCCAAATCACTTCTTTGAGGACATAATTGATTCAGTCCAAATCACTTCAGCGAGTTCTTCTTCAAGGTACACTCATGGTCAAGTTGTTTCACTCATTATTATTTCTCTCCAATTTGTTGAGCCGCCAAATGTCTCTGCTTGCTTGCTGTTGATTCATGAACCTACGTGCACTATTAGCAAAAAAAAATTCACTTCATTTGTTACCATATTTTGCACTGGGAACTACCTCACAAGTCCTTAAATCTTTGAATCTCATCCTTGTCAATACATCAGACAACAACAAAGCAACACTGTATATTATTTTCCGGGCGGCTACCTTCTATATTGCTTTTGTGTTGTTTCTACATAGGGCACTTGTAGAGAAGTTAGCACTACCACTTCTAATGAAATTTTCTCAACATAACATGACAAAGTCAGAGATGACAACATTTCAGATTTGGCTTATTACATCACTGCTAGGTTTGAAAGTTTGGGCTACTTAACTTGCATGGTTTAATTGGAATGACGGGTAACTTGCTATTTGGTGGTGCACCCTTGATAAGAGATTCAGTGTTTATTAATGAATGTCTCTTTGTTCACAGTGAATGTTCTTAGCCGTGTTTGTCATTTTGGTGAAGACTTGCGCCTTCCCAATTAAATCCCAATTCATATTCATACAGAGATCACTATAGTATGTGTTGGTTGCACGTAAAAGTGATTTTACTGGAAACCACTAACAGATGGGGATATTCCCAAGTCGCCTTTGTTTAAAGTCTTATGCCTGTCTTGTGAAACATCATTGAAGCATTTCATGTTGACTGCTACATAATATTGGGCCTTCCGCTATTACACTATGCTATTCCGCATGTTATAATTTGGTTGAGATATTGGCTGGATCATATATCAGAATGGCATCTTAAAATTATGGAATCTTGTGCTTTCATTGTGCCTAGCCTTGCAAGACCAAAATGCTGTAGTAACCCGGATTTTATTTCGATTTCTTATAATTTTCTTGAAATTAAATAGAGGGTGAAGTGTGCTAATTTATATTTTGTACTCTTTTAATTATGTTCTTGTTATTTTCTTGAAATTAAATAGAGGGTGAAGTGTGCTAATTTATATTTTGTACTCTTTTAATTATGTTCTTGTTTGTAGTCGGAAGTGATTCCAAGTATTAAAGTGTCGGAAAAGTCTAAGTTCTGAAGGATAAAAGTTGACTTTTTGATTCGTTGGGAATTTCAAAAAGTTTTCTTCAAGAACGTTGTAGAGCTCGACGATAGGAGTTCGTAGACATGTGGCACGCGTGAAATGAACATCGTATGTAAAAGTTGTGACATGCTGAAGTATTTCCATTTTTAGAAGGAGGGGTATATATAGAAGTGGAAACCCTAAAATCCTAAAATATCATAAAATATCCCAACAGCCGCTCCAGCTTGGGAATGTTCATCTTCCCGACGTCAGAACTTCACCGGCTCAGTTCTCCGCTGTCCGGCAACGCCACGGTTCGTGCCACCACTCAAACTCTTCGTCTCTCTCTCCTCTTTCGTTTGAGCCTAAGCCCGAGTCCAGCCGACTGCCGTACGTAGCGCAGCGACGCCCGCAAGCGGCTGCCAAGGCCGATGCCAGAGCTGCGAGCTCTTCCGGCGTAATCGGAGCTCAAGGCTCCCACTGTTCGGTTGTTCTCCTTCCTCTGGGCGAGATTTAGTCGACCTTGGAGTGCATTGGAGGCTTCAACCAAGGCTGCAGCGGCTGAGTCGGAGAACAAGCTTGCAGCTGCGTTTCCGGCCACTCTTCGGCCGAACCAAGGTCTGTTTCAGGGGCGTATCGACTCCTCGATCCATGATCTACATGTTGGTGGTGTTGGTAGCAGGTTTGGGTGGAGATTGGGGGGAGGCGAGTGGGGACCACGTACAGCCACTTATGGCGGCGTGTGGTGGCGCCTCCGACTGTTTTTGAAGCACTTGTGTGCTCTACAATCATACACTCGTAATATGTAATTCGTAGGATTTGAGTATCATATGTGCACGTGATAGGAGCACAATGTGCGACGATATTATATGCTTATGCCCTCGTTTATGCTTTGTTTAACCCTTATTTGTCTAAGATTGAGACATAATATAGTTTACTGTTAATTTGGTAGAGTTTGGCGAAAAATGGTTAAGAATCCGAAAAATGACTAAGTATGAGAAATCTGGAAAATAGTGAAAAATGTGTCTTTTTCGTGATTTTGACATGAGCAAAAGTGCAATCTATCCTTGTCCGAATTTAATGAAATTTGATGTGCTTATTATTCATATACTGAGGAATGTTTTGTTAAAATTTCAGATCAATCGGAGTTCGGGAAGTCACCCAAAAGATGGCTGCAAAACGGCAGTCCGAGCATTCCATTCCAGGGGCTTCCAGGATTTTCCTGGGACTTTGATCCAACTTCAAAAAATTATTCCCGACGATTCACAAGGAATTTGATCGAGATATTTTATGGGGAGATGGCTATATGTGTCTAGTTTATCTAAGACTTAGAAATCGCATCAATTGGAGCTCCGAGAAGGGAGATATGTCGGATTTACTAGAGTAAGGTCATTCCAGCCGAGTTGCTGCCGGTCTTGTGTTCTTGCGGGTTTGGGGCATTTTTCCATGGACCAAGCTCACCAAATGGAGTTGTCAAGCCTACACAAGAAGTTCATGAAGATATGAAGCCCAATCTAAGGAAGAAAATCAGAAAAAGAAGTTTCCTAGAAGAACCAAGAAAGGAAGGAACCAAAACCTTGTTGCACAAGGATTGCCTTTGCCGATTTGGACTAGGTTTTCTACCTAGGGTTTCTGCCGAATTTGCCTCTATATATAGCCATGTTTTCCTACAGAAAAAGCATCTCATCTCAAACATAAAATACTAGCCTAAAGCTCTACCAAGTCTATCAAGCACCAACACCTAAATACTTAGCCAAAACCCATCACCACCACCACTACCAAATTACCGTACCCTTCACCTTGTCTTCTGCCGATTATTGTTTTGGCCGAGCATTAAGGAGCAGCAGCCAAGCATCTTGTCACGTTTGAGGAGTCTTCAAAGGTTCTTAAAGTGTGATCCACTCACCCTATGGCTTTTGTATTTAGTTTTGTTTGGTTGTCTTGTAAGAACGTGTTTCAATTCTTGGTTTTTGCTAAACTTTTGTATGAACCGATTTTGTTGAAGTTTATGTAGTTGTTTTGCAATTTTAATTCATGGATTTCATATGTATGGATAATTAGGGCAGTGGTATTAGAAGCATGTTTAGGATTTAAATTGGTTAATGGGTTAAGGATGTTCCTTATAAACCGAAACATTAGTTGTGCTTAAGCATTTGTTGTTTGCATGTAAATCTAGGTGTTAGGTTTCATCTAACCTGAGTAGAATAAATAAAACTATAGGCCTAACGGTTGTTTTGATTTGTTGTGCTCACCTAGGGTATAAAACCTTAGCTAAAACTTGCATGTTAAATAAGATGATTGACAACCTTGCTTATTTGCATGTTTTCGATTTAAGACTCTTGTGCGTTATATGTTAAGTCTTAACCGGATTAGCATAAAAAAATCTTTAGGGCTAGAACGGAAGTTTGTCCTAAAAGAACTTGAGGAAGTCTAGTAACTAGGTACAGAGCGAAAGCTCTAGTTGCGGTCGAAACGAATTTGAATTGTGAACATGCTAAATACTTGTCTCTTACTTTCTTGCATGCGAATCTATGTGTTAAAGAGTCTTTTGTGTGAACTGTTTTATGTGAGAGATGATGATCACTTGTATATAGTAGTTTAGGTTTATTTTCGTGTTCTTAGATATATAGGCAGCCCTTGCTGCCGAACCTCACCTCAATCCCCCTTGATTTCGTGTGAATATGTATATATGTATATAAGTGTGACAATTGTGTGCATATATGTTTGTGAATATTTTTTTGTTAACATTCTCATATTTCAGGTACCCTTAATCCCCGGCTAGAACGATCCCTACTTATTATATACTACTAACGATTGTAGGGTTATTATTGCTTGATGCTCGCTTCGGCGACTCATCAGCACGTTAGGCATTATTGGAGTTTATTTCCATGCGATTTTCAATTTACGGGGCATGAACCTTGAAAAGCGGTGTTCGATGCTCTATCTTGGGGACAATATGGTGTTCCAGAGGCCTCGAGAGGCTCGGAAGGAGGTTATCTCGTGTGGCCAATCCTCCGGGTTAAGGAATTAGGTGTTAGATGCAAGTTGTAAACTTTCCTTGAGTTAATATGGTGTTCCGGACTAAGTTTTCGACTATGTCGTTAGGTGATTGACGGTGCGTGAGTATCTCACGTTTGTGAGATTGAAGACGCGGTGGGAGTAAGAGGTGAGTAAACCTCACAACTTTCGCACGAACATGTTATCTTATGGCTAATGGATCGTTAAATATGAAATTGATTTATTTAAATAAATATTTGTTTTTAAACATATAGACTTGTTCGGCTACGGTTTATGGGTAAGTAAAATAATTTTATTATAAAAGGGTTTTAAAGAGTTTTACGATTAATGCCTACAATTGGTCGTAGTAGACTATTCACGAGCAAATGTCTATACATGTATATTTGTGTGTGTATATTTATATATATATATATATATATATATATATATATATATACTTGGAATATATCAATTATTTTTGTGGATTGAGATACATATGTTAATTGTGAACTTGTTGGAATTGTGGTTGGTACAATTACATTGTGTAAATGCTGATATAAGTAATTTGTGGTCTTTAGACGGTCACTATTGTGACTGTGACATTTATATCGGGAACCAAACATTTGGCCGGGTGATTGGTTTCAATCAGTTAGAGCTCTAGTCTGTCGGCCGTTGCACGGCATGAGGGGTAACTAAGTGGGGTTATCTGGGTTTTATGCGTGCATGTTATGAAAGAGTAATTATATATTAAGTTACTTCTTTATTGGTTGACGAGTTAAATCAACCTTATTATAATGTGGAATTTGATTCTATTATGGCATTAGCGCACGAAATTATATATTGTTGTGTTTTGAATTATTGATATTTGTTTACTCATACGAGCTTAAAACCTTACCGGGTTTGTTGTTTGCAACTCGGTGCACCAATTCATGGTGTACGGGTTAGACCTGCAGGTGAAGATCAGCAGGCTTGAGACGGTGACTGATTCGGGGCGGCTAATAGGCATAGACCTTACTTTAGCTTTTATCCTTTCAGTTGTGTTGAGTGTAGTGGGGACTATTGCATTTTCATTTATGTTACATGCTTGTAAACATTTGGTGATGTAATATATGGGCTGACTGAATCGTATTTTTGAACTCAGCCTTCAATACTTAGTTATGTATTAAATAACTTGAAGTTTCCGGATTTATTTTTTGAGATCACATCTTCCAATTTGAATTTTAGTTATTCAAAAATTAGAGGTGTGACAAATGCAGGAACCCAAACTTTATGAGGACATGATACAAAATCCTGTTAAAAATATTTCACCACGGGGTGGTTCTGCACGTAAGCATGGAACAAAAATTGTGTTGTCTATGCCTCGCGATACAGGCAACTTGTGCAAGCATGTATTCAAAGCTTATATGATTTGTGCTTGTCATCAAGGATATAAACTCTCCATGTCTTCTGAGTCATTTAAGGGTATATGCACCCATGCTTCTCCATCAATTCATCAATCCATCAATTTAATTGCCTCAATCAGATACTATTCACTGCAAATTGCTTTTCTGGGTCAATTTTTATCCACCCATGCAACTCTATCACTCTTGCAATTACTATTCATCAATTAATTTTTTTATTTTAAAAATTTTGTATATGTTAATCAACCAATACTCAAATGACATGTGGCATTTCCTTTTTTTTATCACCAAAATAATTGTATAGATTTTCGATAGGATTTCGGACCAACCAAAATTCGACACGTGTATGTTTGTCAACCAAATAATGTTGTTGGATTTTCAATAAGATTTTTGATGAGATTTTCGACGAATAAAAAATCGACATGTGTGTGTTTGTCGGTCAAATAATGTCATTGGATTTTCGATAGGATTTTCGACGATTGATGATTCGACACGTAGCATGATCTTCAAACTTTATGATCCGAAATTTACCATAAATAAGCTTCATCACCCACTCTATTCTCACTCAACCTTCAAAACTCAGATCTGAAATTTTCCAAAACACAATCCCTCAATTACTTCTCCACATCCCCTTATCACCACAATGAGCTTCTTTCGCAAATTGTTGAAGCAGAATCAACAACACAGTCAAGAGGACGATATCGGCCGGTGATGTTGCAAGTAGATTGTCGTACCCAAGAAACACATAGTTGAATTGACGAGTCGCTGAAGCGAGCATCAAGCAATAATAACCCTACAATCGTTAGTAGTATAGAATATGTAGGGATCGTTCTAGCCGGGGATTAAGGGTACCTGAAACATGAGAATGTTAACACAAATATTCACAAACACATATGCACATAATTGTCACACTTATATACATATATACATATTCACACATGAAATTATGGGGGATAAAAGGCTTGGCAGAAAAGCTGCCTCTAAATTCCTAGACATGAATTTAAGACATGAAATTAAATCCTAAAGCTACTATTTACAAGGTTGGTCAACATTCTTTCACAAAACACTAACACGAAAGCAATCAAAACACATAACAAACAAGCAAATAGGACTCACAGCAAGGCATTAAAGCATTCTAGACTCAACTTAACTCCGACCTAGTTAGCTCCCTATAGGTATTACTAACCGATAGATTTCATAAGTATTCAAGATTAACTTTACGTCTAACCCTAAAATTGTACTAAACATATTTGAGAACTCCTATAGATGAAAACAAACATGCATAGTAATTGAGCACGAAATCTTTTTAGTCGGAAACAAGTTAATATAGTAAGGCGTCACTCTTCTTATTAACAAGCATGTTCTTTAAACCACGTACTCTAACCCTCGTGAAAACAACACAAACAAAATAACTCGATGGTTACTTAATCTCTATTATTTTCGGCAAATGAGATCAATAATCTACATATTGCAATTACATAGACTACCAATCTTTAAGCACACGAATTTAAAGAACAAGTCAAGAAAACCCTAAAATCAAATTAACACATGTTTGCCGATTATCCTACTTACTGATTCATTACATATTTTCCTTACTATTTAACACGCAATCCGTATTCTTACATCCAAAACCCATTTAAAGACAAAGAAGACGAATTGAACATACAAATTATAAAACCAAACTTCAATCCAAACAATACATAGACATAGAGTTTGAAACCAAGAATACATGCTAACTTCATAGACAAACTTTAACATAACTACATAAAAAAAATACAAAACCGAGAGTAGGGAGTGGATCACACTTTTGTAGACACCTTGGATGACTTCGACTTGTGTGGATCCGATGGTTGGTGGAGAAGATGGCTGCTCGGCAATGGGTGTGTCGGCAGGAATTTTTAGGGTGAGATGGAGATGGTTTCGGCTAGGATTTTTATGTAGGACTCTTGGGAAATTTAGGTAGAGCTTTGGCTAGATTTTTGCTTTGGAATGTGAGCAGCTTTTCTGTGTAAAAGATGGCTATATATAGAGGAAGGAGCTAGGGCTGCCGGCCACAACAAGGAGAGGAGGATTTCCTTTTCCTAGTTGGCTTATGTTTCCTTGTTGAATAATTATTGCATTCTTGGACTTCTTTTTCTGAATTTTCTTTATGGCATGGGCTTCACATCTTTATGGACTTCATATGTGGGCTTGACAACTCCAGTTGGTGAACTTGATCCATGGAAAAACGGCTGAAGCCCGCCAAGAACACAACGCCGGCAGCATTGCTGGCCGATCGGCATACAATCCTCGCTTGACTAGGAAATCTTCTTTTCTTCACTTTTTCCTTTATTTCCTTGGCTCAATGTCTTTCTCTATCCTTCAATAAGCTTGGAAAATCTTCAAATATGCAATGGCACTCCAAAATGTCCGTCGAAAATCGAAACAAAGGAAAAGAGGCAGAAACTTGCTGGAATCGACAGATATGACCTTGCTCCGGTAAAACTGGCATAACTCCCTCGTCGGAGCTCCGATTGATGCGATTCCAAGTCTCCGAGAAACTAGACACGTAGAGCTTCCTCCATATAAAAGGACTTGATCAAATTCCTTGTGAAACGTCCGGAATGAATTTTTAAAGTTGGGAAACAGTCCCAGAAAAATCCTGTTAGTCCCTGGTGATCTTTGCTCGGACTGCCAAGTTGCAGCCATCTTTTGGGTGACTTTCCGAAGTCCGATTGATCTGTATTTTTGACACAGGACCCACTAGCAAGCTAATAACATGCATACCAAATTTCAGTAAATTTTGAAAACGATAGGTCACAATTCCATTCATCTCAGAATCACGAAAAAGACACATTTTGCATTATTTTCCAGAATTCTTAAACTTAGTCATTTTTCGGACTCTAAAGCATATATTTCCAAAACTCTACCAAAATGACACTAAACTATATTATGACTCTATCTTAGATAAATAAGGTTTAAACGAAGCATAAATGAGGGCGTAAACACATTAATATCGTCGCACATTGTGCTCCTATCACAAGTCTTCGGAAGAAAGCCAAGTACTCATTTTTCTAAAAACACTGAAAAAAATTTGAGGGAAGAGGGAAAGAGATGAGGGAAGATGGAGGAGAATTGTATGAGAAGTGGTGTAAATTGTGAAGAATAGAGTTAGAGTATTTATAGGAAAAAAAGGAGGTATAAAAATACAAAAAAAAAGCAAAAAATGACCGTTCTGAGCCAAAGAGCCGTTGGACCAGCACCTGCAACGTGGCAGCGGGTGATTGGCCAACGGTCAAATGGCTGTAGTGCACGCGCCAAAAAAAAAAGGCAAGCTCCCACGTGTGTGGGTCCCACATGTTCTTCTCCATCACATAGGCAGGCAAGATTGCCTCTCTGCCAATTGCTGCTCTGATGGCGGGCCCCACGCGCCTTTCTTATTCTGCTTTTTCCCGTTGCATTCTCTCCTGCCATCAATCCAGCATTCCATCTGCTAAATTGAGGTGATGGAGTGTCCGGGCAACATATGCTCTAAAGAGTTGCAAGTCAGTCTTTTCAAGCTACCAGTGGCGGATTTACTAGATATGATTATTATAGCAGTGAATGAGAACGAGATGCTTATACTTAGGTCTGCTCGACTGAAAATTCTATCACATGTTTAAGGCCTGAGGACATGCCTTATCTTAAGGGGGAGGAATGTTAGGACTCGTGTGCTACTGTTTGGGCCTAAATTAACATTTATTCGAGACTATGGGCCGAAGCCCAAAGGGTCACCCATTAGTGGGTAATCCGATATATTTTAAATTGCATTCCTTTTGGGAATAAGACTTGGAGTCCTTCTAGGAGTCCGAATTGGAAGTGGTTTAAGGTAATACAATCCTATTCGATATCAGAATCCATTATGCTTGATACACACGTATTCGGGGTTTTGAGATCACTATATAAAGAACTCTAGGACAACGTAGAAAGGGTTCACAACCATACAACAATAAGCTTTTGCCTCGCAAATCTTGCAAGCCTCTCCGGAGCAATCTCTCGCGAATTGTCTTCCACCAACTGCAAACGACCACTCTTCCAACCAAGCCGCAAACCTACGCCACCACCGGTCGCCGTACACCTGCCGCTGTTGTCGAAAGTGCCTTGCGTTCGTGTCGAAGCATCGCTGAGACAAATTGAGTCTAGTCATCACGCCTTGTGACAAATCGAGTCGTTACCCCGATAACAGTCTTTCCCAATCTGCCAAAGGTTGGACGAAACCCATTCCGCGGTCTTGATTTAAAGCTCTGCTTTGCATCCCAGGATCGAAGTAAGATTATCTCAATCTACAAAAGGTTGAGTAGAAAATCCTAGTAATCGTTTACTTAGGTCTTGTTTCGAGCCTTTACACTGGCCTGTCAACGCCCGCGTACAGTCGCTTGATTGAAAAGTCAGGTAGAAGGGAGCAGACGAGTACGTTCGCCAGAGTCATCGGCTCGCCAAGGGTAATTCATTCGCCAGACGTCGTCCGCCACCAAGGTTGTACCTAACCCAAAGGTACTGGCACGCTAGCACCAGGACTGAAATCTACGTCTGCCACCCCCACGTGTTGATAGTTCGACAGGTGTCAAAACCGACGCGAACATTTTTGGCACGCCCAGTGGGACCCAGTGTCAAGATTGCGGAGGCCAATATCTACAAACGACTGATGTCGTCGTGTAAGAAACCAGAACATCAGCTGTTGAAACAGCACAACTCAGCTGCATGTAGAGGTCTGTCTGAATCTCAGTTGCAAGCCAAGTTTGGAGACGGCAGACCTGAGATTGACGATCTGAATGAGGTCCTTGAGGGAGATAACCATACTCCCGACAACTCGGAGGGTATCGCTGATCGCCAGGAGGTAGGCGATATCCCAAATACCGCGATGGCTCCATCAGTTTCTGAAACCAATGATGGAGATGGAATTCTCCAAACTCTGACACCATCTCCTGCGGAGGTAGTAGAATCTTTTGGCCATGTAATATCTAAGTCTCGGGTCACTGATGTTATTCTAGAGAAGATAGAGGCTACTCTGAAGGAGTTGAAGACTGAACAGATAGGCCATATGACCAACATTAATGCTTTGGCAAGGCAACAACAGACGAATGTTGGGCATATTACTTCTCTCACTAAAAGTCTTGATAGATTAGTGAGGGGGCATCAAGTTGAGTTCAGCGAGCAACTCAAACAACAGCAGGCGGAGTTCAGAACACAGATGCTGCAACAGCAAGATCAGCTGGAAAAGACCAATGCCGCTGTCGAACGATTGGCGCAGATGGTGCAATTAGGGTTTGATGCTGAGATTCCTGAACAAAGAGAGTTGATCCCTCGAGTAAAGCCCGGGAGGACGATGGAGAAAGGTCCAGCTAAAGCAGCTAAGCCTCGTAATAGGGGGTTTGAAACTGCTGCTCCGCCAAGACAACAAAAGAAAGGTGGACGGATGATAGATCCGCCATCTGACGAAGAAGGGGAAGATCAAGAGGAAGACGTAGAGGGCGTTATGACTCGCAACGACATACAGAGGGTGTTTTTGGAACAATTAAGGATCATGCAAGGTTTGCCGGATCCTAGTATAACCTATACCAATCCATTAACATGAACTGCGAACCTAACGCCATGGACCGCAAATTTTAAGCATATAAGGTTTACCCCTTTCTCGGGCGAATCTTCTGAAGATGCGGAGACCCACATAACTCGTTTTCACAACGAATGTGGCCCCTATGCCCAGGACCCTGTTCTCAAGTTGAAATTGTTTGGAACTTCCCTAACGGGGTCAGCCTTAGCTTGGTACAGAGATCTAACACCAGGCTCTATTCCGGATTGGCAATCCATGGAGGGTCTCTTTAGGACCATGTTTGGGGTTGTCGAGGCTAAGGTAACCATCAAGATTCTGGCAGATACTAACCAGGAGCCTGATGAATCCGCCATCGACTATTTGAAGCGCTTTAAACTCCTACGAGCTAAATGCAGAGATAGGCTAGCAGAAGATACCACTGTCGAGTTGGCAATTGCAGGGCTCGAGCCGGAGATACAGGCCCACTTCCAGCAAGTGTACGTAACGAATATGGCAGACTTAACCAATAGGTTTGCCAAGCATCAACATTTCCTCGACCAGACGAGGGTTCAGGCCAGCAAGAAGAAAGGCGTCCCACTATCGTACTATCCGGGTACTCTGAAGCCTAAGACGAGTGTCTCTCCTATTTCTAAGACGGTGGCGACTATAGAAGCTGATCCTTCGCCAACGGTCACTTGGGTTGAAGATGCTGAAGACGAAGACAACGTAGCGGTTCTAGAGGTGTTGGGTCGCCAGCCGCTACAACCGAAGAACGTAAGGTTCGCCAAGGAACCCGTTAAGATTATGACTTCTTTGCCTCTGCAGTCCGCCTTTGAGAAGTATACGTATAATGCGCATCAAGCTCCGGAGATCCTCGCCGAATTATTCAAGCAAGGGCGGCTCCAACACGAAGGTGGTTTCGTGCCTAAGCCAGACTATATGGCGGGCAAGAAGTATTGCAGTTTTCATAACATGAATAACCATTATACTAAGGACTATGTTAAGCTCAAGGACCAGATCCAAACGTGGATTAATGAGCGGGTCATGGAGATGGAAACTGCTAAGGAACCTACTTGGACGGAGACTCGACCCTTTCCGGGGGTGAACATGATTACTCTGGTTCCCAACAAATGCCATGGACTGGAACCTCGTCAACAGGGTTCTAGATTCCAAACCTATACCTACAACGCGCACAAGGCGCAGGAGATTTGGCGACTCCTGATTCAGAAGGGAATGGCTGCTCCCGAATACATGCCAGAGCAGCACCAAAGCATTGGGTTAGACGGATCCTTTTGTTCTTTCCACCGTTCAAATAATCATTGCACGTCTGCATGCATAGAATTGAAAGATCAAATCCAAGAATGGTTGAATGAAGGAATTCTGCAATTTGATAATGACACGGTGGCATCCATTCAACACTTTTGGGTGAATGCCATCGGCCAAGATGGACCCAATGACGCCTCGCGGACAGACAAGACAGTGAATCCGCCAGTCAGGGAAGAGATGGTGACGGTGTCTAGGGCTCAGTTATGCCTTAACTGTAAGATAGATTGTCGTGTACCTCTTACACACGAAGAGCTATTGAAGGCTCTTCAGGAGGCGATAGAGAAGGCTCTTGAGACGGCCAAACGGACCCATCCGTGGCCGGAACGCTCTACGTCTGGTGACCCCAAGCGGGCAAAATATCATCACCAGGAGAAACCAGCTTATGCTACTCCGGCAAGGTCCCGGCAAGGTCCCGGCAAGACCCTGGACCTTCAGGAACCAAACCAGTAGTAGAGGCACCAACCCCTCTAACTAGGAATATCCAAAAGCGATACGGCAAGGCAAGAAGAACTTTAGACGCTTTGAACCAGGGGAAGGTGACTCCTGCTGAACTCTCCATGCCTGTGGAGCACATACGTGACGCCTATAAACGTTACAAATCCAAAACTTATATCGACTCTCGTCGGGTATGGAAGGAGGAAAAATCACCACCTCGAAGAAGGAATGTTCATGAAAGGATTTCACATCCTACAGCAGCAGATGGTGCACCTCAAAGAACTCCGCGGAGGAAATTAGTATATTCTCCAGAGAAAACACCCCTCCGCTCAGCTGTTGAGATCCCACCAAAGCCCAAGTCTATCCATATAACCTCTGACAAAACAGATAGGGTAGACTCTGTCGTTTTGAAATGGCAGCCTAAGGAGATGACATCGGTTTCCACACGGTGTTTAGAGCTGACCAGTTAGCCTCGGATACGGTCGCTCTAGTTGAGTGTATCGACGAAGACGACGTCATTACCACAGAATAAGTGGAGACTATTTAACCCGCACCGGCAGCCTTAAACGACACTCCGCCTAAAGTCCGTGACCCAGTGGAGAAAATCAACCTTGGTACATCCGACGAACCTATTAGTCAGTAGCTAGAGCCAGAACTGAGACAACAGTTGATCAATTTGCTGCAAGAATTCAAGGATTGCTTTGCGGAAAAGTATGAGGATATGCCTGGATTGTCCAAGGATTTGGTATGCCATCGTTTACCTATCAAGGAGGGAGCCAGGCCTATTAAGCAAGAGCAGAGGCGAATGAATGCCGAAACCGCTATAGCAGTCAAGAAGGAAGTTCAAAGTATGGTTGATGCAGGAATCATCCGGCCAGCACAATATACACAATGGCTGGCGAATGTGGTTCCTGTCAAGAAAAAGAACGGTAAAATTAGGGTCTGTGTCGATTACAGAGACCTCAATGCTGCCTCACCAAAGGATATATACCCTATGCCTATTGCGGATCTTTTGGTGGATGCAGTAGCAGGGCACGAGATGTTATCATTCATGGACGGAACTGCAAGATATCATCAGATACCAATTTACGAGCCGGATATTCACAAAACTGCCGTCCGTTGCCCAGGCTTTGCCGGAGCCTTTGAATATCTTAGCATGCCATTTGGCTTGACCAATGCAGGGGCTACATATCAGCGTGCTATGAACCTGATCTTCCATGACATCCTCGGGGACATTTTGGAAGTTTACATCGATGACGTGGTGGTTAAGTCTCAATCCAGGTCAGACCATATTAGCCATCTATGTGATGTCTTTACACGAATGAGGAAGCACCAGCTCAAAATGAATCCAGCCAAGTGAAAATTTGTTTGTTTCTTTTTTCGGATTTCAGGAATTACTTACTTATACTGGTCGTGATGTGTATATTGTGAAAAAGACTATTTAATTTTAATTTTACTTATCTTTTATTTGTTTTTTCAATCCAAATCGAAGTGATATAGGATGAATCCTTAGTTTTCTATTTGAATAGTTTGAATAGAATCAAAACAAAAGAGAAATAACCGGAGAATATAAAACAAAGCCTAAATGAAAGGAACAAAGGGTTTAGGGGGGGGGGGGGGTGCATCGCCTAGTCTTTGACACAAGAAAAGGGATTTTACACAACCCTTTCTTATGTTGAATTAAATATCATTATTGATCCTATTCGTCAACAATTCCTATTCCTAGGTTCCATTTTTTGGGGGGGGGGGGGGGGGGGGGGTATCATAACCTTTTTTCTATTTATCATGTTTAAGTAGTGGACAAACAAAAATAGAGGCAAATTTATTTAACAAATAGAACTTCTTCAATTTCAATTTCAATGAACTTCTAAAATAGAAAAATAAAATACAAAAAAAAGGAAACTTTGATTAGATTAAATATTAGATTAAGATTAAATAAAGTGAGGTTCTATTTTATTAGTATAGATATTTTATTAGTATAGAAAGGGTTGCATGATATCTAATCGATAGAAATCTATATATATAGAACTATATAGAATTGGGAGTCATCCAAAAAACGGAAATTGAGTGATTCCTTCTTTGTTTTAATTTTTAAAGTATTCAGAGATACTTTTGAGTAAAAGATGTTCTGAATCAATTAATGAAGTGCATTTTTCAAAACATCAATCATAAGAAAATGTGTCTTTTTTTGAACCACTTATAAAAAAAAAATATTATGATTATTTATGATTATTAAGAACTCAACGGGATCCCCCTCGAATCAGACAAGGAAAGAGGGGGTAGGTCCCGTTGAGTTCTTATGCTTTGATGTCTATAAACCTGTTCATACGGTTATTACAGAGATGAACCTAATCCGGAATATGAACCATAAAAGAAAATACCAAGTAAACCAATTACAACAATACCGGCTACAGTACCTATTATCCAAAGAGGAAGCACCAGCTCAAAATGAATCCAGCCAAGTACATTTTCGGGGTTCGTGCTGGTGATTTCCTTGGTTTCGTGGTACATGAAAGGGGCATTGAAGTGGCGGGGAATAAAGCACATGCTGTTCTAGACGCCCCAGCACCTAGGAACAAGAAGGAGCTTCAAAGTTTGCTAGGAAAAATCAATTTTCTCCGACGCTTTATATCTAACTCAGCTGGAAAGATTGCTCCTTTCTCTCCTTTATTGAAACTCAAGAAGGATGAACACTTTGTTTGGGGTCCTGAACATCAAGCGACTTTCGATAAAATTAAGGAATATTTGGCCAGTCCGCCAGTATTACGACCGCCAAAACCGGGCATCCCACTCAAGTTATACATTTCTGCTTCTAACAGTTCTGTGGCTGGGCTTTTGGCTCAGGATGAAACCACTACAGAGGGTAAGAAAGTCGAATATGCAGTTTCTTACCTCAGCAGGACCCTTTTGGACGCAGAAACAAGATACTCCCCTATCGAGCGGCTATGTTTGGCATTATATTTTGCTGCGACCAAGCTCCGTCACTACATGCTTTCCTTTACCACCATTGTGGTAGCTCAAACGGACTTGGTCAAGTACATGCTCACTCGGCCTATCTTACGTGGTAGAATCGGCAAGTGGATCTTAGCTCACGCTGAGTTTTCTTTGCAGTATGCACCGCTCAAGGCGATGACGGGACAAGCAGTAACTAATTTCCTACTTCATCATCCTTTGGAAGAATCGGTTGAAGATCCTATCCCTTTCGTCAACATGATTGGAACGGTGCCTTGGATCCTTTACTTTGATGGTAGTAGTACAGACTCTTTGGCGGGTGCAGGCATTTGCATCCAGAGTCCATCAGGGACAAGCCACTCTTATTCTTTCCAGCTAGAGTGGACGTGCACAAACAACCAGGCTGAATACGAGGCCCTCATCATCGGTTTGAAGCTACTGTTGGATATGGATGCCAGAGAAATCGAAGTGTATGGTGATTCTCTACTAATCATCAAGCAGCTTACAGGCGAATACAAGTGCTTGTCTTTTCACCTCATACATTACTGGAAACGAGCATCAGAGTTGTTAGATCAATTTGCTGACGTGGTGCTCGATTACGTCCCTCGTGAACATAACTTTGCAGCCAATGAATTAGCACAGCTCGCCACCGGCATTACTCTTGCCAATGGCATCAAGGAACGCATCCTAAAAGTAGAACGCAGGACGCTGCCATCTTTTACTGCAAGGAGGGAACAACGAGGCGATTGGTTGGTTGCTACCCTAGACACTATCGATACCGATTGGCGGCAACCAATCATTAAATACTTACAAGACCCTTTTGCCCCATCTGAAAGGCGAATTAGGCACTTAGCTACTAATTATTTACTCAAAGGCGACGAGCTACTTCGCCGGGGTGAGGAAGGCGTGGACCTCAGGTGTGTCTTTGGAATAGAAGCCAAGAGGTTAATGCGTGAAGTTCATCTGGGTGTATATGGTTCACATCAGAGTGGATCAAAGATGAGGTGGCTGATCCACCGTTATGGTTATTTTTGGCCATCTATCCTCAAAGACTGCATCAGCTTTGCCCAAGGTTGTATTGAGTGCCAGATTCATGGACCAGTTCAGCGGATTCCTAATATTCCCATGCAGCCTATCATCAAACCTTGGCCATCCAGGGGTTAGGCACTTGACTTTGTTGGGGAAATCCATCTAAATTCTTCTCTCCAACATAAATACCTGCTAATTGGCACAGACTTCTTCACCAAGTGGGTTGAAGCCATCCCTGTTCGAAATTGTGATGCAGCAACGGTCATCCGTTTCATATTTCAGAATATCATCTGCCGCTATGGCATTCCTGAGTGTATTGTAGCGGACAGGGGGGCAGCGTTTATGGCGAAGAGTATACAGACGTTCATTCAGAATTATGGCATCCAGTTTTTACACTCTTCCCCGTATTACGCTCAATCAAATGGCCAGGCTGAAGCTAGTAACAAGATTATTATTTCTATCATCAAAAAGATGCTGGTGGATAATCCCAGAACTTGGCATACTGAGCTAGACAATACTCTGTGGGCGTATCGTACCTCTAAACGAACTCCTACAGGAACTACCTCCTACGCCTTAATGTTTGGCCATGATGCTGTTCTTCCTTTGGAGATCAATGTTCGATCTCTCCGGGTTCGTGAGTAGCATCAGTTGATTGGAGATGATTACGTTCAGGCTACGTTTCAAGAGCATGAAGATCTCGACGAGCAGCGACTAGACGCTTTGCAGAACATAGTGGAGAAGAAAAAGGTTGCCAGAGCTTATGACAAAAGAACCAAGGGTAAGTCCTATGGTGAAGGCGATCTGGTTTGGAAGGCTATGCTTCCCTTTGGCGAACGAGATACTGGACGTGGTAAATGGTCTCCCAAGTGGGAGGGCCCCTTTGTCATTGATCGGATTGTTGGCAAGTGTGCTTATCAACTTAGAGATTTGGAGGGTGACATCCATTGAAACCCTATCAATGGACGCCATCTCAAGAAGTACTTTTCTAGTATTTGGGAATATGAAGAGCCGCTCGCTATGGTTGAGACCGGGGGGCAAGCTTCGGCCTAAGGTCTCCTACCAACACAATAACGCTTTGCCTTAGTTCCCTTGGCTTTGGCAGCGTACCTTGTCTCAGCCTAAGGATACTAGGGGGGCAATACATGGGATACTCCTCATAGAAGACCTGGCGGTTGAGGATAGGAGACCTGGCGGTTGAATCCACCAGTGATAAACAGAAGATAGAAGATGAATCTGCTTAAGGTTCATTAGTCTTTTTCGTTTTCTTTTGTTATGAATCTGTTCGGGGTTCATTTACTTAGTCTGCTTGGGAATCAATGTTTATGGTTCTCAACAATTTATGGTTATAATAAATACATTCAACACGGAAAACAACAATGTTTTTGTTTTTCGACAAGGTCAATTTTTTTTTATTGACATTTCATGGATGACTTTGCGGTCAAGAGCTTTACAAGTACAGAATTACATATATGCCTATACTTCTAAAATTCTTGAACGAACATGATCTGTTTTACAGATTCTTTTGCCCATGGAGGTGTCTCAAAATCCCTCCGACCATCCGCCCAGGTTGTCCTCCATCTCACCGACCTGTTGGTTGCTTCAGCGGGTGGAAGCAATCAGGCTCACTGAGGAGGAGGCGGGAGCATGAACGGTTAGCAGAAGACCAAAAGAAAAGAAATTTACAACCGCCGTTCATAAACAGCTTGTAGATACTGTTTCTCGCTCCTAAACTCAACCAGGACGGCGCCTAAGCCATTATCCGCTATTATACCCAGGGACAACGTGGAAGAAGTTCGTTCTTTTGGGATTTTATCCAGGATCCACGTTATCCAAATGGGCATAATACCAGATTATGCGACTTAGACGATATCTAATACCAGATTATACAACTTAAAGTGTTTGGACAAACATCTCTGTATAATCTGGGGGAAAAGACTCAGGAAGCCATAGCGGCTTGGTGGAGAATCTAGAGAATGGAATAGACATGTTGAAATCAAAGGGCAATGAAAGATATGTTTTCGTTGCATACTAAGGGTTTCATTATATAGCGAATGGTGAGTGAAATCCAACGGCTGGGATGAATTAGGGTTTGCCACCATCGGTCTTATCAGAGTTATGAAGGTTTTTATGGTCCTCAACCGTTTGTTGGTACGGGGGATCACGAGGTTTGAATTTCAAACTGACCGTTGACCACATCTTGGAAATTGACAGTTGCAGATAAGGATCATTAAACGCTATGTTGTTGCTTGAAGTTGGACCAGATAGGTCTGGGCTTCGTATCAGGGTTGGACTTTTTAATACTAATCCAATATTATATGAAGGATAAAAATTACAAAAGGGCCTAATTCACTCGGGGGGCATGGACGCAAGTTCGAACAGTTCAAGACCTAACCTTCCTATCCTAGCCTTCAGATATTGGATTTCAGCCTTCATTTTTTCTTCAGCTGCTTGGCTTTCCTTTGTTTCGGCCCTGAGCTTCATCAAGTGAGCCATTTCCTGATGAGCTGCGTCAAGTCGAGCATTTTGCCTCTCCCACACCATTGCTATTTTCCGATCAAGATGCTCTTTTTCTCGCTCTAGGCGTTTGATTTCCTCCCCGTCTTCTTGTTCCACAGAAAGCACAAGGGAGGAGTAGGAGTTCATGGCCCTGGACAGAACCGAAGTCTTCTTGCTGGTTTTGGCTTCTTGTTTTGGACCCTCGCCCGCCTTTTTCTGGAAGGTTTCAAGGAGCTTGGGGAAAGTGATCAGCTCTTTTACCCGGGCTTGAGCTGTGGCGGGCAGGCGGTGAACTTGATTCTCCAGGGTCTGCAGTGCGCATCGGATCCTCTCACGAACCTTCTCATCCGTAAGATCTTCCTGGTATACTTGGCTTATGAAGCTCCAGGCATTCGTGATTTCAGGTTTGTCCTTCTGTGGGGTTGGCAGCTGCATTAGAGGATCGTCACTAAGCTGAGGGATAGATTTGGAGCCAGTGGTGGTGGTTTGTGGGGAGATTGACGCAGATGGACCCTTGCTTTGGATTTTGGGCTGAGGAAGAAATGGGACCAAACTCCGTTCGCCAACATTCTCAGCACTCCTAGACTGGATAAGAGTCTCTATCACCTGAAAAGAACATGGGTGTGATGAGAATTAATACTTAAACAATCTAAAACTAAAATGAATAAAGGTTGTTAGAAGGGTACCTCTGGTTCAGGAGGGGTATCCGCCGAGATCTCTACCAATGGAATTACTGGCTTCCCAGGTCCGCCCAGGGAAGAAGCTGGGGGCACTTTTGGGTAGGATCCGGCCTCTATGACGACGTCCGCGTTTGACTGCAGGAACTCTTCAATGGTCACCCCTGGTACTTCTGGTTCTGGGTCTGACTCCAGAAGTATCACCCTTGGCGGTTCTTTCACGATCGCCAGTACTGTTGGAGCTCGGGCGGATGATGTCTCTCCCACGGTTTCCTCTGCGGAGGGGGCCGGATTGGTCAAAGGATTAGTCGGAGCTGGAGTTGGAGCATTGACCAAAGGAGTGCAAGTGGTACCTGTATCAGGAGAAAGCCAGTTTAGGGGAGTCGTATCTATAAGAGGTTTTCTCCGGCATCGATCAAGAAAATGTTCAAGCTTTCGCCAGGCGGATTGGATTTCGTCCCAGGTCTCTGGAATTCTAAGTCCAGGTTCAGGACCACTTGATGGTGAACTAATTGAGTCGGAAGACTCACCTGAGGAAATCTCAATTGGTTTGGATGCAGTAGGAGCAGTGCTAGGAGCTGGTTTCCTACTTTGTCTGAGAGTTAGCCCCTGAGGAAGAAAGTTCGCCAACTACATCAGACTAATAAGTTGGTCTAAAGGAAAATATCAGTTAAGGTTTGACGGATAATGGCGGATTAATGTAAATACTTACTGGCACGTTGTCTTCCTCGTCTTCTTCCTCTTCAATCGCTGGGGGAGGAGGCTTCACTTTCTTCAGACTTTGAGCCGCCGCAGGGGGAGTTTGAGGAGCCTTCCTTTTCTTCATGGCGGGAAGGGATTTCTTGGAGGCCTGTGGCACGAAAAAGCAGTTAGTGGTTTTTCTAAATATAACATAACCAAGGTGAATAGTAGCTTAGCGAATGTTTACCTGTACAATATCAGCTTCTATTTCAGGGTACAAAGGACCCCCATCAAGTACCTTGGCGTCCTCAGAGGTGAGAAACTTCCGGTGGCTCCAAAATAAGGACAGGAACCAATGCATAGACTCCTTCTTGAAGAAGTGTCCTCGGAGTTTTTCCCACCAAACTTGATACTCTTATGAGGTTATGCCGGAAATTGTTAACTCCTGGCATTCCTCTAGCGAGGGAAGAATTGCAGGACGCAGGGTGGAAGTTGAAGGAGCATCTTCGTCCGCCGGATTGTCTTTGCTTGGCCGCCAGGCGGAGAACAGATTGATGCTTTGGATTGGCGGATAGGGGAGAAGCTGGGTGAGGCCGAATTGGCGGGCGAATAGATGGGGTGCATAGACCTCGACGCCTTGTCCACCCTTGTCTGAAGAGAAGAGGGGGAGGTCCGCCATGGATATGCATTGCAGAAATAACATTTTTCCCTCCTCGCATTGATCGACGGATGGCAGAAAGCCAGTCCTCAGAGCTGAAGGGTGCTGGCGGTTAAGGAGCATCTGAGCCTTCGAGTAGAAGCCTGGCGCATCCGTCTGGTAGATGATATCAAAACAAGGCGCATAGCCTTGACCATATTTAGGCGGCTGGCCAGCGTAGGCCGCTCCCACAATCATTTCTTCCCCTAGCTCCTTTGGCTCCGAAGCCAATCCGGGGAAGTACATATTTGCCCATATCTCCAGAATCCACAGCGGCCCAGGAACTTTGCAGGTCAAGGGGTTCATCGAGAGGGTATGGAGTCCCCTGTAGAGGTGTGCCAAGACTATTGGGGCAAGGCTGATTTCATTACGGGCGTAGATGATTTCCGACATTCGTTTGTAGGTCTTGGTCATCTTGGAGGCGGATGGGCAGAAGACGAACTTGTTCAGCCAAAAGTCGAGGAAGGCTATTCCTCCGATATCATCCGTCATCGGGCTAAACTCCTCAATCCACGTCTGATAGCTCATATTGTGGAGAGTAGGCAGAGGGGTGGATGGCACATCGCTCTACGGATAGTCATCTTGATCAAAGGGTTTCCTGCCCATAGGAAATCCCAGCCCGGCGTACAGGTCTAGAAGAGTGACGCTGGCTTGCCCGAACTTAAAGTCGAAGGCGTTTGCGGATGGATTCCAGAAACATGCCAGGGACATAAACATGCAGCGATTTCCTCCCTTGGGATTAAGACTAAAGCAAAGGTCGAGGACCTCTTCTATTCCGGCATACTGCCACCTTCGGGCGTCTATCTTTTTCCTCTTGACATACCAATCCACCATGGTCCGAGTTGGTAGAGGCCAGCAGCCAGGGGTGATAGGAACCTCGAAATGGTTCGCCGATTTCCATTCTCCGCAGTTGATGTTATGACCGCGAAACGCCACCAGTGGTGGACGGCACTGGTCCACAATGGAGGAGAGGGCTTGGGTGTTGCATTCTTGTTGTTTGGGACCTAGCCCGGCACGGCCGTAGTCATCAGGTGGGAGAAGAGAGGTCTGAAATGGGCTTCCGACCTCGAGGACGGAATCAATGATTCTCTTCTTTCCTCGGAGAGCTTCTGGGTAGTAGATTTCTGAGGCCATGGTTGAGAGGAGAAGAAAGGTTTGAAATTTTAGGATGAAATTGGTGTTTCTTGATGAGGGCTTTATAGAATCTGAAAAGAGGTTCTGTGAATTTCTGAGGCGGTGTGTTTGGAAACGATTTAGGGTTTCGTGAACAGTCTTCTGAGCTCGAATTGGTAAAGTTGCATTGGTTAGAGGGAACGACGCATTCTTCAGGTTTTTAAATAGGTCCGGATTGGGCTTTCTCAACCTTCTTCAATTTCAATGGGCTTTTAATTTCGAAGGCTGAGGGGCAATGTTTGGGCCTAAATTAACATTTATTCGAGACTATGGGCCGAAGCCCAAAGGGTCACCCATTAGTGGGTAATTCGATATATTTTAAATTGCATTCTTTTTGAAAATAAGACTTGGAGTCCTTCTAGGAGTCCGAATTGGAAGTGGTTTAAGGTAATACAATCCTATTCGATATCAGAATCCATTATGCTTGATACACACGTATTCGGGGTTTTGAGATCACTATATAAAGAACTCTAGGACAACGTAGAAAGGGTTCACAACCATACAACAACAAGCTTTTGCCTCGCAAATCTTGCAAGCCTCTCCGGAGCAATCTCTCGCGAACTGCCTTCCACCAACTGCAAACGACCACTCTTCCAACCAAGCAGCAAACCTACGCCACCACCGGTCGCTGTACACCGACCGCTGTTGTCGAAAGTGCCTTGCGTTCGTGTCGAAGCATCGCTGAGACATATCGAGTCTAGTTGTCACGCCTTGTGACAAATCGAGTCGTTACCCCGGTAACAGTCTTTCCCAATCTGCCAAAGGTTGGACGAAACCCATTCCGCGGTCTTGATTTAAAGCTCTGCTTTGCATCCCAGGATCGAAGTAAGATTATCTCAATCTACAAAAGGTTGAGTAGAAAATCCTAGTAATCGTTTACTTAGGTCTTGTTCGAGCCTTTACGCCGGCCTGTCAACGCCCGCGTACAGTCGCTTGATCGAAAAGTCAGGTAGAAGGGAGCAGACGAGTACGTTCGCCAGAGTCATCCGCTCGCCAAGGGTGATTCATTCGCCATACGTCGTCCGCCACCAAGGTTGTACCTAACCCAAAAGTACTGGCACGCTCGCACCAGGACTGAAATCTACGTCCGCCACGCCCACGTGTTGATAGTTCGACAGGTGTGAAAACCGACGCGAACAGCTACATTGACCTATTACTTCAGGCTAATCATCAGAGTGTTCACGTGATGAAACTTTTGAACATTAGGATAAATAAATTGAAACCCTAGATCTAATAGATGATCAAATCAGCGTCACTACTTATAAAAGAAGGAGGATGAATGGAGTTTCTAAGGAAATCTAAACAATGATATTCATTTAACTTAGAAACTTTCTGGCCAATCGTCATGTATTTCTCTAATAATTCATCAACAATGGAAGTCAATTCACCAAACTACTGCACATAACACTTAGCATAGACTAACATCATTTTAATAGACACCACCGCCTTTTTAGGATCAACATCAATGTCAAGAACTTCTAAGAATTCAGAAGGAAAAGAGGGTCGGCCAAAAGCGTTAAAGAGGTCACTCATTGCAGAGGAATTGGATGCAAAGATGCGATGATACTTCTTATATTTCATAGACTGAAAGGTATTAACCAGTACCTTACTCTATATACGTCTCCATTGATATTATTATTATTAATATCAATTATTAATCTTAAGACTTGTATTTTATCAGTGCATTGCTCCATTGGTATTGCAGCGTATTTTCATCTAGGAGTCCATCATTTGTACCAAAATCATTGAGTATAAAGGCAATAATTGCCCCACATGATGATATCTTTTTAGGTGTGAATTAGGGATATAGATAGACAGAGGTTTCCATTTATTAGTGCATTGCTTCACTTGGAGAAATAAATATCAGCTAAGGGATCAAACTTCAACTCAAACTTTATTGGTTGGTATAGCAACGCATCTTCACCTAGCTAGGAGTCTATCATTCTTACCAAAATCACTGAATGTAGAGGCAATGATTGCCCTACAAGATGACATTTTTTTAGGTGTGAATGAGGGATAGAGATAGGTAGAAGTTGTCATTGATCTCTTAGAAAAACAATCAACTTCCATCCCAGAAGCCCAAACTAATATGTTACTACTACAACAAGGTTAAGCAACAACCACACTTAGAGCATCCGCACCGGCGAGTAAACGGGGGAGCTTTGCTCGAGCAGGAGGTGGGGCCGAGACGAGTTGCTCGAGCAAGAGCTTTTGGGAGTGCGCACCGGGGTCGAGAGAGGAGGCAAACTGCTCGAGCAGTCAACTGGTCTTCGTGCTCGCCCATTCGCTCGAGCAAACTTTGCTCCGGCGTTTGCTCGAGCAAGAGGTGGGGCCGGGCCAACGTATTGCAACAATAGAGAAGTTGATGAGTCAATACATTTCGGCCCAACCACCACCGGATGTCAATGCCGCCGCCGCAAACAATCAGATGATCGCCACAAAATCATCTTGTGCTGAAGCTATGGGTATACCCGACGAAGACGTAGACCTTGATTAGGACCTTTTGTTACTTTGTAATTGGAACATATGTGTATTATTGTTAGAACATATTGTAGTTGTGAATGAAATCTATGTATTTGTCGTGTTTGTGTTATGTTGGATATGTGATTTGAATGTATGTTGGTTATGTGAATTGAAAAAAGTGCAGGTTTTTTAGGCAAGAAAGAAAGCAGCAGAACTCTGTTTTTCGGTCTCTGTAACAAACAATGAAGCGACGACCATTGGTCAAAACACGTCGCTTAGATATAAATTAAGCGACGAACATTGATCCAATTTCGTCGCTAAAATGTGAGGTGACAACTCAAAATTCATCGTCTCCAGTTTGAAGAGACGTCCCAAAAGTCAAACGTCGTCGCTTAGATTTTAATGACGCGACGAATGTTCATAAAAGTTCGTCGCTCACATTTTATCATCCCATACATTCCAGTATTAAACGTGAAATGAAGAGACGAATGTTGAACTTAAGTTGGTCGCTACAAATGGAAGCGATGACTCAAAATTGGTCGCTAGATAGGTTGCGACGAGGCAAAATTAGTCGCTATTGAGGAACAGCGATGAGCCAACATTGGTCGCTATTGATGGTTGCGACGAGTCAAAATTGGTCGCGGGGAAGGTCAGCCGACCATGCAACATTGGTCGCTCACGTTTGAGCGACGACTTTTGTTTTTGTCGCCTGAAATATGGAGGCGACGACGTTTGACTCACAAGTTGTCGCGTAGAATCGAAACGACGACTATGAGGCGACGACCGGGAGTCGACGTATTTTGGTCGGCAGGAAAGTGAGGCGACGAGTTCGGATCCGAAGCGACGACAAAATGTCGTCGCTTACATTGCGACCCCCAGTAGTGCTTCTTCACCCCATTGTTCACCCCATGAGTTCTTCACCAGCCAGAACTTAGTCCCATCATCGCTAACACCATAACCAACAGCGGTAACACCATGGTTTAGGCTGGTTCCACAGGTTCCTGTGAAAACACCACTTGAGTAGAATTGGAAGTCGGATCCACTAGCATCAATGGCAACAGAAATAGGTTGACTGGCAACAGCCTTAAGTAGTGCACTTTCACTATTTGAAGGCACATCTTCGTGGCCAGTTATGGAGGCTGCATGGCTTGCTTCCTTCTGCGCATTGCATGTACCATCAACACCGGTGTAGGGATAGTTAGCCTCAGTACTGGGTCCATGATTTTGATTGATGCACTGAAAAGCATCGTCCATCAAGCCACCCTCACAACCTTGATCTTGACCATTGACATCACAGTCAACTCTTGCTCAGACAAAGAGATTAGTTTACCTGTTGTAAGTTGAGTAATTCCTTCCATGGCTGCCACGGCGGAGAACGCCCAACAGCATCCTACATAGTTTCATTGCGAATTATCAGCATTCACGAATATTAAAAACCATTGAAACTATAAAAGGAGAGAAGTTTTGTTTTTTTATCATGTGCACGTAGGACTTGGCAAAATGCTCAAGTACGTACCACATTGGCCTTGGTCTTTGACGGGAGTTACAGCTCCTTTCTGTCTCCAGTCCATTGTGGCTGGCACGCTAGAGTTTTCATACCTGAAAGTAGTGCTCTTTGTGGAACACTCGTGCCCCTTGAACCGATTTCTTGAGGCTGTGAATTCCTCATTAGTAAGGTCTGCAAACTGATTCACACTCAATTTGTAAAGTTTGTTTCCTGCATGCATTATTGGAAGATTCTATATATGCCGCATTGTCCTTGAAGATGTGGAAGTGGTCCTCCTTCTCTTTGGCCTCATTATAGACACGTCCATAACGAGCCATCCACTGCTCATACCTCCCATACATTGATGCATCTTGGAGATTGCGAAATGTCGCTTCCGACGACCAAATTCCCAGCATGAGGATCAAGGCTAAACAGATACTGTTACAGAGTTGGTTGGTGAACTCCATTTTGTTACATTGTTGATCAAATAAATGAATTAAGGAGTTGGTGCACTGAAATGCTATATTGCTGTGCCGTTTATATAGAGTGTGGAATACTGGAATGCCATTTCTATATTGTCTCCGTGCCCCAAAATCCAGCCTGCAATGTCCTTTGCCTCTAAAGTGTTCTGATATGAACCTGTAAAATAACTTATTTTATGCACGTCACAATAAGTTAATCTGCTAAACCCCTATTATGTCATTGTGTGCACACTGCTAAATTGTCTTATTTGATTGACAGATGAATTTGCCACTCTCTTATTATAATGCTTGCTTTCTTGTAATCTTGTGAATGAGAGTTATATGCTTCAGCTGTACTATCTTGTGGCTAAGGGTTGATATGTAGTCGATCTACTGGTCAAATGAGTCACCTTAAGTTTAACTGAAGGCCTTTTCCTATCGTAGTTCTCTTTCTGGTTCCATGACCTATCTGGTGATTTTATTCAATTTTTATGTTTTGAAAGGTTTGGTGATTTTATTCTAAAATGATTCAGACAATCACTTTTGGAAGAATCATATAGGATCTGTAACTTGGATAAACCTGTAATCACTGATGACTCTCAGATTCATTCTGTGAAACATCTTTCGAAACGAGTCCACATTAGTCCGCTTTAATACACTTATACACATATATAGCGACTCTGCTATCAACATATCACTACAGTACATAAACCCCATACTCTAACGATGTCTTCTTTTCTCTTAGACTTGAGCAACCGAGATTGCACTAGTTCACCAAGTATGACATACTCTCTCTAACACAGCAAATTCCACGTCTGAAAGACAGAATTTTTTTGTAATTTTGAATGTTAAGTTCGCTCTGACTTGAGTCTTGGTTAGAAGTACAGGCCTCATGCCTATGCGGCAGCATGCCAAAGACTTCTCATGTCTATGCTGCACCACTACTATCCACCAAGTGAGAAAGACAAAGTTCAGTGCTTAGAGCACTTATATCTCTTTGAAAGGATAGGTTGGTGTATCCTGAGCATTTACAAGATGAGAGAAATGCAAGGAATTCCAGATGTGCTACAATGGACCTTAAGGTATGAGCGAGATTTCAGAATGTCTTAAAGTTTCTTTTTTCTCAATGAAACACTCGATCAATATATGGTGATCCTATTCTCATCGGCCACAACAAGCCACATCAAACTTACTTCAAACATAACCTAACCCAGTCTGATGAGAAAACACTTGAGCCAGGACATGATTTGGATGAGAACAGTCTGATGCATCATTTATTATAAAAAATTAATAATAAATAAATAAATAAAAAGACGAGCTAAAAGCCTAAAACTATTATATCAACTCCGCAGACTAAAGTAAAACTTCCGGAAGTTACATGAGGGAGGCACTTTTAAACGTCAAGTTACGACCTTAATACGGCAAAAGCAAAGCACGCCAAGAGAAATGAAGATTATACATATAAAGCAGACAATGTTTTGGAAGACATATTATATGGTGAGGACCTCAGTTCCATCTAATGCAGCTTCCCAATCCCAGGTCCTGAATGCAGTTGGAGTGTCCTGCTTGGTACAACCTGAAGAACCCCAGGTTGTTCTGCAGTAGAAAATAAAGAACCAAGTATTATTATCATTACTACTATTTGTCATAATGTTTATTATTTTTTTTTTATTATTATTATTATTATTATTATTATTATTATCAAAAAGACAATAATCTTCATTAATAAACCAAGTCAAAGTGTACATGCAATAGACTAACACCCATTCACAGTTTCCTTTGCAGTGGAAAAAACTAATCTAAAATGCATCATAGACAAATTAGAATGTTAGATATGCATCATTCATAGACAGAGAGGAACATCTGAGAACGATTTGCAGACTAAAAGAGAAAACCTGAGGGCCTCATATCTCTCCTAGCATTGTACCCAAACAATAAAACCCTAAGCAGATAAGAAATGGCAAACCTAAACTTGCATTTACTCAAAATGTCAACAGTACCCTGTTTCATCCTAGAGGAAACTCATCGAGACACTTCAGTACGTCCTTATCTTCTCATTGTATTTCATATGCTGGATAGGCAACTTAAGGAAATGGCATATACTGTTATACGTTTCTTTGCAGAAATCAGCAATAACACTAGTCGAGCGTGCATCATCTTGTCCGTTCGATTAGATCTGAGTAGAAGACTGTTTCAAGGACACAAAAAAGCAAAAATAACGAGTGCAATACTACTATGTTGAACATTTAGGCAAGCAGATCAGGATGTAACTATAGACGCATCACATCTACTTCAGATCTATGACGTCTCAGCCGCGTAAGGAAATGTACTAGCTCTACATTTGTTAGCAAAAGCAAGCTATGACGTTAGTACTTCCTCTACATATAAGTTGCCAGTTATCAATCGCAAAGATTATGAATGAACAAAAGTATAGAAATTCCTCAATCAACAACAACCTGAGAAGTTATGAATTTAAGGTTTAATTTACTTTTTTTTTCTTTTCTATTTTTGAATATTCTACACTTGAGTTTTATGAATTGCAAATAAAGCTAATGTCAGATAGTGACCCAGTACTGTGTTAAAGGAACAAGTCTAAGCATGCTGAACATGGCTGAGAATTATGCAAGCAGTAGCAATACTTGTTTAAACAGGTCAGGTACAGTGTTCAAAAGTCAAAATAAACCAAAACAAACCAAACACAAGCATTGATAGCCCCATTTGGAATCAGAAATCAAGTTTAAAATAGCGATAAAACATAGTCCCAATTATCATGATCCCAGTGTCGGCAGTAGTCCTCAGACCCTAAGAGATGAGATATGTTAATGGCATTCTACAGATAAAAGCTGCTAGAAAAACCAGAAGGACAGTTATAAAAACTATAGGCAGCCAATCAGTCGACAATTCTTTCGGATCAGGTGTGAGTCTCATTCAAAAACATTTTCAGCTCTAAAATTCAGAAACACTGTGTGCATGTTTGTACGACTGGACTAAGTGGGCTTGTGTCAGTTAAGGCGTATTAAGGAGTCCGGACCATTTTTGGCTTTCACCTCCTTAGCCGGAGTTATCAAGATTCAAGAGTACTCCACTTTGGTGTCTCAAGATAACACTTTTCTTCTCAAACTTTCTGCCCCTCTCCGCTCAAAAGCATCACACCTCCTTCTCTCATACTTCCTCTCTCTCCGCTCAGAACATTGGTCTCGTAAACCTCTCTCAGCACAGAATTTGGTTGAATCCATAAGATTTGTAGTTCATTTACGTCTGTAAGTAACAAATCTTGGCTATGGTTTTTGGATTAATTGATTTTCCTGCGCACAAGTGAACATATCTTATTCGTTGAATGCATAATCCAACTAGTACATACTTCCCAAGGGTTCTGTGTGTTCTGGATTGTTGTCCCTGCTATGAATATTTTCTTCTTGATCCTACTCACCTCAGTCCTATCCTATGAAGCACGGACACATTCCGGGACTGGCGTATCGCGTGTCCGACACGTATCGGACACGGACACGTAAGGACATGCCCAAATACGCACGGACACGCGTACTGCATTTCGGACACGTCTTGGACACGCGCGTGTCTAACTTGGACACACGAGATGGGGTTGGACACGCCGGAGGTAATTCTGTCTTTTGACATTTCAGAGAGAGAGAGAGGAGGAATCGGGGAGAGAGAGAGGAAGGAGAAGAGAGAGAAAAGGAATCGGGGAGAGAAAGAGAGAGAGAGGGAAAGAGGAAGGAATCGGGGAGAGAGAGAAAGAGAGAGAGAGGGAGAGAGGAAGGAATTGGGGAGAGAGATAAAGAGGCAGGAATCGGGGAGAGAGAGAAAGAGGAAGGAATCGGGGAGAGAGAGGAAGGAGAAGAGAAAGAGAAAGAAAGAGGAAGGAGAAGAGAGAGAGGAAGGAGAAGAGAGAGAAGGAATCGGGGAGAGAGAGAGAGAGAAAGAGGAAGGAATCGGGGAGAGAAAGAGAGAGAAGGAATCGGGGAGAGAGAGAAAGAGGCAGGAATCGGGGAGAGAGAGAGAGGGAAAGAGGAAGGAATCGGTGAGAGAGAGAGAGAGAGGGAGAGAGGAAGGAATCGGGGAGAGAGAGGAAGGAGAAGAGAAAGAGAAAGAAAGAGGAAGGAGAAGAGAAAGAGGAAAGAGGAAGGAATCGGGGAGAGAGAGGAAGAAAGAGGAGGAGAAGGAGTCAGGGAGAAAGAGAAAGAGAAAGGAGAGCCCGGGAGAGAGAAAGAGAAAGGAGGAGAAAGAGGGTTGGGAAAAAAAATATATATATATATATATATATATATCAAAAATAATATTTAATTAACGTGTCCACCACGTGTCTGTGTCCGGAAAAATTTCATTTTGTCGTGTCCGCGTATCGAATCGTGTCCGTATTGGACACTCGTGTCCGTGTCCGTGTCCGTGCTTCATAGGTCCTATCTCACCAACCACAGTTATACTAACCAGTGACGGACGCAGAATATTATGTGAGGGGGCAAAAAAAAAACAAAGTTTTATTTTTTTGGATTTCAATATAAGTCTCTACTTTTCTTAGAATATGTGTGTGTGTTGAGATTTGTCATCAAAAGTTGTGCAAATGAATGCGAGACCAAGTTCTTGAGATTCTTAGGGAGTCAGAAAGCGGGAGGTTTATTGAATAACTCACAACAACAAGAGTGATAGTAGGATTAGCCGATTTGAGTATGAGATATATTTATCAGTTAGTCTAATATATGCACATACGTAAATAGTAGTGGCTACCTCTACAACTATTTCTCCCTCTTCTTCTCATTCTCTATTCAATTATATCATGAACAATCGAGGATTAAAAGTTAAAAGTAAAAAAAAAATGTAAAAATTGAGTGGGGTACTGGCCCCCGCTCGCCCCTGATACCAACGCAAGTTCTATCACGACATTCATATATATATATATATATATATATATATATATATATATATATATATATATAAAAAGTAAATAGATAAAGATATAATGAGCAAAGGGCTTACTTGAGATTTCATCGACCTGTTGGGGAGTAAGCTTAGCAGAGAATCCACTGGCAGCGGTCTTGTAACTGTAAAGCAGAGCCTCCTTGGCAGCCTCCTCACTGCCGAGGACGGATGCGAGGGTTCGGATGTGGTACGCCTCAGGCTCCTCGTTCTCCTGCGGCCTCTCCGTGTATATGATGTGCACAGCCGATTCCGAAGCAGAAGCAGAAGAGGCGGAATCAATGGGAGCAGAAGAGTCGGCCATGTTGATTGCGAATGTGAGAAGGAGAAGGAGAAACGAAAATGATGAAGCCGAAGACGGCATTCCTTGTGATTGTTATAAAACAAAGAGGCAAAGCCCAAAGCAAAGCTTAGCGACTAAGATTAACTAGAATACGTTACCGACATAAGTAACTCCGCGTACATGTGTCACTTTTATCTATGTGTCGCATTATTTCATGCCACTTGGCAGCCTGCACCTAATTTCTTTTTTATTTTTCACTTTATTTTAATAATTTAGCGTAAACCCTAAACTAGTGAGGAATATTCCTATTTAGTTTCAATTCAGTTTAGCTTGGTGGAGTTTGCCAATTTCAATTCTGTAGATAACCACCCATAATTAATTTAGATCATGCGTTAAGATGATGATATTATGTGCTACAATGTTTGCCTTACTGTAAAATCTTTTACAAACATTTTAACCCTCAAATTAAACAAGAAATAAATACGTCTATTACCCGGTATTAGATTGAACTGACGGACTAGCTCATGTTTGGTAACAAGAAGGACTACGTAATTTAAATGACACTATGCAGTGCCTAAAAACGCAACCAACATCTTTACAAGAGAGGCGGCAAAAATCATGGGATTTTGGAAGCAATTGTTATTGATGTTGAAATAATTTTTTGTTGGTTCTACTGTTTCGTTTCACCCTGCTACCTTCTTCTTTCTCTATCTACTGAGATATGTTAAATTAGAGATAATTATTTAGATTGATGCAATTATTTTAAGAATTTGGTGTCTAGGTAGCTTAATTTGCTAAGAATTTTGATCAAATTGCTAAGAATTTTCAGTAAAATAGCGCAATTTCACGTTTGCTTTTCTCTTCTTATAGGTCTGTGGAGGAGTGCATAATTCTCCACTGCGAATTAGTTGAACTCATAGTCTTGCATCTTATATATGCCATCAAATTCATAACTAGCGGAATAGATACAGTTGTTCCCTAGCACTTATCTGTACTATTATTAAGTAAACAGGCTTTGCTAGCCAAAAGGCCTGTGAAAATAAGACTAAACCCTTCAAATATAGGTTATGTTAAAATAAATTTTAATAAATAAATGATAAAAAGTAAAAAATAAAATAACATTCAGAAATATTCTAATTAATTTCCCCTACAATCTCTCTTTAACTTCCCATAACTTTCTATTTCTCCTTCTACGACTTCCAACTCTCTGTTTTATTTTAACTTTTTTTTTTTCTTTTTCAAATCAATTTCCACACATAGTGTGTGAGGTGTGTCTAGTATTTTTTATGAACTTATATAAAACAGTGGCAAACACGTACATATTATTCAAAGATTGTCTTGTAAAGAAATTAGATAGATAGACATTCTCAAAAAAAGAAAAGAAATTAGATAGATATAGAGGTACATAATTAATATCACATCACTGTTGAAGCTAGGTTCTTTGAAACGATATCCGACGACAAACGACTGCGAGGTCCCCAACCAAAACCCTCACCATCAAGCTTGGCAGTTGTCACCCTCTATGTGCGCTTCTCTGAGATCAACTGCTTCTTCGAAATGAGCTCCTGTTAGGTATGCTTTTCTCAAATTTGTATAAGTAAACTTACCAAAGTGCAATTTGGCTCCACTCAGGTTACCTTCTTCAAAGTTAGCATCTGTAAGATCTGGCCTATAAAGACGGGCAGAACTCAAGTTTGCTTTGTAGAAGTTACCATGTTTCAAGTTAGCATCTGATAGTACCGCATTCTGAAGATTGGCATTCAGAAAAGAAGCCTTACTAATATTTGCTCTAGAAAAATCACAGTGACACAAAATTGCACAGTCAAAGATAGCACCCCCAGCATTCGCATAGTAAAACTTTGTACGAGTAAGATCGGCACCCGAGAAACGATGAGGAAAGGAGGTGATAGGCATAAGGTTCCACATTTTCCGGCTTCGAAGTGTAAACGATGTAGAAAGGAGGTTCCGGAGAAGGAGCAGAAGAGGGTGATGGAGTAGAAGATCGAGTCGGCCAATTCGATTGCGAATATATTTGAGATCAAGAATGACAAGGGAGACTGATGAAGCTGTCTTCATCATAGTTTGATTGATATATTGTTACATACAGTAACAATAGCCTTGCTAGAAAATTTGCGTTTTGAGATTGGGTCGTTACTTTCACTCAGATATATAGGAGCTCGAGCATAAGAGCATCTTATATCAAACAATTCACCATAAAATGCATCTTTTTTGTTTTTTTTTTTTGGAGAAAAATGAAGTTCATTCATTAATCGATGGATAAGTCCAATTACAAAACTCGCAAACGCGATACCAGATAAATAGCTAATAACAAAGAGCACGGGTCATCAACTCGATCAAACAAAAAATAGTGAAAGATAACCAACAGCTCACTAATCTATGGACTGAAGGCCCAACAACTAAAACCAATAAAACAGGAACACCACCTAATCTACCACACACACCATCCATTCTAGCTAACATTGTAGTCACCATCGCCGCTAGCTGCCATGGAGTAATGAAGAGTGCCAAATCGGAGCATTGTTGCCCAAATAAACAATACCAAACAAATCTCAATATACAACTCATATAGATACCCGCAACCCAGAGGAAGTAAGTCCTCAAAACAACACCATACAAACCACCATCAAAACTCAAGTTGTGAAAGAGTTGAGGCTGACGAAAGAGAACCAAGAATAGGAACCAAGAACCAGTACCAAAGAAAATGGGGGGCGATGAACCCACGCGTGAGCACCCATAATCGAATAGATAAGTGCTAAAATGCACTTGGAGCGTGCAGACACACAAGCTCTCATGAAGGTTTACAATGGCGACTGTTGGATTGTTTTGGTATTGGGTGTCCATAGAGCTGAAAAAGTATGGAGATGTTTGACATCGATGTGAGGAACCCGGTCCTCCCGTTCTGGACAAAGCCAGTATGATCCACAAAGGGATAACAATACACCACATGGGTGACATAGATCCAAAAGCACGAAGCCTCGGATAAAATAGTACTGAAATAAACTTGACAAATAAGATAGATACCTCATGTAATCTCAAATCCCAAACTCAAGTAAATACGCAGGCCCAGACCCAAAGAATATGAGGCGAGCACCTTGTTGGCTGTATCCAAGTCAGAGCAGCGATCCCATATGCTGCCCTCCCAGTCTCTAACAACCACTGCATCAAACCCATCGTCATGCTATCCACCACTGCCAGAATTGGCACCACTGTACCAACCAGACAGTCATCCGCAGCGCCATCGTCGTTCCAGCCAAAGTACCGTCGGGATCGGGCTTCCACCACCGACGCGCGCCTGCAGATTCCACCATACACCCACCAACCCTCTAGATCGGGCTCAAAACCAATATCCAAAGCAAGATTTGATGAAACCTCAACAGTCCGTAATCGCCTGCAAGCCTCTTCGTCGAACCACCGACGCCAGGCCGACCACCGACCACCATGAGGCGTCACACCAACCTCGAAGTGAATCCAACTCTGATCTGTCATCCTGCCGTACCAATTCCTTCGATGCAGCATCCACCAGAAACTAATGAGGACAAATACGAGATCTACTTCTCTTTCCCAACCTCTAAACCATGGATACATCCACATAACCATCACATAAATCCCGTCCGACCACGCACATCGTGTACCAGTATGGCCAACGATCGGCACCGGCACCGCGGCGCAGTCGGACGAGAGCAAGGGAGCACGAAAGAGAATTATATCTTTTTTGTTTTCTCCATCAGTTTAATTTGTTATTCTTTTCATTATTTACTGTATCATCTTTGCAACCTCTCGTACAATATGCTGTGCATTGAAACCTCTCTTAGCTATAAATCTTTGTATTGGGAGAATGCAAGATGTACCAATACAGTAAGAATCTTATGTATTACAACTAATAGGGCTACAAAGTACTCTGCTTAGTACTTGGTGGTATATATGTCCACTCGTTCCCTAACTTAAAAGTAATAGAAAAATTTAGAGCTAGCCTCACCAACTAACAACTCGATCACGTTAAATAACCACATTATTTTATCTTTGGTTTTTGGCAGAGTTCACTTGTATATCTTGCAGAGAGAGCTGCACTATCTAGATAGATTAACTAGGTTTATTATAGGCTCAAAGCGCGCATTTCCAAGATTAGTGGAAGCCATGGAAATTCCAGAATTTAAATGTATAATCGAATATATAAACGGTGAAAGGTTGAGCGCGTGAGATTTAATGAAAACATGCATATATGTGGTCATTGAGTTCATTCTTTCTGAAAAACAGTTCGATTGTACATTCAAAGAGAACGAATCATTGTCTTTCATGAAGTCTCAAGTCCCGGCCCTAAAACGAGGTAATATATATGACAACGTACACACCTCATTGATTGATTGCTTCCATTTTGTCATTGAGTTCATTCTTTCTGTAAGCTTTCTCCTCGAGAGATAATGGCGAGTGGAGTAATTCTCGAAGGACATACGGATGAGGGCGTCAAGAGATATCTGGGTAAGTAAGAAGTATTCTCCTCGATAAATGTCTAAGTGTGATAAAGTGACTAATGAGAAGTAATTTCCTTGAGGACGTCCGGATGAGGTGATAGCTTATCAAGACATATATCGATGACAAAGTGACTAGTTTTAACCGTTAGGATTGAAGATGACCTTAATTAGCAACTTGAAACTAATGTAATTGGTAGACAAACATACATAATTGAATAATTCAACTAAATAGGGTTCTTTATTCAGGTTAAGACTAGCTATGGTGTATTGCATAATATGCATCAATTTTATCTTAAAATTATAAAATTAGTCATCAAAATACTAATATTAGCGCTCAAAATTTTTAGCTACTTATTGGTGAAGCAAGCTAGGTTATGTGCCTAGTGACAATTGTGTTGGAGATGTCACGCATTTACTATTTATTATTCGTGCTGAAGGGTTATTACTGTTCAAATGAACAGTAATGGGTCGGGTTTACAGCAATGGGTCGGGTTTGTTTCTCTGTTCTGTGCCGTCCGATCTGTTATATGGAGTCGTTGATCTGCTGCCATATAACAGATGTTCTGGGCGTTTCCAGCGTACACAGACCTCGCCTATCCCAATTTTCTCCTCTTCACTTTCCTGCTCTGTCTCTCTTCTTCGTCTTCGGGTTGGGTTCTTAGTTTTGTCAAGGGGCTGTGTTTCGGGACAGGAGAAGCTGTTTGGCTCTATTGATCTGTGGGTGTTGATCGAATTTTATTTCATTTGAATTTCGATTTTATGGTGTAATTTGAGTTTTGATCCTTGGTTATATTATGGTGATGTTTATTCCGGTTGAATTTGATGGTTTCTATGCTATGTCAGTGATCGTGACTGGTCCAATTTAGTATCCAGTATGTTTCAGAACGGGACTGGTGACTGAAAAATGATGGTCCCCCCCCTCCGTATTTTTGATCCTGGAATAGTTTGGTGGATGAATATTTTGGCTTTTGGATCTTGATTGTGGGTTTTTGGTTTTGATTTCAGGGGTTGGATTTGGGACAATCGCGACCAAGATATGCATGAACGTTTCGCGCGGGACAAGCAACACATGAATGGAAGAATGGCTGGCCGTTGCGATCTGGTAGGTTTGCCCTTCTCTGCTACAAGTGTGGGTAAGAATTTGGTCCCATTTTTTACTTACATAGTTTTAATTTTTCAGTTAAAAGGTTTGATTTTAAGGTGTTGTGTGTTGGGAGGGCACTTTAGTTCTTAATGCTGGGTTTTGCCTCTTAATCTGAGGACGAAGAAGACATCTTCTGTTGTCTGTTCATTAGCTCTCATGCTCTATTGTTGGGAAATTGATTTGTTTTTTTTTTTCTTTTTTTTCTGGGTCTGTAATGAATTAGTTTTCCGTCTATCAAATTTTTAGGCTTTTGTTGCTCATTATATTTGGTTCTTTTGATTGTTTTTATTAGTGGGGTTCAATTTGTTGTTATTAGGAGTATAGCATTTTGTTGTTTAACATTTTAATGATGCAGGGGTTTGAGATTGTGAAGAAGATAGAGGAAGAAAGTAGGTCTGTGAGTTGAGGAAGGAAGAACAAGAAGGTATGGTTGTTCGTTGTTTAGTTTAAGATTTCTGTATGGTTATGCATTCTAAGCTTTTATATTGTCTCATTGATCTTGCGATTACCCAAGGTAATTGACTGTTATCAGTTTTTTTTGGGTGTATTTGTCTGGTTCACAATAAATACAAGTTACTTTAGATTGAACTGTAGTGTTAACTTTGGCTAAGAGATCATGTAATTTGGGAACTAAGTTTTAATCTTGCTTTTGGTTATAATTGCTTCAGGCACAACCATTTGATATTTCTAAGAGTAATACATGTGGAAACAAAGTATCAACTTAAGTTTTCAATTTTTTCAGATGACAAGCCTCTCCTTTAGATTGTAGTTATTATTATTTCTATTGCCGGATACTTTTAGTGTTGAAAGTGGACTACTTCAGAAATATTTGCAGTTACCTGAAAATCTTGCTAATTGGGAAACACTGAGTTCTATCCCTTTCTAAAATAAAGTTGTGAGAATTTGGGTTGTTATAAAGTTGGTGGTGACTGTATAAAAATTGTAAGATCTAAATTGAAGAGAAAATTTCAAATGTTTATGTAGGATATGGTAATCAGAGTTGTAACAGGAAAAAAAGGAAAATAATTTTGTTTATGATAATTCGTATAATTCTTTAGCTACTTAATCCACATAAGCATTGACTGCTTACTATTTTGAAGTTCGGATATTGAATACAGTATGATTAAATGAGAGCTATTTAGGTAAAACTCTTTGTGAATATTTGGATAGAGATCTTAGCAATTTGATTTCTTGATGCAAACATCACTATTCCTCATAAGTTCTATGGTCAAATAGGTATGCTTCAATTAATTCTGGGTAAACGGCATGGATGTTCACGTTTGGCATATTAACTCTTCTTGCTGCTTCAGGAGTTTGCGGATCCCTCAATAGTGATTGAGCCAGACAGCATGATTTGAATATTGGATATTTGTCAAGACCTTGAGGTGAGTTGGACCCCTTTGAATTTTCTCTTTGCCATTTTTCTGTTGCAATTGTTTTTGTATAGTGTTTAAGTTCTCATTATAGAACTTTTTAACTTCTATGCTGTTTGAAATATTGGTTTGATATAATGTAGTTTTCACAAAAATGCAAAGCTTCTGTTTATCTAATTGTTATCTTCGCTTTATGAAAGTGAGTAGACCATATAGCTGATAGGCCCATATTTATGCGACTAATTGGTATTTAATTTAATCCCTATATTTAGATTATTGTTATTAATTGAGTATTTTAATTATGTTTATTTGTTTTATAGGTATTTGGAGAAATTAATGAAAAATGAATAAAAAGGAGCTTTCCTAGTGACATAAGGAATGGATTGATGGGCTAAACAAGGAATCCATCTAGTTGATGGACAAGGAGCACGTGATGGATTGGTGGGCTGGTTAATTAAGCCTAGCTAGCCTAGGTTTGTTCGGCAAGCAAGGGAATAAGAAGAAAAAGAAGACCAAATCGTCATTCATTCATGCTAGAGACGGAAAAGGAGAAAAACGCAATACACAAGGCTGCCGACTTCTTCATCCTTCATCAATCTAGTTTGTATCAACTTTCATATGGATTATTTGAGCTTTATTTCATACTCTATGAGTAACTAAACATCTTGTTAAGGGGTGATTCAAAGCCCCGTACATGAAGTCTAGATAATTTATACACTTCAACCCTAATTCTGTTGTGTTCTTGGATGAGGTTTCTTTGTTAAATTTCCATTGATGATTGCTATCTTGTATGCTTTGAAGGCCTGCTTAGTATGCATGTTTAGGGATCTAAATCTATGAGAATTGGATGCCTGTTGATTGTGTTTGATCTTCCTCCAATTCTCTGCAGTAGAAACCGAGGTTATCGGTTATAAGAAACCCTGATATGAGTTGGTTCACTTGCACAAGCACATCTTCAACATAGCCCTCCGGATATTTGCTTGAGCAATCCGCGAGTTGAATAATGACATTGTCCTTCTTGAGTGGCCCTATACTCAACGTTTGGTACACATTGAGTGGCATAACATTAATCGATGCTCCTAAATCCAACATCACATCTTCAAATCGAGTGTTGCCTATCACACAAGGCACATTGAAGCTTCTCGGATCCTTCATCTTTTGTGGCAACCTTCTTTGAATAACGGCCGACACCGTTTCTCTCATAGTCATCACACGAGTCTCCCTTGTATGCCTCCTTGCCGTACATAACTCTTTAAGAAATTTAGCATACTTAGGCACTTGCTTAATGCACTCCAACAAAGGGATGTTGACTTGCACTTTCCGGAAAATCTCCAACACCTCCTCGTCGGACTTATCCTTCTTCGATCTAGCAAAGCGAGAAGGGGATGGAATGTTTGAGTGTGGCACTCCTCCCTTACTCACTTGGCTCGGCATTAACTCACTCTTCGATGTTGCGCGATCACACTCAAACTCGTTACGCAGCCCATCTTTCTCGGCATTTTTTTCTTCTCGGTATCACCACCACCGGCAGCAGCCTTGCTTGGCTAGGCTGCCCTTGTGTTGTTAACATTGCTACTGGCAATGACAGGTCTGGCAACCTCTTCCTCCTCCTCGATCGAGTTGAGCAATATACTTTTCTTCTTTGGGCTCCTCGGAGGTAACAACTCCCTTCCACTTCAAGTTTGAATCACCTTGGCATGCTCGTTCCTCAGATTAGGAATTGTATTACTTGGCAACTGCCCTTGCTCATTGAATCTTCCCATGAAATCCACAACTTGCCCCATTTGAGTCTTGAGCTCACCAATGTCTTTTATGTGGTTTTGTTGACCCGAAAACAATGCTTGAGTAGCACTTGAAAGAGATTGGAGCAAAGCATCATAGTTCGGATTGCTCGCTCCACCATGCACTTGGTTAGGCACGGCATGGGGTGGCTGCATGGCTTGGTATTGCCCTTGGTTCGGCTGAAATTGGGGACAAGGCACAAATGGTGGTCTTGGTGCATAGGGTGCGGCAGCCCCTTGGTTTGGTTGCATAGGTGCTCTAAGCACGTTGTCATTATTTGCCCACCGAAAGTTCGGATGATCATTGAACCTCGGATTGAAGTTCCCATATCGTTGGCCTCCTTGGAAACCAATAGCATTGCACTCCTCTACTCCCTCACTTGATCCAAATTGAGGGCATTGTTCGGTTACATGGCTCTCGGTGCATATGCCACATACAATGGCACGATTTCCCTTCATCAAACTACTCACCAAGTCGGCAAGCTTATCAACCTTTTCCTCCAACTTTGAACTTGAGAACGTCTCATGCACTTTCTTATTCCTTGGCACATTATTTCGTGTCATGCCAAACTGTTGATTGTTTAAGGTACGAACTTCCAATAAATTCCTTGCCGGTCCGGCACTTAACTCCAAGAAACTACCTCTCGCGGCCGAGTTAAGAAACTCCCTCTCCATTACGCGCAATCCCTCATAAAAATATTGCAACAAGAGTCCATCGCTTATGCCATGAGATGGGCACAAAGAGACAAGGGACTTGAACCTCTTATAGTAGTCAGAGAAAGTTTCATCTCCAACTTGCTTCATACTTGTTATTTGCTTTCTCAAATCAGTGATTCGTGAAGCAGGAAAGTACCTGAGTAAAAACTCATCATTGATCCGACCACTAGGCACTTCAAATAACCACTCCTTCGCTTGATCCTCTAATGAAAACGGAAAGGCCTTCATCTTGAAGTATTGCAAATCTGTACCTCGCGGATACATACTCTCGGTGGTGAAGTTAAACCATACCAAGTGCTTGTTGGGATCCTCACTTGGCATTCCATAAAAAGATTTCAACTTGTGGAGGAATCCACTCTTTAATTCAATCTCTCTGGTCTTGTCGGCTTCCAAAGGAGGGTAAGTAATGTTGGAAGGTGCAGCTCCTCCTCCTCCGGTGACATGACCATTTTGTGCTCTAATCGACGTCATTATTACTTGCTCAAAACTTGGCTCGGCAAAGGACTCAAATTCGGGACCTTGAAGATCACACGACGACGAAACGACGGATGGAGAGCTCGGCAAAGGGGCAGCCGATCCTGGTGGTGACGACGGTGGAGTTGAAGATGGCGTTGGACTTGATGGCTCGGATGGAGGCAATGGAACAAACAAAGCAATGGCGAGCTCTTGGTTCAAACGTTGCAATCGTCCTCTATGATCTCGTGCCTAAATACTAGATTCGAACATGCACTATTATGAAATTTGCAACATTTAAACAAGTTAGAACATCGTAAAGAAATAAAAAGCAAGAATATACATCATTACAAGCCACAGCATTGGCAATTACAAAACAACTTTCAATCAATGACACACATATACATGGACCGGCAAAGAAGAGACAGAATCGGCAAAGAGAGAGAAATTCGAAAAATTTGTGTATATGTAATCTCTAAGTCTAATCTCTTTTAAGATTTGTTCTAGCTCTCAAGGTACGTGGAGCAGAGGAGATAACGGTACAATGGACTGATGCAGCCCCCAGTAGTATCATGCTTTATCTGAAATACCTCAAGAGTTTGAACCACACAATTTGGATTATTTTGAAGAAAATAGATCACATACGTCAATTTATCTTCTAGTGTCTAAAGTGAGGTGATGCTTCGGCCCAAGCTATCGACTAGTTCGAGCGTGTTCTACTTTTCAAAGGCGGTGTCGTTAAGATTCACGGAGGGCGAACCCCCTACAGGAACCAGGCATGACTCATTATTGGTCACCACGGGGAGCGAACTCCCTATCGACTCACTCACCGAGAATGAACATCAGTCTGTGGGCCTTGAGATCCAGTTAAACAAACCTGAGAACCATATCAATGAAACTAACTTGCCTCATACTTTGTAAGACAAACTCGGGTCACTAGCAGTCTACAAGTGTTGATCAAAGCCGCCCTCAACCTCATAAAAATGGGTCTGCCAAATTATCGCTCGTATGCGTGGGGGGGGGACGTATCCCACGTTTCCCAGTCTACATAAAAGACGGATCTAACATGACATCATTCGTATGAAGGGTTAAGGCTAAGACCAACAAAAGCGGCTTCTCCCTACATGTTACACTTTGGAAACTACAATAAACTCAATCATACATAACACTATCAACTTCCTAGAAATTAAACTAAGTTATTACACACATACATTCTTTATACATCATGCAACTCTCGAAATTAAACTCTACATGCCGAAGCATATTTCTACTTTACAAAATCCCAAATAAAACAAAAAAAAAACATTACAAACTTTACAACTTTACAACAAAAGTTTCCAGCAATTTATATACACAACATTCATCATAAAACAAGCTTTTGTAATCCCCGGCAACGGCGCCAAAAATTGATGAGTCGCCTAAGCGAGTATCAAACAATAATAACCCTACAATTGTTAGTAGTATAGACATAAGTAGGGATCGTTCTAGGCCGAGGATTAAGGGTACCTGAAACATGAGAATGTTAGAAAATATATACATATACACATGTAAACACGTCACATTGGGGATGAGATAGGATCGGCAGCACTAGGTTGCCCTCTAACATCTAGGGTACGAAAATTTAAAAGAAAAGCTGAAAATTAAATCCTAAAGCTACTATTTACAAGGTTGGTCGACATTCTTCCACATAGCACTACCACGAAAGCAATCAAAACACATAACAAACAAGCAAATAAGACTCACGGCAAGGCATTAAAGTGTTCTAGACTCAACCTAACTCCAACCTAACTAGCTCCTAAACGGTATTACTAATCGATTAAGACTCCTCATATATTTTAAGTGACTAAATGCCTAGCCTTAAAAATTATACTAGTCATCTTTGAATATTCTAAACGAAGTAAACAAACATGGCAAGTAATTAAGCACAAAGTCTTTTTTTTTTTAGTTGGAAACAAGTTAAATAAGCAAGGCGTCACTCTTCTTATTAACAAGCATGTTCTTTAAACCACTCTAACCCTTGTGAAAACAACACAAATCAAATAACCCTAAAGATTAATTAATCCATATTCTTTTCGGCTAATCAGATTAATATTACACACATTGCAATTGCATAGACTACCAATCTTTAAGCACACGAATTTACAGAACAAGTCAAGAAAACCCTAAAACCAAATTAACACATGTTTTGCCGATTGCCCTATTTACTAATTCATTACATATTTTCCTTACTCTTTAACATGCAATCCGTATTCTTACATCCAAACACCAATTAAAGATAAAGAAAACGAATTGATCATGAGAATTATAAAACCAAACTTCAATCCAAACAATACATAGACATAATATTTGAAACCAGGAATTCATGCTATCTTCATAGACAAAGTTTAACATAACTACATAAAAATTACAAAACCGAAAGAGGAGAGTGGAACACACTTTTGTAGACACCTTGATGACTTCGATATGTGTGGATTCGATGGATGATGGAGGGAACGGCTGCTCGGCAGTGGGTGTGTGTCGGCAAAAATTTAAGGTGAGATGGGGGTGATTTTTGGCTAGGGTTTTATGTAGGATTCTTGGAGAAATTTTGGTAGAGCTTTTGCTAGATTTTTGCTTTGGAATGTCACCACTTTTTCTGTGGAAAAGATGACTTTATATAGAGGAAAATACCTAGGGTTTGCCGGTGACACAAGGAAAAGAATTTCCTTTTCCTAGTTGGTTTATGTTTCCTTGTGGGATAAATATTGCATTCTTGGACTTCTTTTCCTGAATTTTCTTTATGGCATGGGCTACATATCTTCATGGACTTCTTGTGTAGACTTGACAACTCCATTTGATGAATTTGATCTATGGAAAAATACCCAAAATGCCAAGAACACAGAACCAGCAGATGCTCTTGCCGATCGGCAGCTTTTCCTAGCTCGACTAGGATTGCGTCTTTTCTTTGTGTTTTCCTCATTGCCTTAGCTCGATGTCTTCCTCTATCCTTCAATAAGCTTGCAAAATCTTCAAGTATGCAATTGTACGCCAAAATGTCTATCGAAAGCAGAAACAAAGGAAAAGAGGCAGAAACTTGGTGGAATCGGCTTGAATGACCTTGCTCCAGTAAATCCAGCATGACTCTCTCCTCAGAGTTCTGATTGATGTGATTCCAAGTCTCAGAGAAACTAGACATGTAGAGCTTCCTCCATATAAAAGGATTGGATCAAATTCCATGTGAAATGTCTGAAATGAATTTTTGAAGTTGGGACACAGTCCCAGGAAAAATCCTGGAAGTCCCTGGATTGTTTTGCTCGAACTGCTGAGTTGCAGCCATCTTTTGTGTGACTTCCCGAACTCCGATTGATCTGTATTTTGGAAGAAAAAAAAAACCCTTTAGCAAGCAAATAAAATGCATACCAAATTTCATTAAATTTGGAAAAGGATAAGACACAATTCCACTCATCTCAGAATCACGAAAAAGACACATTTTTGCATTATTTTCCAGATTTCTCAAACTTAGTCATTTTTCAGATTCTAAAGCATATATTTCCAAAACTCTACCAAAATGACACTAAACTAAATTATGACTCTATCTTAGATAAATAAGGGTTAAACAAAGCATAAATGAGGGCAAATACATATTAATATCGTCGCACATTGTGCTCATATCACCTAGCTTCACCTAAAGCAATACAACCTTAGGAATAAGTCCAAAAACAAGTAACCAAGTAACAAGCGACGCTACCAAGACTCCGAAGCGACGTCAAAGACCTATCTCCATTAAGTTTGGGCATATGGGGGATTTCCCCACCCCCGCACCCCCCGCCTCTGCCCCCGCCTCTACCAGCCCCCGCGCCCCCGTGTGGGGGATTCCCCGCCCCACCCTCGTCGGGTAGTGGGTTCCCCTCCCCCCCCCCCCCCCCCCCCCCCCCGCAATTCATATATTTTCTCAAACTCCTTCCATTTCCCTTTCTTTCTTCCTTAGTTTGGTTTTAATATTCTCAAACTCCTCCCATTTCCTTCTGCTTTCTTTCTCTCCAAAAATGTCATCTTCTCCTCTCTCTCCCTCATCTCTTTCTCTCTAACCTTCCTCTTCTTCCTCTCCCCTGCTTTGTCCACAAACTCTGAAGGTACCCTCTTTACTTGATCCATCTACTTTCCTCTATTGGGTTTGCTTTCAATTCTGTTTTTGAGTATTGGGTTTATAATTTTTGTGGGTTTTGTATACTTTTCAGGAAATGCTTTGCATGCTTTGAGAAGTAGGCCCAATGATGCCACCAATGTTCTTCATAGTTTGGACCCAACTCCGGTCAATCCCTGCACTTGGTTCCATGTTACCTGTGATGCCAATAACCATGTGATCCGTTTGTAAGTTTATTCTCTCTTTGATTTAGAATAAGGGTGTTTTTTGTTCAAGCTTTGAGTTTGTTTGTGCAAACTCCTTATTGAATTTTTGTGATGTTTGTGGCTAAATTGACTTTCTTGCCTTCAATTTTAGGGATTTGGGCAACTCTAACATTTCTGGGTCTTTGGGGCCAGAGCTTGGGCAGTTGAAGCACCTGCAATACTTGTATGTTACCCTCACTCAATCCAAGTTGCTTTTTGAGAATATTAAAGCTCATAAATTCAAGCTGCTGCGGTTGTATGATTTGGGGATTAGGAAGGTGTCATTGTGTGGGGATTGTTGTTTCAATGGAGTTTCTTGTTTTGAACCAGAGGAGAGAGGATGATGATTGAGCTGCGGTGGTGAAGGAAGAGAAAGACAGAGAGAGATGGAGAGGGAGAGCGAGAGAGAGGTCGCGCGAACAGATCTGAAGAGAGGAGAACATACTGGCTGAACAAATCAAAATGGGAACCCCGCGTGGGTAATGGGGATCCCCGCACCCACCCCCGCAACCCCGCGGGGGAAATCAGCAACCCTGCCTCCGCCCCCGCGTCCTTAACGGGGAAACCCGCCCCCGCCCCCGCGTGTCAAATGCGGGTTTTCCCCGCGGGTTCCCCGCCCCCACCCCCGTATGCCCATCCTTAATCTCGATTTATTTCTAAGGACAAAAAGACTAAAGTACTCAGGCCCAAAGGCTCAAGAAACAACAGCCTTAGGGCTAGGCCGAGACCTAGGCCCGAAAGCCCAGACCCGAACCCAAACTCAGAGCCTCAAAGGAGACGCCTTCCATCTTCCCTCCACATTCTCCGCCTCCGGCGGCCGGGTTTGCTCCCACCGGAGTACCTCCATCGTCTTCAGCCCAGCAAGATGACCAGAAATAAGATATCAATACCAACGAATCTGGTATCAAACAAGAAGTCCGATCAACAGCCTTAGATCAAATAAAATCGATCTCAACAGCCCCCGCCGCTGCAAACCAGCAACAGCCCCAACCACACAATCGGAACCACGCACAAGATCCGAAAAAGAACCACTGTCGCTGCTGCCTCAAGGTGAAACAACAACCGCCGCCGATCGGGTTCGTAGGAAAACAAACTCAACCCTGACTTTAGCTCTTCCGACCAGCCCCTGCTACCCTGAAAAAGGAGCAAGAACGTCGTCCTCCTTCTTGGTGTCGTGCCGGGGCACCTTGCTGGCAAACGAGATCGAGATCACCGCCGCCTGATGTTGCAAAACCTAGAAACCTTGGTTTACCTTTCGCTCCCGAAAACTCGGAGCTCTTTTTAGTTCTTTTCCTGCTTTTTTTTTTTTTTTTTTTAAGATAATAAGTATAATAAATTTTGAAGATGCATTTACATAGGGCTGATTGGAGATGTTACTGGTTCAGTATAAACTATATGTTTTTGTTGCAACAAGAACTTGACCTCAAGTTAGCTTATCATGACTGGTGAAACAAGTCCTTATTGAAAGACAACTGAACCGTCACTCTAATGAATTCAGTCGTACACCCGTAGTCCCATACTCCTTGTTCTTGGTATTACTGTCTCCATAACCAATTTTTCTCTTACAATTCAGCTATGGACTATTTAAACAATCTATCTCCACTGGAAACAAATTATCTAACAGCTAGAAACGATCAATGGAGGCTATTGAGCAAGATTCTTTGTTGGTTTTTCACCAGTGAATCACAAATCAATTCAGTGCCTGCAATTAAATTTCTACTTAGTTGGTTCCTCTTCGCATTGTCATACCTATTGGTGAACAATGTATATGCAATATATGATCAATTTGTCCATCTAAGCACCAATTTTTTGGGAAAATAAATTACTTAAATAGTAGAGGTCTCATAATTACCTCTGCATAAACCTATTGGTGAACTAATCAATCTTTAACCTGTTAAAATAATCTTGCAATGAAACGACAACGGTTGAGTACAAAAGAGTTGTATTTCTCCATTCAGTCTTGTTCTGTTACAAGATATATAGTTTAAAAGACACTCAACTTATAGGGTTTCGGTGTGAGGAAGCATTAGCTTATTGAGCTCACCTAACTAATTATAACAGAACCCTCAGTATAAGCTACAAAGCAATTATATGTCTTTTAAAGATATTTATATGGGTAATTCAACTAGACTTGGAAGTTCTTCTTGTTGTATTAATAAACATTGCTGGTATTCTTACAGGCATTGTAGCATTTACATGATACAAGCATAACTTCATGTACATATATTATAATGGATATCTAGAAAGGATAGTAGGTATTTGATTTCATTTGTTGGTATATTAGGCAGTCGGGTAAGTGGCTGCCATAGCAATGCCACAAAGACCTTCCTGTGCAGTACCATCTCTTTGCATTCTTATGTAACCTTCTTCGCCCCATTCTGCTCCCCATGAATTCTTCACCAACCAATACTTAGTCCCATCATCGCTGATGTCAAAACCAACAGCCGTAACACCATGGTCTAGGCTAGTTCCGCAGGTTCCTGTGAAAACACCACTAGAGTAGAACTGGAAATCAGATCCACTAGCATCAATGGCAACAGAAATAGGTTGATTGGAAACAGCCTTAAGTAGTGCACTTTCACTATTTGCAGGCACATCTTCGTGGCCAGTGATTGAGGCTTCCTTCTGGGAATTGCATGTACCATCAACACCAGTATAGGGGTAATTAGCCTCGGTACTAAGTCCATGATTTTGATTGATGAACTGAAAAGCATCATCCATCAGGCCTCCCTCACACCCTTGGTCTTCACCATTGACATCACAGTCCACTAACTCTTGTTCGGACAGAGAAATCAATTTACCGGTTGTAAGTTGAGTAATTCCTTCCATGGCTGCCACAGCTGAGAACGCCCAACAACAACCTCTATACATTTTGTTTACACATTGTGACATAATATAGTTAGAAACTTAGAATCCTTTTACCAAATGTAGAATTAAAAGTGCTGTGACGAAAAAGAAAAGGAAAAACAAAAAAACAAAAGAGGAAAGAATACTGCATGTGTCATGGCTAGTAACAATTGGCTAGATGCTTAATCACTCACCACACTGGCCTTGGTCCTTGATGGGAGTCACAGCTTCTTTCTGTCTCCAGTCCATTGTAGCCGGCACGCTAGCATTTTCATACCTGAAAGTAGTGGTCTTTGTGGAACACTAATGCCCCTTGAACCGATTTCTTGAGGCTGTGAATTCTTCATTTGTAAGGTCTGCAAATCTATTGACACTTAACTCATAAGGTTTGTTTGCTTCACCATTGGAAGATTCTATAAAGGCTACATTTTCCTTGAATATCTGGAAGCGCTTCTCTTTCTCATCAACATCGTTGTATACACGTCCATAACGAGCCATTCTGTAATAACCCGAAGTTTAAATTCAATTCTTGTAATTTTATCGTAATTAATAAGAGAGTGATTTATGGAAAACTTGTAAATCGTACGCTTTGAATTAGTCGTTGTACGACGACGAAAGTGATTTCGAGAGTTAAAATCCGAAAAAAATGATTAAGTTTAGATGAGCTAAAAGTTGACTTTTTGACCCATTGGGAATTTCAAAAAAAATCTTTCACGAAAGTTGTAGAGCTCGATGATACGAGTTCGTAGACACATGACACGCCTAAAACGGTTAAAACGGATGTCGTAGGAGAAAGTTATGACATGTTATGTATTTTAGCTAGTTTTGGAGGGGTATAAAAGGAAAGTTTTCTTTTTTGGAAACCCTAGAAAATATCCAAGCAGGAAACCAGGAACTGAACAGCCGCACGAGGGGGGGACTGTTCATCTCCTCTCTCTCTCTCTCGACGCAGACCCTTCTTCCTCTTGTTCTCCGTCGTCCGGCCACCATAGACCTCGTGCAGCCTATCGACGTGCTCGTCTCTCTCCCCTCTACAATCCTGTACCCGTGGTGAGCCCTGACGACGACCGATTGCGGCGCTGCGACTCTCGCGAGCTACGGCCACCGTCGACTTTGAGGCAGCAGCAGTTCCAAGCGAAGCTGGAGTTCGAGACCTCCTCCTTCCAGCCGTTTCCGTCCCTCTGAGCCGAGTGCGTCGATCTAGGAACTCAGTTTTCAGTTTGGGGTTGCTGAGCAGAGCTCGGCATTGCAGTGGCTTTCCGGCCATCCCCCGACCAACCAAGGCTGGTTTTAGGTATTCTTCAACTCCTCTGTCCTTGATCTTCGGGTTTGTGTTGAATGTGGAGTGAATATGTGGAGTTTGGTTCCATGGTTAGGAAAGTTACAGAGAACATCAAATGTTATCTGTTATTCGAATTTCCGAGGGGCAGTGAGCATCAATTGCAATAATCGACCCTAGCCTCTGGTCTGGACATGAATGATAAGATTAATAGATGTAGTTCAACTCTTTTTGATGTAATGTAACTATGTAAGAGGTAAGGACAGTTAGTTCGACACCTCTGAACTCTATAATCATGGAGTGAGCATATGTGAGCATGTTAAATTATATATTTGATTACCGTATGAACACATTATTATTCTAGTGAGTCTGTTCTAAGGTTAGCAAGCGGTTTCGGAGACCTTGAGAGGCTCAAAGCGAGGTTAGCCTCGTGTAGGCAATCCTCCGAGTTAGGAATAAGGGTTGGGTGCAAGTTGTAGAGCTCGAGTTAATTACTAAGTTTTGATTGTGATACTTATGTGATTGACAGAGCGTGAGTACCTCACCTTTGCGAGATCAAAGACGCAGCGGGAGTAGGAGGTGAGTAAACCTCTCAGTATTCGAATAAAATAGTTGAATTATAGTATTGGATCGTCAAATGTGAAGTTGTTTTATGATAATAAATATTTGTTTTAAATTGAATGAACTTGATCGACTACGGTTCATTGGTAAGTAAAATGGTTTTAATATAAAAATGATTTTTTAAAGTGTTTTACGATCAATGACTATAGTTGGTATTAGTGGGTCATTCCTGAGTGAATGCCTACGTGTGTGTGTCGCCTACGTGTGTGTGTGTGTGTATATTTACGTGAAGTATATATATTGAAATTGTGCATTTGGGTGAATTCATTTTATAATGAAATGTCATAATTGAGGAGGTGTGAGTTATGTACCATAATATGTGTTTATGTGAGGTTTAAATTTAATGTGTGGTCTTCGGACTGTTACTATTGTGACAGAGACATTATATCGGGAACCAAGCGTTTGGCCGGGTGATTGGTTATGATCAGTTAGAGCTCTAGTCTGTGTGTCGTGCACGGCATGAGGGGTAACTAAGTTTGGTTATCTGGGTCTCATGCGTGCAAGTATTGAGAGAGTAATCATTGAATTACCCCTTGTTGGTTGATGAGTTAGTAAATCTTATGATTTGGTGGAATTTGATTCTATTGTGGTCTTAATGTGTGAAATTATATATTGTGGTGTGTGTTGTTGATGTTGGTTTACTCATACAAGCTTAAAAGCTTACCGGGTTTGTTTTGTGGTAACCCGGTGCACCAATTCATGGTGCAGGTGAGGATCAGCAGGCTTGAGACGACGACTGAATTCAGACGGCTAGTAGGCGTAGACCTCACATTAGCTTTTATCCTTTCAGTTGTGGTGAGTGTAGTGGGGATTTGTTGCATTCCAATTATGTTATATGCATGTAAACATTTGGAGATGTAATATTTGGGTCGACTGAGTCGTATGCTCGAAACTCAGTTTTTGATACTTAGCTATATATAAAATAACTTCAAGTATTCGGGTTTATTTTGAGAGATCACTTTTCCCAATTTTGAATTTTGTTATTCAGAAATTTGGGGTTGTGACACATCCATTGCTCGTATCTCCCAAACATTATTGCATCTTGGAGACTGCGGGAAGAAGCTTCAGAGGACCAAGCTCCCAACATAAGGATCAAGGTGAAACAGATACATTTGCAGTGGTTGATGAACTCCATTTTAGGCTAGTATATGATGCAGTAGATGAAATAATGGGCAGGTATACAATGAAATGGTAGAATGCTCAGTTTATATAGAGAAAATAATGGCTTTTCTATGTTATCTGCGTGCCCCAAAAGTTGCTCTGGAGAATTTGCGCCCATAAAATGTTCTGATATGAAGCAATGCCTTCCTAATAGAATCTGATGTGAGGACAAATTACTAGCCAAATCAAAATAAACTAATATTACTCCCATTTGAGAAACTTCTTGGCTTTGCCTTTTCTCACGCTTAGTCTTACAGACCATATTAATCTTTTGGCATATCTGAGAAAACCAATTATTTGTTTATCGGATGGTGATCTAAAAACTAATGTACAAGTACTATTCCTCATCATTTCTATATAAGAGAAAACTGGTTGCTGTAGTTCTTTCAAGTTAACCAGCATCGGAATTGGCCAACTTGAGAAATTAATGAAAGAATTTGAACTTTTGTGACTGGTAAGAATTTCAACCCTAGTATACGAAAGGTTTAATTAGATTTAGACCATATATATAATGTTCTATTTACTTTCCAGACATAGAATTGATTTACTGTGGTAACTAATAGCATTTTACAAGACACTACTGACAAATGCTGGTTCTTTCCAGAAGACCAACAACAAATGTTTTTTCTTGTCCAACATACAGATGCTGAGAGTGGGCATGCCTATATACTGTACTGGAAAGAAGCCAAACATTTCACTTCCACCTTTAAATCATTGCATATTTATTATCAAAGTTGTAATAGAGTACATTACTTTTTTTTGGCTCTCTTACTCAAGTAAAGGAAAAGGTCTGCGTTATCGGTAGTAATTCAGTAGTGTTCTAGCTCATCAGTGGCAACCATGTTTTCGAGAGAAAAAGTATCTGGGTACAGAGGCACATACGCATGCTGACTAAATATTGGTAGATCCAATGCAGCACTTGCAATAGACTTAGATTCCTCGAGTGATTCTGAATCCAGAGCTGAAACTTCCTGCAAACATGCATAATATTGCTTCGATTACAGCTCTATAGGTTTCTTGAATTTCGATGGGATTTTAGAAGAAAAGTGTTCTGGTCAAATTGTACTTAACAGCCAAGACGTGTTTTACTAAATCGAATTAGAGGCACTAGCTATCACTACAGACCAGAACATCTGAAATGTCTTCTAATCATATAAAATTTATCCTTACAATTATGTTATTACTTGTTACCTTGCTATTCAGACCACGGATGTAGCCAACAAGCAGCAGTTTCACTTTCTGATTGGATATACAGCAATTGCCTCCATTAACTAGATGTATTTGCTGCATCAAAGAACCCAGTAAATTTAAGCAGACAAAGATGGAGCATATCAAATTGAAGTAAGATCCACAATGAGAATTGAGTAACCATCTACTTAACTTCTGGGGATAGCAAAACAGAATTACTTTATGAAATGCCAAATGATTAGCTAATTAGTTTCAACAAAACCCAGTTGCAAATATACTAAGTGGTTGAAACAATTAACAAGGTACGGTTGGTTACTCACAATCGTTTTCTTAGGAGAACATGAACTGTGATCCATTCCAATGCCAACCACTACCCTGTAGCTCTTCTTCATATCCACTACAGCCCACCCAAAGAAAACTCCCCAAACTTGGTCAGGTAGGGCAGATTTTCCATCCTCTGATCAATTTAGTGTGCTCATTAAATTGAGTGAAAATTCCACGAATCTTGTCCATAACAACACATGCACCCATTCGAGTAAAATTTCATTCTAAATACTTTGAGGAACAAATTAACACCCTAAGCTATCTTAGAAGCATTAACGGTAAGTTCCAAGAAAAAGTGAAATGAATCTATTAAGACATCAACAGAATGGGTTGATATCACTGTAACTATATGCAAGAGCATTTTTGTTCTACCAAGTGACACATTGTGACCCAGAACCTAATTTATGAAGCTTCTGGAAAAAAAAAAAATATGCACCAACCTGTGTCTTCGTTGACAAACCCATTCATATACAGGCCACTCAAGTAAATTGCTTCAATTGGCAATGCATTATCTACCCCTGCAACCAAATGACAAGCAAGTATTGGACAGGGAAGGAAAGGCACATGAAAAATAAATGCAAACAGAATGAAGAGTACATACAATCTTCAAAAGGAGGAAGACCCCAATGCTCGGGTCGAAACTCCAAAAGTGAATGAAGCACAGTGTTTGCAAGCGCAGAACAACCAGCAGCTTCACCATGGGGTGGAACAGCCACTACCTCCATTCCGGCAGCATTGGCAGCTTTAACGCCAACCCTGTTGAATGAATTGATAGAAAAGAAACACTTGTAACTATTAAGTAATATGAATTAAAATGGCCGAATAAAGAAAATGAGATGCTGGCAGCAGAAGCTGCATGAGTAACTACCAAAGGACAACTTAAGTTCACTAATAATAGGCATTGTACATCATCACATACTTCTGTACTCTGCTTGATTTATGTATGGACTATCCATAAAGAATTAAACAAAATTTCATTTGAGAGATACATGTTTATCACTGTTCTTACATTGAGTCTTCAATCACAAGGCACTGAGCTGCATCTACATCCATCTGTCTTGATGCCTCTTCAAATCTGTAAACGATTTGATGAGTTCGCTACAATCTAATAAAAGGAAAGTGAAATGCTTTATGAAATTACTTCCTTACAAATCTGGTGAGGGCTTGCCCACTTTAACCTGGTCACTGCCAAGGATTACTGAAAACCATCTTTGCCAACCTATATAAAGGAAGTAATAAATCATGACACATGAGAAATCACAGATCAACCAGTATGTTTCTTCAGGAATTTTTGAATGGGAATAAGGCAGTGCAAAGGGTATTCTAGAAGAAAATGGCATTGGTGCATAGAGAGGTTCATGAATCTGTTATATCTTACAATGTGAAGTATTCGTCCCCTTCTTGGCCAGGAAACATGTATGAGCTCTTTACAAGAAACATAACAGTTCTTTGCCAAGTATATCACTAACAGTTCATTTTTATAAAAGTTTGACAGGATGTAGTTAAAGTAACAGTTCCTTAAAAGCCATAATATAACACAGAACAGAAGGACAGAGGGTTTCTTGTCAAATTTTTGCTCTGATACAGTGATATGGTATTGATCATCATCAATAACATTTCTGAAGGCCTAAAGACTGGTTTTATCTGATATTATATATATCAACCTCACTAAGGAAGATCAAAGAAAAACAGAAACCTTGATGGACAGAGATCTTTGCATTTATATATTCGCGCAAGGAGTTGGAAGCAAGAGCAGTAGGCACTCCATGGTCATGGAGATGTTTAATAAGACGAGTAGCGCCAGGAAGAGCTTTAGCTTGCTTCCACCTGAAAAGTTTACACTTTGACTACTTAGCATACAAGAAACATTATATACAAAGGAACAGCAATATGTAGATCATATATTCCAACTCTCATCAGTTATCACTATGCTGACATTTGATGAAGAAAACTCAATCTACACTAGTAACAAACATGTGGCATTTAAGTGTTACATAGAGAAAGAGGAAAGTGGGGTTACTTTTGTTGATACATGGGGATGATTTCTTCAATGAACTTATCAGGAGTCAATGGAAGATCATAGTCCTCAACAGTGGCGATAGACGAGTCTTTGAGTGTCTTCCCAATCTCCCTCTTCTCTTCCCTTTCCTTATTCAAAGTCTTGCCATACTTGGCCAAGAACTCCTTGAAGACGCTCCTCGTAGCCCACTCTGAACCACAAGAAAACATAGAAAATGAGAATGACCCACTACGTCAAATGCAATGCGGGAAGGTGAATTCCAGACCTGTGTCCAAAAGGGTCCCATCCAAATCGAGAATGACGGCTGATATCTTGGGTTTTGGGGTCTCTGTGTTGCAGTCGCAGCAGCTCATGGTAATGGGTTGCCTCTCTCCTTGTGTAAGGAATAATGAGTTGCTTCCAAGAGTGGGATTGAGAGAGAAAGTGGAGGATGGATTTAACCGGAACTGAGTTTCATTTGTGTGTTGGGTGCAATTGCCTTATATAAACTGTGTGGATGGTGTGACAAGGAAGACGTATGGCATTGTTCTAAGGTGCTGTGGTAGTACCCGCATAAGAATCTGATGTGAGAAAAGATATGAGATGAGATGAGATATGCAAATTGAAGGGAGACTGATTCCCTCCCTCTCTTCTATAATGTATCGAATTATTCGGCACTTGTTCAAATCTTTTGGCGTTTGCAGGACTTGTTCAGAAGCCCTGTTGTTGTTTTGCTAGTGTAGCTTAACTTTAACTGCAACAAACATATAGTATAACAAAGCAAAAAACAGAATTGCAAAAGCAAATGATTAAAACATTAACATAATGTAATTTCCAGTTATTTAGATCCAGAATTAAAAGTCGGGCTCAAATTGATCTAGAGACATTTTGCTAAATATAATTTGTTTAAATACAAGTCATTGAACTCAAAAAAATAGATAAAGGAAAATCATGTATTGCATTTTTGTATTCATAATCATTACATATATAGTTATGTATAAACTGGCTAAACCACTAAGAATATATAACATGTACGACTTTCAATACAAAAAATAAAAAATAACACATAAGACGACTCCATACAAAATACTCTATAAACCTAATCTTAACAAATATGACATGTAACTTTAACAATTTTACTAGTGATTTTCACAATTCAAGCTCAATAAAAGCCATCATATATTTTGAGGGAATGAGTGTCATTTTGTCTTTCAAAAAGTTCATTTAGAAATACGAAAAATTATATAGTGTGTTGATGCATAAAAGTAACACTAGTTCCCAAAGTTCTACTAAGTTCTTAAAGTTGTAAACTCCAATTACCACACGAGTCGTTAAAATAGTAACAATAGTGTTCAAAGGTAAGTGAGTCCTCAAAGTTATTTTTATTACTTTGAGAACTCAATTACCACTTTGTAGACTGATATTGTTACCTTAAGGACTCATGTGGTAAATAAAATTTACCACTTTAATAACTAAATTACAACTTTGAGAACTAATACTACTACTTTAAGGACTAATGTTACAACTTTAGGATAAAGTTGATGCATACATACTATGAGATTTAATCGAAGGGAAGGTCTTGTCCTGAATCTTGTCAAAAGTTACCGCCTTTCTTGTACAGACTGGTGAAAATCCATCATGTTATACTAAAAAACCTTTCAAGTAGCTATTTTATTTCACAATGATCTGTTTTTATGCTGCACCACAGTGAGTAGCTTATGGATATCTTCAGACCCTTAACTTATGGTTTGTGAAGGTATTAGCCTTCATATTCAATATTAATCTTTCCTGTTTCAACTAGGAAATTTTGGCTCTCTTCTAGGAAAGAACTCAGAAGATATCGAAGGAAACTAACAGAGGTTGATTCTTGTTAATTCTCCTCTTTTACTTCTTGGAATTAACTTAATTACTTGATATCTGATATAATCTAGTATAATTGGTTTTATTCTTTCCTACAACTCTGATATGATTTTTCTAAAAATTCTAATCTGTTTAGGAAGAATATCTTGCAGTTCAGATAAGTATTGATGAATGTCATTAAGTATGGGGGAGTCTCAGATCATGGGGGAGTCTGAGAGATTCTTTTTTCTTGGATTTTGCCCTATATATACTGATTTTTATTGAGTGTTGCAGGATAAGTGCATTGAGAATAACAGAGCATCAAAACTTCAGTTTTTAAGATTCAATTCATCTTGAATTTAATACTGCTTGAGAGAAGCACAACACTATGAAGATTTGATCTTACTGAAATCAGTCAAAGCGTGTGTGAAAACCTGAGTAGAGAACAAGACTGTGACAAAGATTCCTTGTCTCTAGAAGAGGTTGAGACTGTGTAGAAGAGTGTCCTACAAACCTACAGTGTTAAAGAGTAGGTTGTATATCTTGTAAACCAAGTTGTGTTTAAAAACTGGTTTAAATAAGTTAAGCAACTATGTCTTAGAGTTGCAACAGTTTGTTATAGCTGTGTGATAAAGCTATCAAGTCTGTACATCTAGTTGTGAAAGAACTAGTTCATTGTTGTATTTCAATTCTGATAAATTGAAGTTCAAAGTTCAATCAGTATTGGTCTTATTGTTCTTAATTGAATTGATTGTACATCTCTTACTCTATCTTTGTGTTTTCAATTTCTATGAAACACAGTTCAAGAATGTTCTTTTCTACTAGATCTCTAATGTAATGATACTTGAGATCAATATGCTTGGTCCGTGAGTGTTGCACTGGTTTTTTGGCTATGCTGATGGCACTTGTGTTATCACAGAAAATTGTCATCTTCCCTTGAGTCAATCCATAATCTTTTAACATTTGTTTCATCTAGATCATTTGTGTGCAGCAGCTGCCAGCTGCAACATATTCAGATTCAGCTATGGACAAGGAAATGCAGTTTTGTTTCTTGCTATGCCAGAAAACAAGATTTGTTCCTAAGAAGAAGCAACCACCAAAGGTACTTTTCCCATCTTTCATGCTCCCACCCCAATAATCTACATCTGAATATCCTGCAATTTCTGCATTGGATTCATTAGTGTAAAAAAGACCACAGTTAGAAGTACCTGCAATGTATCGAATGATTCGTTTAACAGCTTCAAGATGGGATTCCTTTGGATTAGACTGAAAGCGAGCACAAACTCCAACACTGAATGAAATGTTTGGTCTGCTAGCAGTGAGATAAAGCAGGCTACCAATCATACTGCGATAGAGTGTATGATCGACAAACTTTCCATCCTTATCCTCTTGAAGTTTTGTGGAAGTGCTCATGGGATTGCTAAGCCCTTTCTTGGTTGTCAAGCCAAATTTCTTAACAAGATTTTCTGCATATTTTGATTGACACAGAAACATCCCTGATAACATATGTAACTTGCAATCTAAGAAAGAAGGTTAGTTCACCCAAATTACTCATCTCAAATTCACTGGTCATGACAGATGCAAATTGTGTGACCAGCTTGTTTGAGGTAGAACCAAAAACAATGTCATCTACATATACTTGAGCCACAATCGTTATAATTAAATATGAGTACAGTAGAAAAATCAACTCGTTTCTTTAACGTTCGATGCTCGATCGAAGTGGTCAACCGTATTTTCTACTAATCACATTACAAGAAAACGCTATTACGTACCTTTAGATGAGCTCGTTTCGTCGACTCTTCCAAACATTAAACACTCAAATAGATGACACCTAATCAGCCATGTAAAAATTTGGGAACGTTTACTTCCCGATACTATAGATCCTCATAGAGAGACAAGTGTTTAAATAACGTTGACCGCATCGATCGGGGCTTTAAGAAGTTAATCATTTTAGACTAATTGACCGTTGGATCTCAAATGTACGTATAGTATGGTATATGGTTAAAAATTGAGATATAATAGACATCGTTTGGCCGTTTGATCATTGGAAAAACCAATTAAAACCTCCTTAAATTGTATATTAATTTAAACCTTCTTAAGCGACAGAGTTCGTATTATTTAGTCGCTTAAACATATATTTTAAGCGACGGAGTAATTAATATTCATCGCTTAGGTATTTGGGAAATGGCGCTTGGCTTTGCGCCAAAAAGTTTGGCCAAAAATTTAAAAATTCTTAGGCGACGTGGTTTTTATTTGATAGTCGCTTAAGGCATATTTTGAAGCGACAGTCGTTTTTAAGTACGTCGCTTAAGTATATATATATATATATATATATATATATATATATAAACCAAACTGTGATTTCTGAAATCCCCAAATCGAGCATACTCGTTTCTCTCCACCACCGGCCGCCCCATCCTCTCCCCCATCCTCTGCCTCAGACAGCCGCTGCGTCCCCTGCCCGAGCCTCCGCCTCCGCCTCGTTCGAGTCCCTCCCTCATCCTCTGCCTCAGCCCGCAGCCACGTCCCCCGCCCGACCCTCCGGCGGAGGCTCCTTCGAGTCCCCAACTCCTCCTCCTTCTACCAACCCAAACTCCGGCCGCTTCTCCATCTTCTCAAACCCTTCAAAAGGCGGCGACGACACAAACAAGTCATTTTTCCTTTACCCTGGTTTCAAATTGTATAGTTTTTCTGGTGAAGGGACAATGAATTAGAAGTGTGGATTTCAATTTGTGTTGAATTCAAAGTGATTTTGTCATTACTAAACTTCAATCAAGTTATTCCATAATATCAGTCGCACATAAACCATTCTTACACTGAACTTAACCACAACACAATAGGACTGGAAGACTTACCATTTATTTTTCTGATGAAAGCTACTCATAGGTACTTGGTAAATTACTCAACCCAATACATGTGATAGAAAACATTGAAATCAATTTTTTTTGTACTGTATTGGTTACAAAGGTGTCATAACATGTACAAAATCAATACTCAGTGTTATAACTGCACACTAAAGCAAACTACAATAGGACCAACAAATTACATAAAATGGTAGAGTCTGATGTAATCATTGACATAGCATCAATGCCTGCCATTTTGTATAAAGCCTTTCATATCTGCAAACTTGTTCCAATATGAAATAAATGCCTACAAAATGAGAACAGGGTGTCATATTTCAGTATCACTATTATGTACGGGCTCTTCGTTGAGCACAGTTAGTAACTCTCTGAGCCTTTCTCACTAATCTCTCTCTCTTTTTCAATCCACTACTTAGATTTACATTATCTGAGCCTCTGATATGATCACCATATTGATTTGGAAACATGGGTTTTAGCAAATTGCTTTTGTTTTGCTGATTTCTGATGCTATGAATCATTATAGTTTCTCAATGTTTTTGTTTTGCTTACAAAACTTGAATCTTTGATGCTTTTGGGATCAACTTGCTTAGTTTACAATTTTTATTTGAACTTTTGTCTTTGGATAGTTCTATTTGTGAAGATTCAATCTTGTTTTGAAACTGTTTTTGCGTTGGGTTTTCTTATAATCCTAACATTCTATTTGTCCATGAATTCATAATTTGTCTTTGCATTGTGAAAAGGAGAATCTTTAGACCTTAAGAATTGATATTGGTTTCGATTGAAACTATCCAAGTTTAGTGTAGTGCTTAATGGTTTGCGAAATATGAAGATTCCGATCATGACAATCTTCTATTTGATATTAACTGACAACATTGGTGGTTTAATTTCCCGTACATAACAGTGATACTGAAATTCACTTCATGCTTCCAAAATATAGTTACATTAAGCTAAGTAGATAGACTGAGTTCACCACTTTTATACAAACTCTATTCAATATATTAGTGCAAATGACCATGCCCTTTTTTACTTTTGATACATGTACCACTTTGCCTCTTATGTTAGGAATGATGAACATCTCTGTTAATAAAGCCAGAAAAATAAAGAAGAGAATCAGGAAACTTACATATAGCAGGCACTAAAATAAAAAAGGAAGGATTTTCAAATTCAGAACTAATCGAAAAAATTCGAGATGAAACAGATGAAAACCCTGAGCAAGATTCTAGTATTTAACACACATTATAAACTGTCATTGCTTTTGATGTTTTTCTTTCAAAATTCCAATCTGTAATTTAACTAATTCTTCACCTATGTATCAGAAAACGTGAAAAGTTATTTTTTCACCTAAACATGTTTAAGCTACTTTCCTATCACATATGAAAATTAAGTTGTTGCTTCTCTGAATTGCCAACTGTTCTTAAAAATTGAGTACTCATGTTTATCATCTTTGATTATAGGTATATTTGAAAAGTTGTTTATTTAAAAAATATATATAATTATGGGTATCTAATAATCAATTTGTATTGTTTCATGTATGCCTTACAATTATCATTCTAGGCACTGTGTCCAAGATCGTTTTCTAGTTTCTTATATACATTGGATTTTTGGTTGATATAAGTTGCTGGGTTTAGTTACTTGCAATTAATTTTCAGACTTTAATTGCATCAGAAATTTAGTTATGCTTGTAACCTATTATGCATGCTTCAGTCGATCAATTACTGTACTTCGTGTATTTGGATAAGAGATATCAACTTATCTCTGCTGGTTCGAGTATCCATCCTTCCATATATATATAAGAGCTAGATAGGGTTGATGGGTACCTTCAGCATAATAGAATCTTCATGATAAAATAGTTATTTCAGTTTATTATCAATTATCATATAATTGTTTCTTTAAGATTAACTTGTTTTATTTTTTATTTTTTATATACCTCTTATATTAGCAATGCCTCCAAAACCGCGATACGGAAAGACGAGGAAGCTCTTGGAGATTGAGGACCGTGACCTACGGCAGCAGTTGATGAGACGATCACTACAAGCACCACCACTACCGACGTCACATGCTGGTTCGTCGGGGCTCTCATCTTCTCAAGTTGCTAGTCCTTCAACTCCTGATGTTGGACGTTCAACTCCTGCTTCTTCAGCACCACACATTACGGCTCCTGGTTCTTCTGCTCCTAATCCGGTGGACAGTTCTCCTTGTACTCAGTTGACTGCCTTGCAGCTAAGCGCTCCCCCACTCCCAGCAGTTGCGCCAGCGACGTCTAGCGACCACAGTACCGGTTCTGCATCTACCGGCGCTTCGACGACTGCGCGCAGCATTCGTTGCCAGGACTTGGTCACGACAGGTATATTTCGGTTACTGTAGGTAATTCCATTAAGGATAGACCAAGGACGATATGAAAGCATATAATTGATTCGGTAATTAAGGATTTAATTTAATGGTTATAAACTTCTTTCGGCTTTTGTTTGTAGATACACCACAAAAAAGGAAGAGAGGTGTGGTGGTTGGATTAAAGACCCAGCAGCTGGTCCGAACTACGGGGGGAAAGATCGTGGTGGAGTATGATGAGTACCACCGCGGCCCGAAGGATCTGGTGGTCCGAAGCCTCCTTTCTAGGGACATAGGAAGTTGTGTCAAGGACGCTGTCCCTACGATGAAGGCCACCTATAGGGAATTGGGCCCCTTGGACCGAGCGATCGTGACCAACTACCTCTCAGTAAGCCCTGTCATTTAATATGTTAAAATATTTTTCTTACTGTTTTTATTTTTGTTATGTTTTGTTACTAATGTGGGTCCGTTGTGTATATCTAGCGACACTACGTGCTCCCACCGGATCATGATGGCTTGTGGGATTATGTTCAGAGAACGGCAACTGAGAGGTACAAGGATTGGAAATCCGATTGCAGACAATATTGGCTGCAGTGGGGGGATGAACTTCCTCTTGAGTTTCTCCATCGTCCGACGCAGTGGGAGTGGTTGTGCACGCACTTCAAGGACCCTGTTCATGCGGTAATCACTCTATCTCTCCCTCTCTCTCTGTTTCAATCTTTTTCATGGTTTATATTAGTTTTTTTTTTTCAATATATAATAGTTGTAAATGTTGTGTTACAGGCCTTATGTATGAAAATGAAGGAGGTCCGAGCGGGTCCAAAAAGGATGAACCACCACTCCGGCCCGACCGCCTTCAGTTACCGGGTGAAGCTGCATGAGAATCAAGGACATCCAGCCCCTTTCGTCCGTGCCATTGAGGATGTCTATGCCAAAGACCCTTTGGGCCGTCCGCACGTGGTGAGACATCCGCTCTTTTTGTTCCATTTCTTGTTTTACAAATGCACCGTATGTATTTTTTATTAACCTTGTTCAATTGTGTGTTATTGTAGGAGGCAATGAAAGAACGTGTGGACGAACTAGTAGGGCAAAGGAGGGAGAAATACCCGGATATTCCCCCTGAAGCGCCTCTCCCCATTGAAGAACAAATCGATGTGATAGCCAGTCGACTTGGGGACAAGAGAGGCACAGACGTCCGAGGGGTGGGAAGGTGCATGCAGCGGGAGCCGAAGAAGAGAGGAGGCGCCCGGCGTATCGAAGTAGACAGCATCGTGGAGGAGCGAGTTAGTGAAGTCAGAGAAGAATTGCTGGCGGACTATAGGGAGAAAGAAGCGCAACTGGCAGAGCGTATACGCCAATCAGAAGAGCGCCACCGCCAGAGAGAAGTAGCCCAAGAAGAGCGCCACCGCCAGAGAGAAGCAGCCCAAGAAGAGCGCTTACGGCAGATGGACGAGAAGATTACGATGCTCTTAGCGCTTCGCCTATCAGGTAGTTCTTCCCAAAATCCTTGACTTCTCGACATGGAGGCAACCACATTTTAGACTATGTTTATTACCTTTTGTTTGTACTTAAAGAACAGTTTATGTAATAGAACAATTGATTTTGGAATGAATGTTTTGTTTTCAAATTTTAGAATGTGTTGGTTTGGGCTGCGCAAGTTATGTTGTTTGTTTTGTAAAAGGGCAAAATACAGAAGCAGCTTCTGTATTGAGTTCTGCAACAACACTTAAGCGACGGGCATAGGTAAATACGTCACCTAGATGCATCTTAAGCGACGAGGAAACACCAAAGTCTGTCGCTTAGGTGAATATTAGGTGACTAACATTTCTATGTCTGTCGTTTAAGATCAATGTAAACTAATTTTTTTTAAAAATTAAATAAATAAATTATTCTTAGGCGACGGTCATCGACAAAATCCGTCGCCTAGATAAATCTTACGCGACACGGAAACTACAAAGTGCGTCGCCTAAGTGAATCTTAGGTTACACACATTTATATGCCCGTCGTTTAAAATCAATATAAAACTATTTTTTAGAAAAGATTAAATAAGTAAATTATGTTTAGGCGACATGCATAGCAAAATACGTCGCCTAGATACATCTTCAGCGACGAAGATTGAACAAAGCGCGTCGCCTATGTGAATCTTAGGTGACACACATTTATATGCTCGTCGTTTAAGATCAATATAAAACTATTTTTTGAAAAAATTAAATAAATAAATTATGTTTAGGCGACATGCATAGCCAAATACGTCCCCTAGATACCTCTTAAGCCACGAGGAAAGACCAAAGTCCGTCGCCTAGGTGAATCTTACGTGACACACATTGATATGCCCGTCGTTTAAGATCAATATAAAACTATTTTTTGGAAAAAATTAATAAATAAATTATGTTTAGGTGACAGGCATATCAAAATAACACTACCAGAAAAAAGGGTTTTCCCGACGAAAAAAAAAAACGGCCGACGAATTAAAATTTTCGTCGGTAATTCTAAGGAATAGCCGATGATTTTATTTTTCGTCGGTGAAAAAAACAAATCGTCGGCCATAGTTTAACCATAGCCGACGAAACTGTTTTTTCGTTGGTATTTTCAAAAAATCGTCGGCTATATTCATATTTCAGTCGACGATTTGTATTTTCGTCAACCTTTCTCCGAAACACTAGCCGACGAAAATTTTTGGAAGTATGGCCGACGAAGTTGACATTTTCGTCAGCTATAAGTCTATATATTTTCAGATCTGGGCAGCAGCTGCTTATTTCAAAAAAAATGAAAAAAAGGGGGAAAAACGGGAGAAAGAGTGAAAAATCTGTGGGTATTGTTGAAATCCGTCCTCTCTTACATTGTGGAGCTACATATAGGTACGTATATGTGTATATATGTTGATTTTGAGTTTTAGTTGAGTTGATTTTGAGTTTTAGTGATTTTGATTTAGTAAGTGATTTTTTGTTTAATTTGTTGTTGTTTTAGTGTTAGAATGTATGTATATATGTTGATTTTGAGTTTTAGTTGAGTTGATTTTGAGTTTTAGTTTAATTATGTATTTTAATTTGTTGTTATTTTAATTAGTGTTAATATATATATATATATATGTTAATTAATAGTTGTTGATAGTGTAATTAACTTAAATAATGGTTGACATATAGTGTAACTTAAATAATGGTTGTTAATGGTATATATATATGAGTTGATGTTGATAATAATATATATTGTAATGTAATTAATTATTAAGGATATATATATATATATATATATATATGTATGTGTTAATTAATTTCTTATTAATTAAAGTTATACATATATATTATTAGAACAAAATACTGGTCACTCCTCCAACTTTCACTGACTCGACAGTTTAGTCCTTAAGGTTTCAATTTCAACAGATCACTCCTCCAACTTTCATTAACTCGACAGTTTAGTCCTTAAGGTTTCAATTTCAACAGATCACTCCTCCTACAACTTCAATTTCAACAGATCACTCCTCCAACTACATATTTTGAAATTGAAACCTTAAGGACTAAACTGTCGAGTTAGTGAATGTTGGAGGAGTGATCTGTTGAAATTGAAACCTTAAGGACTAAACTGTCGAGTCAGTGAAAGTTGGAGGAGTGATATGTTGAAATTGAAACCTTAAGGACTAAACTGTCGAGTCAGTGAAAGTTGGAGGAGTGACCAGTAGTTTGTCCATATTATTATCAGGCTATATATGGATCTGGATAAGAGTTGGATTTCGCTTCCAAGGCATGACCGACGATACACTACAGGAGTTGAGAATTATTTGCAGTTCGTCGAGGAAAATGCAAACGGGAATGAATATCATTATTGCCCGTGCAATAAATGTAAGTGTCGTAGTGATATGTGTCATTTTCCGATTAGGACAGTATGGGAGCACCTAAAGAGTAATGGGTTTTGGCCGAAGTATAAACGTTGGATATATCACGGTGAGCCATCATTAGATGGATCGCATGATCATGGGCAGTTTTTTGTGGCGGGCAGTAGTAGTACATCCAACGATCCAACAATGGCATTCGTCAACGACGTGTTTCCTTTTGAAAGCGGTGTACGTGGGGAACAATATATGCATGACCCAGTGCAGCCCTTCCCACAGGTTGTCAACACTGCTGCCTTCGACAAGTACAACAAACTGATTGCATTGCAACACACCCCTGTGTCTTCAAGTTCTGAGAAGACAGTTCTTGAAAGTGTGATGGAGGTAATGAGGATTAAAGTCGAGACAAAATCGACTATCAGGCAAGTGGATGAATATCTACAGTACACTTCTTCGTTGTTGGAGGAGGGTCATCGTAATCCTACCAATCACCGTAAGGTCCGAAGTATCCTCAAAGATCTAGGGCTTTCCTATATTAAGATCCATGCATGAGCATTTGACTGCGTTCTCTTCTAGGGTAAAGATGCAGAAGGGAATGACCTTGCTAGCTTTGACGCATGTCCGATATGTCAGTCTGACCGATATAAGTTGACGGGAGCAGGCAATAGGAAACCTGTGAAAGTGCTTCGGTATTTTCCGTTGAGAGATAGGCTTGAGCAGTTGTACATGTCAGAAACCACCGCAAAAGCTATGAGATGGCACGGTGAGCGGGACGCGGGAGACGCAGATATCATGACACACATCTCTGACGGAGCGGCTTGGAAGCATATAAACAATGAGTTTCCTCATTTTGCGTCAGATGTCAGAAACGTCAGGCTCGGGCTCTCAACCGACGAGTTCAACCCTTTCGGCACCATTAGTCTTTCATACAGTATATGGCCGGTGGTTTTGGTACCTTACAACCTTCCTCCGTGGATGTGCATGAAGAACGAATATAATATGTTGACGTTGTTGATTCCGGGGCTTGGTTACCCAGGGAAATGTCTCGATGTGTATATGAGACCATTGATTGAAGAGCTTAAGGTATTGTGGGACGTTGGTCATCCCACTTTTGACAAGTACAAGGAGGAGACGTTCCAGATGCATGCCATGGTTATTGGTACCATCAGTGATTTTCCTGCTTATGGGATGTTGTCGGGCAGCGTTGTTAGGGGATACAAGGCTTGTCCAGAGTGCCTCAGCGATTATGGGAGCACCCCTCATTGTAACAAGATATGCAGAATGGGTCATCGTGTGTTCCTTCCGGCGGATCACCACTGGCGTTACGAGTCCGCCGCATTTGATGGAACCGAAGAAGACGGTGGTCCTCCCAGAAGATGGACGGGAAGAGAAATTTTAGCAGTGCTTAATGAGTACGATTTTGGGCCCCTCAGCAATCATCCCGATATTGTAGCGGAAATACCTGAAAGACCTGAGGAGTACAAATTCTGGACACATAAGAACATATTGTGGGAACTCCCGTACTGGTGTGAGTTGCTGATCCGTCACTTCCTAGACGTTATGCACATAGAAAAAAATGTTTCTGAAAGTGTGGTGAGCACAACGCTGAACTTGGAGGGGAAGACGAAAGACGGTCCTAAGGCTCGCACTGATCTGCAAAACATGAATATCAGAAAACAACTATGGTTGAAACAAGGGAAGAGAAAAATGCCTCAAGCTCCTTACACCGTCAAGCCTGAGCATAAATCAGAAATTTTCCATTGGATAAGTCGGGCCAAGTATCCTTCAGGCTTTGCTGGAAATATAGCCAAGTGTGTGAACCGACAATTCAACAATCTTTACGGGTTGAAAAGTCATGACAATCATATCCTGCTACAACGTCTCTTCCCTGTTTTCATTCGACCGTTCCTTCCCCGTCACGTTGTGGAGCCGTTAATAGCGTTGGCAAGATTTTTCCAGAAGGTATGCACACGGAAAGTGAGAAAATTTGACCTCTGGGAAATGCAACAAGACATCGTTCATATCATGTGTAAATTTGAGATGATATTTCCTCCAAATTTTTTCGACATCATGTCTCACCTCATGATCCGTCTTCCGTGGCAGTTGTTGCTTACCGGTCTTGTGCATTTCACTTGGATGTATCCGATGGAAAGGTACGTATTTTACACCTTATGTTAATTTCCTCATCAATATATGTGATTTAGTATTAATGTATTATCATAACACTTTAAAAACTTCATTTATAGGCAACTTGGACAATACAGTGATTTTGCCCAAAACATATCCGCACCTGAAGGATGTATAGCTGAAGCATATATTGCACACGAGTGCGTCACCTACATGAAGCTGTATTTAGGAGCGTTACAGGAAAGTATACCGGAAGATGTACCTTCACAGTTCAATCCTTCCATACTCTCCGACGATGTTGTACTCGGTGGAAACATGTCAGTTTCCTACAAGTTGAAAGATTATGAGGTAGCCATTGCACATTGGTGGGTACTAATTAACTGTTTAGAAGTTCAGTTTTGGAAGAACATGCATCTAAACTGTGAACAAGTAGAAGGTGATCTCGATTACCACAACCAGACATTCGCAGAGTATTTCGGCCGCTGGGTACGTAACTTTAACATTATTCTATACGTATTTATATATTATTGTGTATAATTATTAATATTTATAGTTGATTCTGATGGTTGCATATGGACCTCATTAAAAATGATAATCACCCAAATTAGTCGCACGAACTCAGACTGCTAGCGATGAAGCCGGTCTATTCAAAAGTTTATGCGACGTGCAAGGTGAATGGTGTGTTATTTCGATGTGAAGACAGAGACGTCAGACTGAAAACACAAAATTCAGGGGTTATGGCACATGGTGGGGATGATGGAGTTGACTATTACGGTGTTCTCCATTCAGTTGTGGAACTGCATTATGGGGAAGGCATGAAAGTGCACCTTTTCAAGTGTAGATGGTTTGACACACAGCCGCAGAGCATGAAAACCGATCAATACGGCATAAGTTCTGTGAACACTAGTCATCATGGTATGAGGATGACCCGTTCGTTTTAGCCACATGGGTGAAACAAGTGTTTTATTTTGATGATCTCGCCAAGGGTGACCCGTGGAAAGTAGTCAACACTATCCACCATCGCAACATTTACCGGGCGTCTACACTTGGAGTGGCTGAAGAGAACGAGGAAGGGGGCACCGCGTATCAAGAGCCCAACTCAAACGGTATTCCTGACTCCTCTTTTATTCGCCTAGACACGCCGGTGCGAATTCGACGTGAAGAGCCACTGCTTGTTGATGTTGATCCAAATGAAGAAACTAACGAGGACTCTAATGGTGAGGAAAGACATAGATTACCCCTATCGAGCAATTCAGAAACCGAAGAAGACTCATCCGATGATTCCGATTACAATCCGCCGGATTAAGTAATTTAGATGATGTAATCCTTTCATTTGTAATCTCAAAATTTCTAATGAACGGGCGTGGGGATGAGCCTCCCAGCTAGGCTGGGTTCCAAACCCCTTAAAAAAAAAATTTGAAATATGTTGACTGCTGGGTTTCTGTTTTCTTGATGTTCAATTTAAGTTATATATGAACAGGAAATAGGAATACGAGAAGTGTAATCCTACTGATTTTTTTACCTTTTTCATATAATGGCTGACGAAAAATACGTTATTTCGTCGGCTATACTCATCATAGCCGACGAAACATTTGTTATTTCGTCGGATATACTATAATAGCCGACGAAAAATACATTATTTCGTCGGCTATAACTACATTGGAAAATACATATTTTATTTCAGACAGAAAAAGACAAAAGAATAGGCGACGACTACGAGTCTCTCGTCGGCTATGATTTAAAAGAAAAAACAAAAAATGACCATATTCCATTTTCTATCACTAACGATAAACCATTGCTTCATCCTTCAAATGGAAAAATGTTATGAAATAAGATATGCCCGAAATAATGAAATACGTCTACGGTTGAAAAATGACAAGATTCTGATATAATCTGAGTGGCAAAAGATGCGGTCAACGGGTTTATTCCTTCGTTTTCCTATGGGTAGCTTGACGTTCGTTAAATCAATTTTGTAAAAATTTTATACGATTAGTTGCATCTCATCGATTTGAAACTATTATCTGTTGAAGGTCAGGCCAAAAAACTTCATTTAGACAGGGCAATTACTATTTCTAAGCGTTTAAATGGTTGACTCACCCGGTTGACCGTCCCGATGGAGCCTTTAACGTTGTCAGATGTAGTTGGATTTTTTTTCATACATGTATTTAATCTTAACGGTGCTATCTGACAGTTGGAATAGATTTTATAAACTTTTAGATTCAAAATCAGAACATATGCACTAATGTTCCTTAACTTGTTTACTAAGTGTTTAAGTGAATGTATAGTTTCAAATAGTTACTATACGTAGACTCTTCAAATGCAAAAATGTTGTGAAATAAGAGATGACCGAAATAATGAAATACGTCTACGGTTGAAAAATGACAAGATTCCGATAAACTCTGTGTGTCGAATGTTGCGGTTAACTGTTTTTTACTTCCGTTTTCCTATGGGTAGACTGACGTTCATTAAATCAATTTTGTAAAAATTTTATACGATTAGTTGCGTCTCATTAATTTGAAACTATTATCTGTTGAAGGTGAGGCCAGAAACCGTCGTTTAACTAGACTAATTTCCGTTTTTAAGCGTTTAGAGGTATGACTTAGTGGTTTGACCAACATTTTAGCCGACGAAAATTATATGTCGTCGGCTAAACTCTTGCGATCCGCGCCTTTTTATTGTCCGCCGTTGGATGGCTCAGATCCAACGGCTGCTGATTTTCCAAAGCATAGCCGACGAAATATTTTAATTCGTCGGCTATGCTTTAAGTTTAGCCGACGAAAATTATATTTTCGTCGGCTAAACTCTTGCGATCCGCGCCTTTTTATTGTCCGCCGTTGGATGGCTCAGATCAGACGGCTGCTGATTTTCCAAAGTATAGCCGACGATGTTCATAGAATAGCCGACGAAATCTTTTAATTCGTCGTCTATTCTCTCTGCTATAAAAGCAGACAGACCGCAACAGCCCGACTTTTTCAACCCTAAATCCGCAAAAACTCCTCTTCCGCTCCTCAAATCGGTCGTGCGTCTCCTCCATTCCGAACGAGTCGTCCTCCTCCTCCTCAAATCGTCCAAAACAGATCCGATCCCTAAACCCTAAATCCGGCTCCTCCCCCGACCGTCCTCCTTCTCCTCCGGCCACCTCCTCCTCCTTCCCCTCCTCCTCCTCCGCCAAAACAGGTCCGAAGGTTTTTTGGTTTTTTTTTTTTTTTCAATTTAGTTTAATTTTATAATTTAGGTATATAAATTGTTATATATTTAATTTTAATTATATAAGTTGTTATATATTTGTTAATAAATTTAATTTTAACAAATTGTTATATATTTGTTATATATTTAATTTTAATTATATAAATTGTTATATAATAAATTGTTATATATTTGTTAATAAATTTAATTGTTATATATTTGTTATGCTTTAGGTATATAAATTGTTATATATTTAATTTTAATTATATAAATTGTTATATATAAATTGTTAAATTAATTATATACATAAATTGTTATTTGTATTTATATATATGTTAATAATGAAATATAGTTATATTTGTATATAAATAGTTATATTTAGGTTAATGGTTAGTATTATTTAAAATTAGTTAAAATTTAAATATTAATTTGTTAGTATGTTTTAAAATATGTTAGTATTATTGGTTATTATATTAATTAGAATTTGTTATTTAATGTAATATAATTTAATATTAATTAATGTATTAATGTCTCAAGCTCCAGATAGCCGATGCACTCAGACAGTTATTCGGAGGCCGTCGTTCTTCCAGATCTAGGGGTTCTGGAAGTTCTGCCGATTCCGCAGACTCCGACAGGACCCTTAGCCAGCCTGAGAGGACCACCAGCCAGCCGCGGAGGAATTTGGATTCATCCCAGCCGCGGAGGACTGTGGATTCATCCCAGCCGCGGAGGAGTGTGAGTTCTCGGCACCAGACCCTTCTCCAGGCGGAGCGGCCGTCGAGCAGTTCACGTCCCCCTCTTGGGCCAGATGCTCCGAGGTTCAGTAGGCAACTATTTCAGGACGAGATAGCTCCAGACGTTCCTCAGATCCGTATGCCTGAGGTTCATCGGGAGCCGATGACGAGTCCGGCGACGTCTGCTGCTGACTCGACTGAGGGGCCTACTCTCCAAAATTAGCTCTACCTCCCGTACAACATTCCTGCGATACCCGAAGTCGACTTTTGTGGTGTGCTCATATGGCCTGATATGCCTCAATACGTGAGTGTTGCGGAGGCATACCATCAGGAGCCATTTGAGAGACCTGACCTCCTGATTTCGGCGAGGAGAAAAGGAAAGTCGACAGACGGGTCATCCAGTTCAGGTAACATTTGATTTTATTAATTAAATGTTTTATTAAAATTAAAGCACTAATATTTAATTTTATTAACCAATCGTCGTTTATGTGAAAGGGACAGCCGCTAGCAGTTGAACGAGGAATACGAGAGGTGTCATATGTTTTGACACGCTCAGGAGAACTGTTGAGAGCAGGGGGAGGATCCAGATCAACGAACCCCCTAATCAGGAGGTTCAGGGGAAAAAAACGCCGCGATTACACGGGTTGCGTGGGGGCACTGATTAGGGATAGAGTCCCTATGTTGTGGACACGGTGGGCTGATGTGCCGGAAGAGATCAAGAGGGAGGTCAACAACGCGGCGTCGGTGAGTAATTTAAAAAATTTAATTTCTTTATCGTAATATTTAATAATTTTCGGTATTGTTATAATTTTAAAACTAATAAAATATTATCTTTCAGGCATACTTCGAGATTGCCGAACACAAGCAGGATTGGGCGGGCGCGATATAGAACTCGAGGTACGTTGGGAATTCCTCATCTTATAATTTGAAATATTTTATGATATTAATAATATTTCTAATGCACTTTTGTTTTTTCCGTAGGTTCAAAGAGTGGAAGAACGAGCTCCGTACCCACTTTACCGAATACGACAACCGTGGTCGTATGGGTACTCCAAGAGAGTTCATGTTCAGGGAGTACGAGTGGCGTTGGTTGAAGACAGTAGACTTCAACAACGTACCCACTTATGCAGGTAAATATTAAACTTAACTATAAATGTTTATTTTGTTAAAATTTTAATTATTAGTTTAATTATTTTATAATTATTACACTAATATTTTTTTATGCATTTTTGTAATATTTTATTATTTGTTTGAAGGAACGGTATCCGATAAACTTTGCGAACCGCCGCCGTAACACAACCCCCCATCATGGTGGTTCTAGGCCATTTGAAAAAATATCAGGAGGAGGCGCTTAGAGATCATCATGATACCAACCCGTACGTGGAGACGTTCAAGAAGGCTTATCCACAAGCGACAGAACAGCTCGTAAGTCGTTGATTACGATTTTAAAATTTTAATTATTAATTTTACTTAATTATATATTTGTTAGCATATTAATTTTTTTTTCCCGTTCAATTAGGAGATGGTGAACCGGGCCGAAGAAGAAGTGTATGAGCAAGTAGTTCGGGAGACACAACCGAACATTTCAGAGGCAGATCTGCAAGAAGCTCTGCGCCAGGTCGACCGATCGAATGTCCAAACGGCAGCGAGGATGATCGACGCAGCCTTCCCAGACCGATCAAACCAATACTACTGCCGGGGTTTGGGAAGTTCTGGAATAGGGCTCCTGAAGACCACTAAGGGAGGTCAAAAGAAGGGAGGCGGGGACAGCCAACAGATGAGGGGGGAAGTGCAGAGATTGGCCGCAAGATTGGCGGCCGAGTCCCAGAGATCACAGGAGCAACACCGCAGAACACAGCAGTATCATTTGGATATGTCCAGTTGGTATGCTGAATGCGAGTGAATTCGGCGACACAACTACGCCGGCCAACAAAACTGGTGGTATGATATGTTCGCGGCACAGCAACAAAGCCTTGAACCCGCGCCCCCGTTTCAGCCGTTAATTGAGCCTCCAATGCCTCAACCTCCCGAGTTCGTTCAGCATGATGACGAGCATGATGGAGAGCAGGATGTTGGGGATGACGTGGTGGACTTTAGTGTTTTAGGTGATGATTAGGGTTATATTTTATGTATATTGGAATAAATTAAATAATAAGTCATTTAGACGTATTTCTTGTTGGTGTAAATGCATGGATTGTCATTGTGAATTGCAGGTTGCTTGGAATGGTAATTTAGAAATTAATTTAATTTTTTTTCTCCAAAATGTAAGAATAGCCGACGATATTGGCATTATTTCGTAGGCTATAAGTGATATAGCCGACGAAATTTACCACATTTCGTCGGCTATAAATTTTATAACCGACGAAAATGACATTATTTCGTCGGCTATAACTAATTAATGCCTATTAAAATATTAATATATTCCGACGAAATAACCGACGAAATAGATGAAATCGTCGGCTATATTTCATAACAAATAGCCGACGAATTTCGTCGGCTATAGTTTACGATATCGTCGGCCATACTCGAAAATATCCGACGAATTTCGTCGGATATTTTGCCCAGGTTTGGTCGACAAAATGAATTTTCGTCGGTAATATCGTCGGCCATACTCGAAAATAGCCGACGATTTTGTTATTTTCGTCAGCCATTGGTTTTACCGACGCCGTTTTATCGACGAATTATAGCCGACGAGAGTTTCGTCGGCAGAAGGAATAGCCGACGAAAATTTGGCATAGTCGACGAAATTTTTTTCGTCGGCTATTCTGTCCGATCTGGTAGTGAACATGGATAAGATTTGTGAAAAGTCACCTAGTGCATGGGATTGGTTGGAAAAGAGACCGGCTGAACACTATAGCAGGTCTCACTTTAGGATTGAGCACAAGTGTGACATTTTATTAAACAATCATTGTGAAGCCCTCAACTCCAAGCTACTTGAAGAAAGAAAAATGTCCATTTTAGGGTTTTGGGAAGAACTAAGGCTGAACTTAACGAAAAGATTGGCTAATAAGAGATGTGCAGGTTCAAGATGGAAGTGCAAAATTGGTCCTAGGATTGAAGAGCAGTTTAAGAAGAATGCAGAAAAAAGTCATGATTATACTCTTGCGGAGTCATCGAATAAGAGATTTCAGGTGAAAGGGAATGGGACGACTTGTGCTTCTGGTGTGAGTTCCATACATGATGTGAACCTTTCTACAAAGACTTTCACATGTAGGAGGTGGGATCTTTGTGGATTGGCCTGTCCACATGCAATAGCATACATTTTTTCAAAAGGTTACAATCCTGAAGATTTTGTTGATGAGTGTTACTCTTAAAAGAAGTATATGGAAGCTTATGGACTGGCTATCAACCTAATTCCAGGAGTTGTTGAATGGGAAGTGATTGAGAAACATATTATGCCTCCAAGATTTACTAGAGGACCTGGCAGGCCAAAATTGTCAAGAAATAAGGAACCAGGTTTGTTGTTTATTACTTTATTATGCATTTGTAATTTGAGATTGGCCGCAAGATTGGCGGCCAAGTCCCAGAGATCACAGGAGCAACACCGCAGAACACAGCAGTATCATTTGGATATGTCCAGTTGGTATGTTGAATGCGAGAGAATTCGGCGACACAACTACGCTGGCCAACAAAACTGGTGGAATGATATGTTCGCGGCACAACAACAAAGCCTTGAACCCCCGCCCCCGTTTCAGCCGTTAGTTGAACCTCCAATGCCTCAACCTCCCGAGTTCGTTCAGCAGGATGACGAGCAAGATGGAGAGCAGGATGCTGGGGATGACGTGGTGGACTTTAGTGCTTTAGGTGATGATTAGGGTTATATTTTATGTATATTGGAACAAATTAAATAATAAGTCATTTAGACGTGTTTCTTGTTGGTGTAAATGCATGGATTGTCATTGTGAATTGCAGGTTGCTTGGAATGGTAATTTAGAAATTAATTTAATTTTTTTTCCCCAAAATGTAAGAATAGCCGACGATATTGGCATTATTTCGTCGGCTATAACTTTTATAACCGACGAAAATGACATTATTTCGTCGGCTATAACTAATTAATGCCTATTAAAATATTAATATATTCCGACGAAATAGATGAAATCGTCGGCTATATTTCATAACAAATAGCCGACGAATTTCGTCGGCTATAGTTTACGATATCGTCGGCCATACTGGAAAATATCCGACGAATTTCGTCGGCTATTTTGCCCAGGTTTGGTCGACAAAATGAATTTTCGTCGGTAATATCGTCGGCCATACTCGAAAATAGCCGACGATTTTGTTATTTTCGTCGGCCATCAGTTTTACCGACGCCTTTTTATCTACGAATTATAGCCGACGAAAGTTTCGTCGGCAGAAGGAATAGCCGACGAAAATTTGGCATAGTCGACGAAATTTTTTTCGTCGGCTATTCTGTCCGATCTGGTAGTGTAAGTCACCTAGATACATCTTCAGCGACGAAGAATGACCACAGCGCGTCGCCTAGGTGAATCTTACGCGACACACATTGATATGCCCGTCGTTTATGATCAATATGAAACTATTTTTTGAAAAAATTAAATAAATAAATTATGTTTAGGCGACATGCATAGCAAAATACGTCGCCTAGATACCTCTTACGCGACGAGGAAAGACCAAAGTCCGTCGCCTAGGTGAATCTTAGGTGACACACATTGATATGCCCGTCGTTTAAGATCAATATAAAACTATTTTTTGAAAAAAATTAATAAAAAAATTATACTTAGGCAACGAACACAGCATTTTTAAGCGACCCCAAATGAATATATGTTAGTCGCCTAGGTATTTCATTTTTAGGCGACACGTTATAAAGTTAGTCGCCTAAAGTTACACTTAGGTGACTGACAATGCAAAATGCGTCGCGTAAGAACTTAGGCGACACGACTTAGGCGACGTCACTTAGGCGACAAATTTCGTCTTTTAGGCGACAGTTTATGTCCGTCGCCTTAATACTTGTTTGGCGTAGTGTTAATTCCCTTGTGTTATTAATCAAAAATATATCACACTATGAGAAAACTGAATGGAAAACGAAAGCAAAAAGAATAAAGCTTAACCCCAAGGTAGTCGATCATAAAAGAATAGTCTCACCTTGTGATAGTTTCGCAATTATGAGCCATTTTGGATGATAGAAGAACTTGACTTCATTAGATGAAAACCTAATTTAGATTCCTCTACACTCTAACTGACCCGAGAAGGGGAAAAAAAAAGTAAAGGCTTACCTTTTTATTTGTCAATTGAAGTATGTATGATGAGTAGTAAGTGATGATTCAAAGCCAAAGAGGAGAACGTCTTTTGCAGTTTTGCTTGAAGGAGACGTCTTTTGCTCGGTCTAGAGGATGCGGGAGTTGCAGTTTTGGACTGGAGAATCAGTTTTGAACTTTTGATAGATTAGAGATCGTGCAACTGCTCGTAGATTACTCTTTTGTCCTTATTTCACCTATATCAAGTAGGCCTCATCATGGGCCGGGCCGGGCCAAGCCCTACCCTAAAATTTAGGGCTTAGGGTAGGGTCGGGCCGGACTTTGACTAAGTCAACATAGCTTAGGGCCGGGTCGGGCTAGGGCTTTGATATGTAAACCCTTACCCGCCCTTAAGGCCATTCTATTAGGGCTAACAGGGCCGGGCCGGGCCGGCCCTTTAAAATAGGGTCGGGTTGGGCTTTTAGGGCCGGATATGAAATAGAAGTCAAATTTTATAAAAGAAGTCAAATTTTGAAAAACGCTATGAAATAGAATTTTATCTTTATGATGAAATACGGTGATGGTAAAAAAATCACTTAAATCCGACAAAATTATAGCCCCGATCGATGCGGTCAACCTTATTTAAACTTATCTCTCTCTATGTGAAGTCATAGTATCGGGAGTAAACGTTCCCAAATTTTTACATGGATGATTACGTCTCATCTATTTGAGAGTTTAATGTTTGGAAGAGTCGACGAAACAAGTTCATCTAAAGGTACGTAATAACGTTTTCGTGTGATAAGTTTTATGAAAATATGGTTGACTGTTTCGATCGAGCATCGAACGTTTACGAAACGAGTTGATTTTTATATTCTAGTCATATTTGACTATAACGATCATATCAGACGGTCAAAAATTTTATTTTTTGAATTTAGACATTATAATGACAACATACTTACTAATGCGGTATAACTTGATTGGTAGATTATACTCAAGTGTACAACTTTTTGAAACAACTATATACAAGAAGTCAAATTTTGAAAAACGCTATGAAATAACATTTGATCTTTATGATGAAATACGGTGATGGTAAAAAAATCACTTACATCCGACAAAGTTAGAGCCCCGATCGATGCGGTCAACCTTATTTAAGCTTATATCTCTCTATGGGGAGCCATAGTATCGGGAGGTAAACGTTCCTACATTTTTACATGGATGATTACGTTTCATCTATTTGAGAGTTTAATGTTTGAAAGAGTCGACGAAACAAGGTTATCTATAGGTACGTAATAGCGTTTTCGTATGATAAGTTTTATGAAAATATGGTTGACCGTTTTGATTGAGCATCGAACATTCACGAAACGAGTTGATTTTTATACTCTACTCATATTTGACTATAACAATCATATCGGTCAAAATTTTCTTTTTGTGAATTTAGACATTATAATGACAACATGCTTACTAATGCGGTATAAGTTGATTAACAGATTATACTCAAGTATACAACTTTTTGAAACAACTATATAAAAGAAGTCAAATTTTGAAAAACGCTATGAAATAGCATTTGATCGTTATGATGAAATATGGTGATGGTAAAAAAATCACTTAAATCTGACAAAATTAGAGCCAACTTTTGTATGGTGATTGGTAGATTATACTCAAGTGTACAACTTTTTGAAACAACTATATAAAAGAAGTCAAGTTTTGAAAAACGCTATGAGATAACATTTGATCTTTATGATGAAATATGGTGATGGTAAAAAAATCACTTACATCCGACAAAGTTAGAGCCTCGATCGATGCGGTCAACCTTATTTAAACTTATCTCTCTCTATGGGGAGCCATAATATCGGGAGGTAAACGTTTCCAAATTTTTACATGGATGATTAGGTCTCATCTATTTGAGAGGTTAATGTTTGGAAGAGTCGACAAAACAAGGTCATCTAAAGGTACGTAATAGCGTTTTCGTGTGATAAGTTTTATGAAAATATGGTTGACCGTTTCGATCGAGCATCGAACGTTCACGAAACGAGTTGATTTTCATACTCTACTCATATTTGACTATAACGATTATATCAGAAGGTCAAAATTTTCATTTTGTGAATTTAGACATTATAATGACAACATGCTTACTAATGCGGTATAACTAGGGGTCGTCAACGGGCCGGGCCGGCCCAGCCCGGCCCATTCATGACGGGCTTGGAGCGGGCCGGGCCGGGCTTTACAATATATTTTAAAAATAGCGGGCCGGGCCGGGCCGGGCTTTTTTAGAAATTCTAGGATCCAAGCCCATCCATATAAGGCGGGCTTGGCGGGCTTTTGCGGGCCGGGCCGAATAGCCCTCGACGGGCCGGGCCGGGTTGGGCTTTAATTAAAATAAATAAATATACAGAAATTATTTTTTAAAAAGGGTTTGGAACCCGGCATCACCGGGAGGCTCATCCCCACGCCTGTATGTATATATATATATATATTTAAATACAATCATAACAAATACATCATAACAAATAAAATCATAATACAATCATAACAATTATGGCTGTGATATGATGATTATAGTTGGAGATTCGATGAAAGCACTTGTGATGCAACTTCTCTTGATACCTACACATTTAAATAAATATTAGAAATGAAAACAGTAGAAGCAACAAACCATAAAGATAAAGTCATAATTCATAAACACATGTACGGATCAATAGATGTACCTCTTCAGAAGACTCATCTCCAGAATTATTTTCAGCTTCATCTTCACTATCGCCCATCCAATCTGGTCGTGCTGCCCTAATAAGCCTCCTTTCTTCCGCTAGCTGCGTTTCACGATGAGCCTCTTGCATCCTTTCTTTTGCTAAACTCCAATCTTTCAAGCAAATCAATGCCTCTATTGTATTTGGACTCAAGTTGGCCCGTCTCTCGGATACAATTCTTCCTTCTGCACTAAAACATGACTCGGAAGCTACTGTGGACGCTGGAATTGTTAGCAGATCTCTAGCCAAAAGAGAAAGTACAGGGTATAACGGTGAATTTGATTTCCACCAAGATAAAACACTAAATTGATTATCATCATCAACCTCAATAGTTGGTAAATCATAATACATTTGTAAATCAGAACAAGTGGCAGAGGAAGTATATGAAGATGATACCTTTGCAGCCTTCAATCTTTCCATTGAATTACCAATAATAGGCAATGCTATTGAACCAGGAGCTATGCTAAAGGATGAAGAACCTAAATCTTCAGAATGCCTAGGTGGTAGTGGTACATTAGATGGTATTTTCCTCTTGTATGTGTCATAAAGATGTTGCAAATCAGTTTTTAATGACAACAGTTTTGAATCAATCTCAAGCTGATGAATACCCATGCATTTAAACCATACCCCAATACCAAAGAGCTTAAATCTAGGATCCATAATTGTAGCAAAACAAAAGGCTTTAGGAAATGTACCCCAATACTTTTCAAATTTCTCCTTCATTACAGCCAATGCATCCTTAAAGACATGAAATCCAGAATATGCAGTAAATGCTGAATGAATATCAACCAAGCAATTAATAACACGACAAGATGTAGGGTAATAGACACCAGAGAATATCTTAGTAGAAGATGCAAAAATCTCTAAAAAACCATTAACTAACTGAGCAATTGACCAATCTTGTTCAGATGGAACATCTAAGTTGCAAGACCGTGATTCATTTATCTTTTGAGCATACCTATTCAATGGCCCTTTATACTTTATAGCAACTTCTAACAACTCATAAGTGGAATTCCATCTATGAGGCACATCATTGTCAATATTTTTCTTAGGCAAATCAAAATCTTTACAACAACGCACCCACAATTCATGTCTCTTATTAGAAGAATTCATACTTCTAACAACATTGATAATTTTATCAATAGAGGGACCTAAAATATGTAAACCATCTTGCACAATCAAATTTAAAACATGAGCACAACAACGTACATGAAACAACTTCTTAAGCTCAGCCTCAATCATAAGAAAATCTGGAAGAATTCCAGCAACCACATCATTATTCGAAGCATTGTCTAAAGAGATGGAAAAGATTTTCTCATGAATACGCCAAGACAACAATTCTTCATAAATATGATTTGCAAGGGACTCTCCCGTGTGAGGGTACTCAATCATTTTAAAGCATATTATTCTTTTATTTAAAGACCAAGTACCATCAATAAAATGGGCAGTGAGTGACATGTAACCCATTTTCTGACGTGATGACCAAATATCAGAAGTCAAACAAATTTTCCCATCAAACCTTTCAAAAAAACTCAAAAGATCAGTTTTGCCTTTGTTAAACTTTTTCATCACATCTCTTTTACATGTTGAGGCAGAAATTCCTCTATATTCAGGACAAAATGATCGGCTAATCATTCCTTTGAAATCATGTTTTTCAACAAAAGTAAAAGGCAGTTCAGCTCTAATAACATAATCAACAAGTTCCTTGCGTGCAACAGTCTTATCATATGCAAATTGAGTTATATTTCCAGAAGTATTAACACCTATCTTAAGCTGCCCTTTCTCATGAACTCCTAAATGCCTTCTTAAATGGCTAGTACCAGAACCAGGACCACCCTTAAGCATAGTGTTACAAATAACACATCTACTTTTTGGTACTAATTTTCCATGATCATTATATTGAATCCTTTCAAAAAATTCCCAAACATTACTAGTAAATTTAGACTTCTTAGAAGAAGCTGAAATAGATGAATCTTCAATTTCATCAACATTAATGAGATCCATCTCAATCAAGATGAAAACAGAAAAAAGGTGTAGATATTACTTGATTTCAGACCGAGACGATACTGCCAAATTGGGTACCAAACGAGTTCCAGTTATGTTAGTCTGTGCTCGCAATCACGTCTTATCTCCATCCCTATCAAGAAGAAAAAGCTTGGATTCAGGACCAAAACAGGATAACAAGAACAACCCAAGTTCCATGCTTTTGGTAGAAGAGGAATAAGAATTGAATATTACCATCAATTATATATGCTCAGACGAGCTTGAGTTGGAGGGAGACACGGTTCTGCTGGGCGAGAGAGTCGTAGCCGCAGGGAAGTTGAAGGTGGGGTGGGTGACGCAGCCGCGGAGGAGCTTGGTCGCGGAGGAGCTTGAGTTGGTGGGAGAGGCGGTTCTTCTGCTTGGGAGTAGACCGAGTAGTGGGATTGACGGCAGACAGAAGAGAAAGGAGAAGCATATAAGTGTGAGGTTGGTAGTAGTGAGGTTGGGAGTAGTGGGATTGACGGCAGACAGAAGAGAAAGGAGAACTGGAGAAGCATCAAGCATATAAGTGAGGTATATATAGTGGTAGGCTGGTAGCTTAGGGTTTCATTTATGGGCCGGGCTTTTGAAAAGAAGAGAAACTGAGAAAGCATCAAGGCTGAAGCCATCAAACCCTAATTTATCACATCTCTTTTAACGGGCTTTACGGGCCGGGCTTGACGGGCTTTTGATGGAGCGGGCTTGACGGGCTTTTGCGGGCCGGGCCTACGGGCCGGGCCGAGTTTCTAACCCCTAAATTAAGCCCGGCCCTCTACCCACCGGGCCCGGGCTTAAGCGGGCTTTTAGACGGGCCGGGCCGGGCTTGAAGCCCATCGGGCTTGCGGGCCTCCATCGGCCCACTTGATCCGCGGGCTTAATGATGAGGCCTAGGTATAACTTGATTAATAGATTATACTCAACTATACAACTTTTTGAAACAACTATATAAAAGAATTCAAATTTTGAAAAACACTATGAAATAGCATTTGATCGTTATGATGAAATATGGTGATGGTAAAAAAATCACTTAAATCCGACAAACTTACAGCCCCAAATCGCTTAGTGAAGACATTTGTATGTATTATGTAATATAAAATAGTTAAAATTTTAGGGTAAGGCCGGACCGGGCTTTTAGGACCGGGTAGGGCTTTGCCGTAAAGGGCTCAATAGGGCCGGGCCGTAGGGTAGGGCCGGGTTTAATTTGCTCGACCCTCACCCTACCCTACTCAAAAAAGGCTAGGGCCGACCCGCCCTACTGGAGGGCCGGGCCGGACTTCGGCCCTATAGGGTAGGGCGGGCTTTAGGGCGCCCCAAATGATGAGGCCTATTATCAAGTTTTTGTAGACTAATATAAACCGTGGGCTTTTCAGGTAGTTCAAAAATTTAACCATCCTCATTTCCTTCTGATTTTTAACAGAGATAGAGATACTGCAATCAAATTGGCAATCATCATTATTATGGTGTGTTTGGAAATCCATGGCAATTTATAATTGATGGCATCTTGAATTCCATCAATTGTCAATTCTATTGTTTGGTTATATTTATATGGAATTTGAAATGTGTTATAGATTAAGAAAGTTTTTAAAACATTAATAAAAAATAAAAAGTCTTATTTTAGAAAGATAATTGAACACTGCAAAGGAATTTGTAAATGACACATATTTTGTGAGGAATTCAAGAGAGGAATTTAAATAATGAATTCCTTCGTTTTTTTTTCCACATAAATTTAGAATTTCCTATTTAATAATATCAAACGACTGAATTGGCTTTTAGAAATTATGAAATTCTCATTTTTAATTAAATTTCTCCTGATTTTCCCTCATCCAAACACACTCTCAAAGAAAAAGGAATCTACCCGGATCGAGCCTTTCAGTTTTTTTTTTTTCTTTAAACCATTTGAAGTCTTTATACTTCAAATTTCCAGAAATTATCTTTCTGGACAGTGAAAGCATCCAGCATTGAATCGAAGAGCCTATATTAATTATGATCACCTGATAGCCTAATACAGTACTTTTAGGGATAAATACAAGATCATCTTGCCATTCAAATTTGAAATTCTTTTGGTGATAGAGATTGGGGAAGAGATAAAGAAAAGACAATGCGACAAATAGTTTTAAGATTCATTCATTCTTCATCGAGGCTTCCAAATTCAAATCCAGTTAGTTTTTGAGACGGGAAAAAACGATGGATTCATGAATTTTCCGAGGGAGTTGACGAACTAAACGGCAGCCTAACGTTGTTATCGAATGCCAGCGGACGTGGCGTTCGCTTGATCATTAGATTACTTAGATGATCAGGATTTAATGAAATTCACAAAAACTGCAGGCTTCTCACTACAGAGGAGCCCGAAATATATCCAACCACTGAAGTACCTAAGGTTGAGTCAAGAATTGAACTTGATTAAGACCACAAGGCCACATCTCGGTTTCGCTCATGATTTTCTATTCTTCTCAATCCCATTCTCAATACCAATCCCAATCCGTCGCCCTTCGAGCACTCCGGCCACAGCGGAAGAGGCGTTCTTCATCATCCTCGACAGGCTGCCCCTGGTACTTTTGGTTGAGAGAGGGTTGTGTTGTATGTGTGAGCCACGGGAATTGATGATGAGGAGCAGGAAGCCAACGCTTGCTGTCAATTGCGGCTCGCCAACAAGGGCTTACATCACGACAATTCAGATAATCTGACAGGGGCAGTCGCTGCAGAATCATTAGCATGACGTCATCTAGGAGTTCCTCGAATCAACGTCCTCGATCCTCCCACTTCTGAGTTATATGGTTTTCTAGAGAAGAATGCTTCCGACTTGCGACGTATCAAATCACGAGACCATTTCAACTTTCTTCAGAGGCTTCGTCTACTGGAAGTCTTCATCACCGAATTCACTAAAACAAGAAGAGTTTGCGCTCAGTTTTAACGAACGGGTGAACCGGATCACTCAATATATGTAGGGTTAAGAAGAAACATGCATATATATGTGGAATTTCAAAGGGTTAAAATCTACGAAATCTTGTGGGATGGGACTACTCTTGGAATCTAGACTCCATATATATATAGGCATAATAGCCAAAATGCACCCTAAATTTGGTTCAAATTGTCAATTTGCACCCGGAACTTGTAATTACGAAATTTTATCTCCACAACTTATCAAAAACTGCTGATGTGCACCTCATCCATCAAATCTAATAGTTTTCATCCAATTAAGAGTCACATGTCTTGCACATGAAGGATATTTTCATTTTTTATATTTATTTCATTTTATTAATAAAAATATTCAAGAAATTTATTTTTGTACAATATTTTCTACAATTATATCATTGTATTTGTGACCTAAAAACTACTTCTGTTTAGATATTTGAGTTCTTAAGTCTTAGACAAATTATATCATGTTGTTGTAGGAAGGTTATTTCCGTAACTTTCTGGATGTGTCTTGACCTAATTAGACTAGTATAGTTGATTCTGTAATAGATAAGGAATCCCTGATTTATCGGGATACTTATTGTAATGCCTATATAAATGTCTCTCTATCAATCAATAAAACATAAGTTCTCCCTATTATCTTTTCTCCTTGAACACGTTATCAGCACGTAATCTCCCTGAGTCCTAGAAAAACCCTGATAACTTTTTCCTCCTCTTCCATCCATTCCGTCGGCCGCACCTCCCTTCTCGGGACCCGTGTGACTCCTTCTCGGTCTCTCCTAGGCCGCAGCCCCCCACCCCCCCCTACGGCCGCCTGCTTATTCACCCGCTCGCACACTCGCCTGCTCGCTAGCCAGCCCGCTAGCTCGCCCGCCCGCTTACTCGCCCTCCCGCTCGCTCGCTCGCTCGGCAGTCACGCTCATTCCTTTGGCCGCCAGCACGTTCGCTCGCTAGCCTACTCGCTCGCCAGCCCGCTCGCTCGCCCGCCCGCTCACTCCCTCGACCTCACGCCCATTCGCTCGGCCGCCACGCTTATTGGCTTGGCCGCCAACACATTCGCTCGCCATCAAATTTTCAAGATAGCTCATCCAGCTTACTCGAGCAAGCAGAGACTCGAGAATTAGACAAGAGTCGAAGAACAAGCTTTACGCACTCGATCTTTTGATCAATTTCAAAAGGTAACAATTTTCTAAAAGTTCATGCTTTTGAACTATAGATATATTATATCGGGCACTATTAGCCTTTCTTCTACTCCTATTCCGGCCATTCTTAAATCGCCGATGAGACTTAGAATGGGGAATTCATCACCCCTACGGTCGCAGTTTTAAGTGATGGTCCTGGGGGAATCACGTTTGAAAGGGAATTAAAAGAAAAAGATGCTTATGTGGATGTCTAAGTATGCTACTGTTTGAAGGTGCGATATGATGTCGCCGGTTTATACATCAAAAATGCTTTTGCATTGAAAAAAAAAAAATCACTTATGTGACCGAATATATCCCTTCTATTTCCAATATATACTTGATAGTACCTCTTTATGAGTGTTACTAATCCGACGTTTTATTCTCTTGTAGATGTCGTCGTCGTCACCGTCACGCCCTGATTTTGAGATCTTAGATCTTCAAGGAAAAGACTACCATCGATGGGTTTCCGATGTTGAAATTGTTTTCTAAAGCAAAGGTTTTCCATCCCTTCTGACTGATGCAGCCGCCAACACCCCTTTTGGGGACCATACCAAGGCTCAGGCCTCACTACCAGATCGAACAAAATAGCCGACGAAAAAAAATTTGTCGACTATGCCAAATTTTCGTCGGCTATTCCTTCTGCCGTCGAAACTTTCGTCGGCTATAATTCGTCGATAAAACGGCGTCGGTAAAACCAATGGACGACGAAAATAACAAAATCGTCGGCTATTTTCGAGTATGGCCGACGATATTACCGACGAAAATTCATTTTGTCGACCAAACCTGGGTAAAATATCCGACGAAATTCGTTATTTGTTAAAATTAAATTTATTAACAAAGATATAACAATTTATATAATTAAAATTAAATATATAACAATTTATATACCTAAATTATAAAATTAAACTAAATTGAAAAAAAAAAACCAAAAAACCTTCGGATCTGTTTTGGCGGAGGAGGAGGAGGGGAAGGAGGAGGAGGTGGAGGCCGGTCGGAGGAGGCCGGTCGAAGGAGGAGCCGGATTTAGGGTTTAGCGTGAGGAGGAGGAGGAGATCGGATCTGTTTTGGACGATTTGAGGAGGAGGAGGACGACTCGTTCGGAATGGAGGAGACGCACGGCCGATTTGAGAAGCGGAGGAGGAGTTTTTGCGGATTTAGGGTTGAAAAAGTCGGGCTGTTGCGGTCTGTCTGCTTTTATAGCAGAGAGAATAGCCGATGAATTAAAATATTTCGTCGGCTATTCTTTGAATGTCGTCGGCTATTCTATGAACATCGTCGGCTATACTTTGGAAGATCAGCAGCCGTCTGATCTGAGCCATCCAACGGCGGACAATAAAAAGGCGCGGATCGCAAGAGTTTAGCCGACGAAAATTATGTTTCGTCGGCTAAACTTAAAGCATAGCCGATGAATTAAAATATTTCGTCGGCTATGCTTTGGAAAATCAGCAGCCGTTGGATCTGAGCCATCCAACGGCGGACAATAAAAAGACGCGGATCGCAAGAGTTTAGCCGACGACATATAATTTTCGTCGGCTAAAATGTTGGTCAAACCACTAAGTCAAACCTCTAAACGCTTAAAAACGGAAATTAGTCTAGTTAAACGACGGTTTCTAGCCTCACCTTCAACAGATAATAGTTTCAAATCAATGAGACGCAACTAATCGTATAAAATTTTTACAAAATTGATTTAACGAACGTTAGGCTACCCATAGGAAAACGGAAGTAAAAAACAGTTAACCGCAACATTCAGCACACAGAGTTTATCGGAATCTTGTCATTTTTCAACTGTAGATATATTTCATTATTTCGGTCATCTCTTATTTCACAACATTTTTACATTTGAAGAGTCTACGTATAGTAACTATTTGAAACTATACATTCACTTAAACACTTAGTAAACAAGTTAAGGAACATTAGTGCATATGTTCTGATTTTGAATCTAAAAGTTTATAAAATCTATTCGAACCGTCAGATAGCACCGTTAAGATTAAATACATGTATAAAAAAAAATCTAACTACATCTGACAACGTTAAAGGCTCGATCGGAACGGTCAACCGGGTGAGTCAACCATTTAAACGCTTAGAAATGGTAATTGCCCTGTCTAAATGACGTTTTTTGGCCTAACCTTCAACAGATAATAGTTTCAAATCGATGAGACGCAACTAATCGTATAAAAATTTTACAAAATTGATTTAACGAACGTCAAGCTACCCATAGGAAAATGAAGGAATAAAACCTTTGACCGCATCTTTCGCCACTCAAATTTTATTAGAATCTTGTCATTTTTCAACCGTAGACATATTTCATTATTTCAGGCATATCTTATTTCACAACATTTTTCCATTTGAAGGATGAAGCAATGGTTTATCGTTAGTGATAGAAAATGGAATATGGTCATTTTTTGTTTTTGTTTTTAAATCATAGCCGACGAGAGACTCGTAGTCGTCGGCTATTCTTTTGTCTTTTTCTGTCTGAAATAAAATATGTATTTTCCAATGTAGTTATAGCCGACGAAATAATGTATTTTTCGTCGGCTATTATAGTATAGCCGACGAAATAACAAATGTTTCGTCGGCTATGTTGAGAATAGCGGACGAAATAACATATTTTTCGTCAGCCATTATATGAAAAAGGTAAAAAAATCAGTAGGATTACACCTCTCGTATTCCTATTTTCTGTTCATATATAACTTAAATTGAACATCAAGAAAACAGAAACCCAGCAGTCAACATATTTCAAATTTTTTTTTTAAGGGGTTTGGAACCCAGCCTAGCTGGGAGGCTCATCCCCACGCCCGTTCATTAGAAATTTTGAGATTACAAATGAAAGGATTACATCATCTAAATTACTTAATCCGGCGGATTGTAATCGGAATCATCAGATGAGTCTTCTTCGGTTTCTGAATTGCTCGATAGGGGTAATCTATGTCTTTCCTCACCACTAGAGTCCTCGTTAGTTTCTTCATTTGGATCAACATCAACAAGCAGTGGCTCTTCACGTTGAATTTGCACCGGCGCGTCTAGGCGAATAAAAGAGGAGTCAGGAATACCATTTGAGTTGGGCTCTTGATACGCGGTGCCCCCTTCCTCGTTCTCTTCAGCTACTCCAAGTGTAGACGCCCGGTAAATGTTGCGATGGTGGATAGTGTTGACTACTTTCCACGGGTCACCCTTGGCGAGATCATCAAGATAAAACACTTGTTTCACCCATACGGCTAAAACGAACGGGTCATCCTCATACCATGATGACTAGTGTTCACAGAACTTATGCCGTATTGATTGGTTTTCATGCTCTGCGGCCGTGTGTCAAACCATCTACACTTGAAAAGGTGCACTTTCATGCCTTCCCCATAATGCAGTTCCACAACTGAATGGAGAACACCGTAATAGTCAACTCCATCATCCCCACCATGGGCCATAACCCCTGAATTTTGTGTTTTCAGTTTGACGTCTCTCTCTTCACATCGAAATAACACACCATTCACCTTACACGTCGCATAAACTTTTGAATAGACCGGCTTCATCGCAAGCAGTCTGAGTTCGTGCGACCAATTTGGGTGATTATCATTTTTAATGAGGTCCATCTGCAACCATCAGAATCAACTATAAATATGAATAATTATACACAATAATATATAAATACGTATAGAATAATGTTAAAGTTACGTACCCAGCGGCCGAAATACTCTGCGAATGTCCGGTTGTGGTAATCGAGATCACCTCTTACTTGTTCACAGTTTAGATGCATGTTCTTCCAAAACTGAACTTCTAAACAGTTAATTAGTACCCACCAATGTGCAATGGCTACCTCATAATCTTTCAACTTGTAGGAAACTGGCATGTTTCCACCGAGTACAACATCGTCGGAGAGTATGGAAAGATTGAACTGTGAAGGTACATCTTCTGGTATGCTTTCCTGTAACGCTCCTAAATACAGCTTCATGTAGCCGACGTTAGTAGCGTTGGAAAGACAAAATATTTCTGAAAGTGTGATACAATCGAGCCTTAGGACCGTCTTTCGTCTTCCCCTCCAAGTTCAGCGTTGTACCCACCACACTTTCAGAAACATTTTTTTCTATGTGCATAACGTCTAGGAAGTGACGGATCAGCAACTCACACCAGTACGGGAGTTCCCACAATATGCTCTTATGTGTCCAGAATTTGTGCTCCTCAGGACTTTCAGGTATTTCTGCTTCAATATAGGGATGATTGCTGAGGGGCCCAAAATCGTACTCATTAAGCACTGCTAAAATTTCTCTTTCCGTCCATCTTCTGGGAGGGCCACCGTGTTCTTCGGTTCCATCAAATGCGGCGGACTCGTAACGCCAGTGGTGATCCGCCGGAAGGAACACACGATGACCCATTCTGCATATCTTGTTGCAATGAGGGGTGCTCATATAATCGCTGAGGCACTCTGGACAAGCCTTGTATCCCCTAACAACGCTGCCCGACAACATCCCATAAGCAGGAAAATCACTGATGCTACCAATAACCATGGCATGCATCTGGAACGTCTCCTCCTTGTACTTGTCAAAAGTGGGATGACCAACGTCCCACAATACCTTAAGCTCTTCAATCAATGGTCTCATATACACATCGAGACATTTCCCTGGGTAACCAGGCCCCGGAATCAACAACGTCAACATATTATATTCCTTCTTCATGCACATCCACGGAGGAAGGTTGTAAGGTACCAAAACCACCGGCCATATACTGTATGAAAGACTCATGGTGCCGAAAGGGTTGAACCGGTCGGTTGAGAGCCCGAGCCTGACGTTTCTGACATCTGACGCAAAATGAGAAAACTCATTGTTTATATGCTTCCAAGCCACTCCGTCAGAGATGTGTGTCATGATATCTGCGTCTCCCGCGTCCCGCTCACCGTGCCATCTCATAGCTTTTGCGGTGGTTTCTGACATGTACAACCGCTCAAGCCTATCTCTCAACGGAAAATACCGAAACACTTTCACAGGTTTCCTATTGCCTGCTCTCGTCAACTTATATCGGTCAGACTGACATATCGGACATGCGTCAAGGCTAGTAAGGTCATTCCCTTCTGCATCTTTACCCCAGAAGAGAACGCAGTCAAATGCGCATGCATGGATCTTAATGTAGGAAAGCCCTAGATCTTTGAGGATACTTCGGACCTTACGGTGATTGGTAGGATTACGATGACCCTCCTCCAACAACAAAGAAGTGTACTGTAGATATTCATCCACTTGCCTGATAGTCGATTTTGTCTCGACTTTAATCCTCGTTACCTCCATCATACTTTCAAGAACTGTCTTCTCAGAACTTGAAGACACAGGGGTCTGTTGCAATGCAATCAGTTTGTTGTACTTGTCAAAGGCAGCAGTGTTGACAACTTGTGGGAAGGGCTGTACCGGGTCATGCATATATTGTTCCCCACGTACACCGCTTTCAAAAGGAAACACGTCGTTGACGAATGCCATTGTTGGATCGTTGGATGTACTACTACTGCCCGCCTCAAAAAACTGCCCATGATCATGCGATCCATCTAATGATGGCTCACCGTGATATATCCAACGTTTTTACTTCGGCCAAAACTCATTACTCTTTAGGTGCTCACATACTGTCCTAATCGGAAATCCACACATATCACTGCGACACTTACATTTATTGCACGGGCAATAATGGTATTCATTCCCGTTTGCATTTTTCTCGACGAACTGCAAAAAATTCACAACTCCTGTAGTGTATCGTCGGTCATGCCTTGGAAGCGAAATCCAACTCTTATCCAGATCCATATATAGCCTGATAATAATATATATGTATAATTTTAATTAATAAGAAATTAATTAACACATACATATATATATATATAAATCCTTAATAATTAATTACATTACAATATATATTATTATCAACATCAACTCATATATATATACCATTAACAACCATTATTTAAGTTACACTATATATCAACCATTATTTAAGTTAATTACACTATCAACAACTATTAATTAACATATATATATATATATATATATATATTAACACTAATTAAAATAACATCAAATTAAAACACATAATTAAGCTAAAACTCAAAATCAACTCAACTAAAACTCAAAATCAACATATATACATACATTCTAACACTAAAACAACAAAAAATTAAACAAAAAATCACTTAATAAATCAAAATCATTAAAACTCAAAATCAACTCAACTAAAACTCAAAATCAACATATATACATACATTCTAACACTAAAATAACAACAAAACAAAAAATCACTTACTAAATCAAAATCACTAAAACTCAAAATCAACTCAACTAAAACTCAAAATCAACATATATACACATATACGTACCTATATATAGCTCCACAATGTAAGAGAGGACGTATTTCAACAATACCCACATATTTTTCACTCTTTCTCCCATTTTTCCCCTTTTTTTTCGTTTCTTTTAAATGAGCAGCTGCTGCCCAGATCTGAAAATATATAGACTTATAGCCGACGAAAATGTCAACTTCGTCGGCCATACTTCCAAAAATTTTCGTCGGCTAATGTTTCGGAGAAAGGCTGACGAAAATACAAATCGTCGATTGAAATATGAATATAGCCGACGATTTTTTGAAAATACCAACGAAAAACAGTTTCGTCGGCTATGGTTAAACTATGGCCGACGATTTGTTTTTTTTCACCAACGAAAAATAAAATCGTCGGCTATTCCTTAGAATTACCGACGAAAATTTTAATTCGTCGGCCGTTTTTTTTTTCCGTCGGGAAAACCCTTTTTTCTGGTAGTGCCTTCATGTATTTGAGGGGCCATATCCACCCAATTCTGAAGCGACAATATTTGTCAATAAAAGATCCCAAAATTTTATGGGACACGCTCCAGCAACGATTCAACAATGTCCATGACATGCTTCTTCCAGAGCTCACCCTTAAATGGGAACAAATCCGTTTCTCGGATTATGACAAAGTAGACAAATAAAATCAGGATATGATTAGTCTACATGCGGATCTTGCCACGGTTGGCGTCATCAAAACCGATAAAGATCTTCTGGAGAAGACATTTAACACATTTCCCATGGCCTACGATGTCATCGGACATCAGTATAAGATCTCAGTTGATGAAGGCAGAATCAGGACATTCTCTGACCTTATGGCAATATTGGCTAAAAAAGAGCGCCATTATGAGATTAGGCTCAATAGTAGCCAGAGTCCTATTGGTACAAAGCCAATTCCAACACCACAGACTCATTATTGGAAGGCTTCAAAGCAGAAAAATAAAGGCCGCCATGCCCCGTACAATCCGGTTCGTGGAAGAAATCAGAATGCTCGAAACAAAGTGACACGACACTCCAACACTTGGAGGCGAGAAGGTGGCGAAACCGCACCACCTTCAGGGGGAGGCCGGACCGGCCACGGACCCCGTCTAGGCCCGGTACCAAACCCTCCTAGACCTCATAGCAATAACCGGAAGCCCAATTTGCTCCGTGCTAAAAGTGTGGTTCCTCCAAACACTACCATCGCGACTGTCAAGCTAGTAAGGAGATGTTAAATGCCTACAAGAAGTACAAGAAGTTTCTGTCTGAAGAAAGCAATTATGCTGAGGATGAGATGATTGAAGCAAATTATGCTCATCATGTGGATTTACCAATGGCGCAACCACAAACTCTTGATTTCCCAGATTTTGATTAGTCCATGTATTTGGCTTTTCTAGTTTATCAAGTATTATAATGGCACTCACTATGTTTTTATGACTCTTGTTAGTCTGTTTATTTTGGAATTAGAAGTTGATGTATTCAAGTTGACACTTAATAAAATTTCTCTGTTTTCCCATATTGTGAGAAATTTTATGTTTTTATGCAATCAGGTTCGTGTATTAACAACTCACGTGGTTCTTGTGATGCCACCTTTGGGTTACATTGGCTCTATATTTTGGACTTATAATCCCACCTACGCTCAATAAAAAAAAAATTAAATAAATAAAGGGAAGCGAACGAGCCGCCATCGGTTCATTAAGGTGAAGTAGGCTTGGTACTCGCCACACTCTAGTGCCACGGCACTGTGTGCTATTGACATCCACAGCTTCGGCTAGTGTGCAGCCAGAGAGGTGTTTTAACACCAATCCTAGGAGGCTTGTCCTCGTTTTATCCCAGTTACCAAAGTGTTCCACACCACAATGTGTGAAGCCTCGGCTTCGTTTTGTTTTCTAATGATTGCTTGGTTATGTAACATTCAACCTTGCACTTTCCGACTTAAGTCAAAGTTATAATATCTAAATGTCATGTGATACACTCGATGGGATTTCATCCCCTTTCTTTCTCTATGCTACGGTGTAGTGATTAGACTGTGTCCCGCGAGAAACTAACCCAAGTTTTCTTCTCTTTGTAGATGTCTCGCGGTGAAGTTGAGTGTCTAGCTGATAGTGGAACTACCCACACTATTCTAAGGAATAGACAGTTGTTTACGGATTTAATGTCGTATCGCTCATCAATGACAACATTGATAGGTACCTCGCCGGTTGTCAAAGGGAGAGGAACCGCTGAATTTATGTTACCAAATGGTATCGTTATCAATGTCATTGATGCTCTCTATGCGCCAAGAACAAATCGAACCCTGCTGAGTTTTAAGGATATACGTGCCAACGGTTATTACTTGGATACCTATGCTGAGAATGGTGAAGAATACTTATGCATTACTTCTCAAGAAAACGGTCGTCACCGTATCTTAGAGAAGATGCCGTGCATTGAAGACAATGGCTTATATCTCACTACAGCCCGTGTTTTCGAATCATATGCTGTCACTGATAATTTTTGTGACACTAATGATTATACGCTTTGGCATGCTCAACTAGGCCACCCCGGCCGTGATATGATGATCCGGATTCTAAAGAACTCCCATGGACATCCATTTTTCAAGTCAAAAAAGCGATTGGAAGAACCCCTTACCGCGACTCAACGTCGTGATGTGCGCAGAAGCCAAGCTCCTTGCAAGGCCGTGACATTAACGCCACACTCCCCACCACCCCTCCCTTCACAGGGTTTCGGGGCCGAGCACCTGGCCAAAGAGGAAGTGGCCTTTACGCCGCAAGTCGTGTCGTCCCACCCTTCACAGGGACATGGGGCGACACTCAACGTGTCCTCTTATGCCACAACGGCAATTTCCAATGCCCATCGCTTATTTTGTAAGGCTTGCTCGCTTGCTAAATTGCACGCTCGTCCTTCATTCGCCAAAGCTTCAACTGAAAATATACCATTCTTACACCGGATCCAAGGTGATATTTGTGGACCAATCAAACCAGAATGCAGCCCATTCAAGTATTTTATGGTGCTGGTTGATGCGTCGACGCGTTGGTCACACGTCGCGTTGTTATATACAATAAATGCTGCATTCGCCAAGGTTTTAGCTCAAATCATCAAGTTACGGGCTAACCACCCTGACCACCCTGACCATCCTATCAAATCTATTAGGTTATATAATGCTGGCGAGTTTACCTCCAAAGCATTCGATGATTATTTTATGTCCATTGGGATTGAAGTAGAGCACCATGTTCCTCATGTTCATTCTCAAAACGGCCTTGTAGAAGCCACCATTCAGCGACTCCAGCTAGTGGCTAGGACATTGGTTATGGGAACCAATTTGCCAGTTTCTGCTTGGGGATATGCAATACTGCATGCAGCGATGCTTATTCATTTCCGACCCATTGCCAACAATGCGTTTAGTGCCTACCAGATGGTAACTGGTTTTGAACCCAATCTATCGCACTTACGTACTTTCGGTTGTGCAGTTTATGTGCCGATTACGCCTCCATTGCGTATCAAAATGGGTCCACAACGACGTTTAGACATCTATATTGGCTATGACTCGCCAACAATAATCCGCTACTTAGAACCAACCACCGGTGATCTATTTACTGCGCGATTCGCAGACTGTCACTTTGAAGAGACACACTTCCCGCCGTTAGGGGGAGATAGGAATGCACTCATTCTGAATGAACGTCAGGAATTGACATGGTGTGCCCCCAACGATTTGTCTCTTCATGATCCTCGCACTGCTCAAAGTGAGCTTGAAGTGCAACGCATTATCGATCTTTAGAAAGTCGCAGAATCGATGCCCGACGCTTTCACTGATATTGTGAAAGTGACAAGATCACACGTACCTGTTGCAAACGTACCGGCAAGGTTGGAGGTCCCGAATTATGGGACCGGTTCAGCTGCCCTAAGACCTAGTGCCGTCGGCATATCCTCAGGGGAGGGTAACGCCAGCGGCGGCACCGCCTTACGGGACGTCGTCGCTGTTGCTGAATCGGATCGCAACGGTGCCTTGATGGACTTTGAAGGGGAAGCAGCTTCGGCCTCGGCTCCCACCAGGAAGAGGGGGAGACCAAAAAAAATCTTGAGATAAAAACCCTCGAAAAAGCGAGTGAATGCACAAAATCCGCTCATCATCGACGATGCGAATCCATCGCATGAGATTGTCTCTGACTATAGCTATGTCCATGAGTCAACTGAATCATATCTGTGGGATGACACAGATCCAATGTTGACTCTAGAGAACAAAGAAATCTCGCTCAGTTTGAATAACGCGTGTCTCTTAGTGGATAGAGCCTCCACACACGTCGATGATATATATGCTTATTCCGTCGCACAAGACATCATCCATGACGACAAAGTTGATCTACGCTCTATGACTGAATGTCAACAAAGAGCAGATTGGTCGAAGTGGAAATAAGCAATACAGGCAGAACTTGACTCATTAGACAAAAGGCAAGTCTTTGGATCTGTTGAATTGATCCCTAAAGGCGTTAAACCTGTCGGACATAAGTGGGTTTTTGTTCGTAAGCGCAATGAGAAGCATGAGATCTTGCGGTATAAGGCAAGACTCGTGGCGCAAGGCTTCTCGCAGCGTCTTGGTATTGACTACGAGGAGACGTACTCTCCCGTAATGGACATCATTACTTTCCGCTACTTGATCAGTTTAGTAGTGTCCGAAAAAATGAGTATGCAGCTGATGGATGTAGTTACTTAATATCTATATGGGGATCTAGATACCGATATCTACATGAGAGTTCCTGAAGGAATTCCAGTGCCTCAATCAGAAGACTCCAAACCTCGGAGTGCTTATGCAGTTAAACTGCAACGTTCACTGTATGGACTTAAACAATCCGGAAGGATGTGGTATAATCGTCTATGTGAATACCTGATTGGGAGGGGTTATAAGAATGATGAGTTATGCCCATGCGTGTTCATTAGAAAGACCGACTCTGGATTTGTCATTGTAGCTGTCTATGTTGATGACATGAATGTCATCGGTACTTCACGTGAGATTGAAGAGACGGTTTCATTCTTGAAATCCGAGTTCGAGATGAAGGATCTTGGGAAGACTTAGTTCTGTTTAGGACTTGAGTTAGAGCATAGAACCAAGGGTATTCTAGTTCACATTTTAGGCATTTCAGCCTAAATTATTCAATCAGTTTTGGTCAACTAGATTTTAGGTCAGACTTATGTCCTTTTTTGTTTAAAATTGAAATTGAGTTGTTTGTATTTGTAAATTTGGTCGGGTGCTACTCTGTAATTTACTAAAATTAAATACCACACATATGCATGTGTTCAACTTCAGTGTAACAATTAATTGAACTATTCAAATTGCAATTCACATATAGAAAAGCATTGCCCTACTGAGCACTTACCTCTCCAATTTTTAAGAAAGAGTGTTGCTATTAGAACCTCCATATTTGCTCACTTGAACTCCCTTTATTTTTAATTATTGAATTACATTTATATCCTCTTACATAAAGACTATTGAGGATAATAAGTATATAAAAAGAGTATTATATTTATTGTTTATAGACTTTCTAATTCAATAATAATGGTATTTATTATTTTCCTTATCAAATTTATTTTCCAATTTCAGTAAGTGTTGAAACTAAGCCAATTTACAAAATATAAGATTGTTAATGTGACATAAAGTTACTATAATTATACATGTTTAAGCGCATATACAAAATATAAGGTCAAGAGTAAGTGTAGAAAACTAAGCGCATATATTTTAATAACTTTTGCAACATAGAAAAAAAAATATAAAAAAAGGGTCAAGTGTTTTGATATATATATATAGGAACTTTCTCAGCTAAGGACCTCCGCACCAATCCTTATGGTGCGGATTTGATATTTTGACTAACTTTTCAATTGAATTTTTACATCTCCACCGTCTAGTCGTTATGTACTCATATGTAGATCATGTCTGTAAAATTTCAGCCAATTTGATAATCGTTAAGACATTCAAAAGTGCGATTTCCTATCATAAACATGAACGGTTCAGTTTTGACAAAATGCAGTATGTCCATTTGTTTTAATCTAGTTTGATATGCTAATGGTTATCAAATTGAACTGAAAATTTTCAGATATGATCTATACATGAGTACCTAAAGACTAGACGGTGGAGATGTAAAAATTCAATCGAAAAGTTAATCAAAATATCAAATTCGCACCATAAGGATTGGTGCGGAGATCCTTAGCCCAAGAAGGCCTATATATATATATATATATATATATATATATATATATATATATATATATATATATATATATACAGTGCTTCTCAGGTGCGGACGTCCGCACGCACTGTTCATGGTGCGGATGCGGCGTTTCCGGCCACCGGCGAGGCGGCGACGCTGTATCCGGCCATTGGGCTGTGCTCCTCCCACGCCGGCGACCCCATCTGTGCCGGCCGGCGATGGAGCTCGGGCCGGCACAGACGGGGTCGCCGGCGTGGGGGGAGCACAGCCCAGTGGCCGGATACGGCGTCGCCGCCTCGCCGGTGGCCGGAAACGCCGCATCTGCACCGTGCGGACGTCCGCACCTGAAAAAGATTATATATATATATATATATATATATATGTATATTGAATATTTTTATACATCTTATTAGACCTTAAATATATTTGCAACACACTAGTAACTATTGAAATAGTACAAGGGCATATGCTAGTGTGTTATGAAATATTTGTATATCCTATGTTTTGATTTATCTCATTAGATCTTACATGAAAGAAAAAAAAATAGAGGTCTAATGAGTGAATAGGAGGTTGAATGAGTAAGTTACTAAAATATATTTGAATAATATATTTAAGGTTATTTCGGTAATTTGAATGGAGGTCTAGTGAGTAAATGTTTATATTCAAAAGTCTAATGGAGATGTAGAAAGTATTGGAGGTCTAATGAGCAAATGTGGAGGTCCCAATAGCAACACTTTTAAGAAATAGGACCTCAATGCAAAATGAGTAGAAATCAAATTAGACATACAAGTATTAATTTCACATACAAGAAAAAAATATTTTCATCGACTCATTGTGCATGGTCCTCCTGAGCGTAGTGTTCTGTCCATTTTTTTTTTTTTGAATAAAGTATGGCCAATATATTAATATCAAAAGACTGAAAGGGCCATTACATATTCTTCATCTACCGACATGGAGTAAATAAAGAGTTTGTGCTAGTAGCACAAACGATACATAGAAATTGGTTCAATCATTTGAAGGATTTCACGCTCATCAGAGAGCTCATAGACTATTAACTACTACATAGTAGATAGGCCGAAACACTAAACTCGATGACTGCACTCAAAGTGTTTCAGTTCCTAATAAAACGAATTATTAGTAATAGAAAAAAACTAAAACATAAATATGGACTAAAGTAAAACCCTAGCCCAATAGTGCAACCTTCATGAGTATCCCAGTACAAGGCCCAGTAGAAAGAGACCCGTGTTCGCCACCACCATCTTCAACCTCCGTCACCGCCGCCACCATGAAGCCGCCAGACTAGCCAAGCCACGTCGCCACCGAAATCAGACCCGATCCACCACTACTACGCCACCCTAGCATAACCAACCCCACCATCACCATATGGATCAGCCATGAAATCGCCATAGCCACGAGCCAAAAGCAGATCATGAAGGTTCAGACGACAACCATCGCTGCCCTGGCTTAGGAAGCCTTCAACGATGTCTTCATCTCTACACAAACCCGACGGACCTGGGCCCTCCACCAATCCTTGTACCAGATACCATCACAAAGGCTACCACATCGATAGAGTGAATGAAGCCCCCGTCCGGCAGCAGCCCCCGTCCGGCAGCAGCCCCAGTCGGCTTGGGCGAACCCGCACCAACGAGCGCCGCCGGACGAGATTGAAAAACTTGAGGAAAACCCATTTTTCTCTCCGCAGCAGCCGCAAGGAAGTTGAGAGGAAAAAGAGTTAAATATAATGAAAAAACTTTAGTGTTCTGTCCATTGACTCAGTAAAAACCTTTGATATTCATTGTTATAAACACCAAAATCGTCATTCATATTCGTGGGTGAAATGAAAATGCAATTAATTTAGAATTAAAATTTGAGTTTGAGACTTCCATTTACTCGATGTTCTTGATATATGACTACCACAATCATATGTCCTTGGTGATCATCATCTGAACATTTTGCCAGTCCACTGCGCTGGACTATTCAGCAATTTTTTGTAACAAAAGATTACCACTCGATAGTCAATAATTTGCTCCAATACATATTTTCAGCTCGCCTTTTTTTTTTTTTTTTTGAAAGTTCAGCTTACTTCTTGTTGGCATTGGGAGGACCGGCAGCTTTGCTCGCGTCTGAGGGGTTGATTTATGTACTTTTCCTGTGATTCTATTCTACTCGTAAGTGTCGGGTGTACATAGTGTAGCACTATGTATATAAAGCAAGTATGTGACAGGCTCCTTTGTAATGCCAAGTTGTCAACTCTGGTTGGTTTCTAGTTCAGAAAAATTAAGTGGGGGAATAGCACAATGAGAAGAGGCGTTTGGATCGGGTGCTCATGCTAACCCGCAAAGTTTGCCTAATTTTTGAATCGCTATCCTGTATTGTCTGCAAAATGATACTTGACAGAGTTGACAGTAATTCCACAAATGACAAATCCCTAATTTTCGAGGTAAGCAAAACTTCATCTTGTGTTTCCGTTTACCAATATTAACCTGCTCCTAATTATCGAGAAAAAAAAAAGTTAACCTGCAGCTTTAGGTAAAAGAAATGAGCAAATGGTTCCCTCGTGAAAACCAGTAACAATGTAAAATCTAATTTACACAAACCTAAAATCCATTTGCATTTAGCTTATTACAAAGGCATTTATTACATGGAAGTTCAAAGCACTACTGATAAAAAGAGAGCAACTTATACAAGACTTAACCTGTTCCACATCACAAAAAACGTAAGTACTGGATCCTCAACCAGTGTTCTGCATCCCAGCAGCAATACCCTTCATGGTCAAAATAAGTGTGTCCTCTAAACCTGGAGCATATTCACTTGTCGGGTTAAGATTGACGAGCTCTGCTGCTGGCTTGCTTGCTGGTTCCTTTGACGACCTTATTTGATCAAGGTATTTGGGGTCACGGATCTGTTTCAGTGTATAGGCTTGGCACACATTAAGTGTTGTAATATATGAGTCACGAAGAAGAAGTCTCTGCCTCAAGTAAGGATCTCCCTCGAGAAGATCTTTGTGCCCAGCAACCTACAAAAATTTTCAGATACTAGGTCTCTTCAAATATCTGTTTGTGCAGTCAAATCTGACTATTTTCATTGTGCAGTCAAATCGACTATTTTCATTCAAAACAAGTGATCTAGTACAATTTATTACCAAACCCGTGAGAGCGTTTCATCAATTAAAATATAAATAATTAACCATAACTACAATATAGCAGCAGTAATTACCAATAGCAAAACCTAAATTGTTTATACCATCAGCACCAAACTAATAGTAACAGCTGTTAGTAATTACCCATAACATACCCATCATATTTTTCCCTACCTTTTCTCTTCAATCTCAACTTCCACAAACACCACCGTCTCTCTCCCTCCCTCCCTCCCTCCCCTCTTTCGAAGGAGAGGAACCTCGTGCCACCGCCCAATCAAAACCTAGGTTCAGCGAGCGAAGAGGAATCACACACCTCTTTCGAAGGAGAGGAACCTCGTCGCCGCCGAGTCCTCTCTCCTCTTCGTCGTCGCCATCCCGAACTACATGTCCTTCAATGACTTCATCTGCTTCTGCGACTCACGCCTCGAACATGTGTCCGAGCTCGTCTTCCTCAGGTAGCAAACCTTTTGGCTTCGAAGACGAGGAGGAGCCTCTCCTCAACGAGCTCGGTATCCACCCGATCAGATCTGGCGCAAAACCAAGTCCATCTTCGGGTCAACCCGGATCTCCACCTGGAAACCTGGAGCTTCATCGGTGCGCCAGCATAGTCGGGTACTAGGGTTTTGGGCGGCGGCACGACGACGACGCAGTGAAGTGCGCGGCGGAGGACGGCGGAGGTTGATTTCTGAGGCTCGGTGACATTAGAAGAGCAGCGGAGGACGGCGAAGGTTGATTTGTGAGGCTCAGTTGCATTGGAACTTAGAAGCGCGACGGAAGACGACATATCTTGATTTGTGAGGCTCAGTGGCATTAGAAGCGCGGCGGAGGACGGCGAAAGTTGATTTCTGAGACTCAGTGGCATTAGAAGCGCGACAGAGATGGTTGAGGTTGATTTCTAAGGCTCAATGGTATTAGAGGTACATAGTTTCTGAAGGGGGTATTTTTTAAGGGTAATTTCGTAATTTATGAGTTAACGGATTCTGTTAGTTTTGGATGAAAATCTGCTAGTGGTAATTTTAAAAAAGCAATCTTGCTATTGGTAAATATCAACACAAAATTGTAGTCATGGGTAAAAACCCCATTAAAAATAAATCTAAGATTTGGAAGACTAAGTTAACTTTTCTTATCACAAACCGTTTTTTAAATTCTTATGGTTAGAATTTATGTTGGTAGAGGTTACAAATATACTTTATACTGATGGTACTGGTTGTTCATATTTCAAATAATTTGCTTTAATAAAAGAGTAATTGATTCAGACAAAAAGGAAGAGTATTTAGAATATTTAATGGATAAAAACAGATGGAGCGACAGTATTACCTGGAGTAGGAGTTGTTTGGTATCTTCATAGTTGGTCCTCAGTCTCTCTCCAAATGACCAAAGGTCTACTGACACCAGAAGCTTGTCATAAAGAGCTGCAATACCTGGGTCTCCCTTGGCAAACACCATCTCAATTAAATCAATGGTGACTCTGAAGAAAGGCCACTGATTATACATATCCCGAAGCATCTGAAGATTCTTTGCATCCTTCTCTATGGCTTGCTTAAATGCTGCCCCAAAACCGAGCCACACTGGTAAGTGAAATCTTGTCTGTGTCCATGCAAAGATCCATGGGATTGCTCGAAGTGATTCAATGCCTCCACTTGGCTTTCGCTTTGATGGACGACTCCCAATGTTCATCCGACCATACTCCATCTCTGGTGTTGCCTGCAATATCCCAGAGAATAAGTCAGATATGAAGAACATTTAAAGAAAAAGGTTAATATGTACCTAATATAAGGTAAACAGGCTTGATGAACAGGCTACTTACAAGGCGAAAGTATTCAACAAAACGAGGTTCCTTAAAAACTATTGAACGGTATTCCTCTGTAGCAACAACTGCCATCTCATCCATGAGTGCACGCCATTCTGGCTTTGGCGAAACTGGGGGATTCATGCCGTGCTCTAGAGTAGCTGCTGTGAATCGCTGGAGTGTTCTAAAACACAAGTGCTCCTCTCCAAATGATTGTTCAATAACTTCACCTTGAACTGTCACACGGAGTGAACCATGAATTGTCTCAGGTGGCTGAGACAATATAGCAAGATGAGTCGGTCCCCCTCCTCTACCAACTGTTCCACCTCGGCCATGAAACATGGTAAGCTTAACTCCATATTCTTTTGCAACCTTAATGAGCTCTTCTTGAGCCTTGTATAGCTGCCATGCTGCAGATAAACGGCCAGCATCCTTTCCTGAATCTGAGTACCCTATCATGACTTCTTGCTTCCCATTGATCCGGTCTTTGTACCAATCTATAGAGAAGAGGCAAGCAACAGCAGCAGGAGCAGCCTCTAAATCAGCAAGCTTCTCAAACAACGGGACAACCCTGAGTGGCTTTTTCACATGGCATTCACGCTGTAAAAGCTCAACAGCAAGTACATCTGATGGGGCTGTTGCCATTGATATAATATAGGCACCGAAGTTGTCCGAGGGAAGTTCTGAAATCACTTTGAATGTGTCCAATACATCAGCAATTTCTTCGGTTTTGGGAACATCAGGGCCAAAAAGAGGGCGCTTTCCACTGAGCTCAGACAACAGCCATTCTTGCCTTTGTTTCTCAGGCCATTCTCGATAAGACCCAAGGCCCAGGTGCTTTGTAATTGCATCAAGGACATCGGTGTGCCTGTCCGATTCTTGTCGTATGTCTAGTCTCACAAGAGAAAGGCCGAAAGTAGAAACTTGCCGTAAAAAATCAAGAAGGCTCCCATCAGCAATTGCCTTGTCACCACAGGAACAGAGTGACCGGTAACACAGTTCAAGAGGCTCCAAGAACTACAATTGAGAAAAACAAAATATTAGCTCTCAGATAAGATGTTTTGTAAGTCTAACTAGGTAGGGGAATGTTCAACAGAATTTTTGCATTAGGCATCCAATATAAATATCTCGAAAATGAAGACTGGCAATCAATTTTTCTTAAAACTCCGATTAAAATCATGTTCAGAAATACCATACCTGTTCAACATTAGTGAAAGTTGAGTCCTCGGGAATGTCAGAGGTTCCATTGGATAATAGTTGACGAGCACGTTCACGTGTATAGTAAAGTTTGTCTCTCACACCACCAAGAATAACACGATAAGGCTCATTTGGGGGAATTTGTTTCCAAAATTCTGACAACAAAGAACAATGATTAACAAAGGCACTGAAGGACAGATTACAAATAATAATAATGATAATAATAATAATAATAATCATCATCATCACAGCAATAATAGTGAAACACCAAATTCATTCATCAATGTCATGAAAAGTTATGTTAGTTTGGGGAAAAATAAATTATGAAGTGAAACCTTCATAAGGAACAACGAAAGAGAGCTATAGTGATAGAAGTAAAAGTAACAAAGATTTAAAGTTCCCTGAAAGTTCAGAAAAGTTCCATTCATAAAATGACAAAAACATGAAATCATTGCATACCTATGTAGTGTTTTGCATCTTTCCTGGAAGACCTATGAATTTCATGAGCACGAGCAAGAAGCTCATCATTGCAACGCCACATAGATAACTGTGGGAAAGAAAACAATATAAGAAAATGCAGAGAGAATAACATAATTTAAATTCTGTGAAGATCATGATTATTATTTCACACCTCAAACATAAGATCCTCTATCTGGGAGAAATATAAGTTAGCAGCCATCATTCTAGCCAATAAGCATACATCCCGCGTAACTTCTGGGGTGACCCTGGGATTTCCTGCAGTCCGCATCAAAGAGATTAAAAGCTACATCAACCATGACGTAGTCATGCTTTTAGAGAACATGCGGAGAGAGATGCCATAGTGATGAAAACAACACTGCATAAGGTCAGAATATGTTTTGCAAGTAACAAGTATAAAATGAGCATACCATCACGATCCCCACCCATCCAAGAAGAAAATTGAATGAGAGGAGCATTGTAAGGAACACGTTCATTTATCCCAATGTTCTTCAAGGCAGTGTCTACTCGGCGTAAGAATTTTGGTACACCTTTCCAAATCGTCTCATGAAAGTAGCTCATTCCTGCCCTCATCTCATCTTGAGGGGTTGGAGCAGTCCTTCGGATTTCATCAGTGCGGAATGCAGCTTGAATCTACATTATAAAATAGATATTATTCATTAAATTTGAATAAAAATTTATTACTGCAGATCCCATCAGTGTATACTGGACCACTCATTATTATTAGAGAGGGGTTGAGATGTTGGCAATTGCAGCTAACATATGGACATTGTCAAGATAGTCCAGAGGACTGAATTCATATTCATATTGTGTGCAAGAGTATTTGATATAAGTATAAAGATTGATTACAGAGTCTCAATAAAATGGCATTGTAAACTCAATCAGCCTGTCATTCCACACACCTCCCTTTGTAGAGCCTCATCGAGTTCTTGTTTATCATCAGGTGTAATATCCTTGGCATACAACTGCGTCAGACAATTTCTTACTCTGAAAAGATAGAAAATACAACGTCAATAACACAACCATAAACCCATCAGAGTATGTCAGCAACATAAGATTAGTAAACCAGGGTAATGGAGAATGAACCTTCCATGCTTTTGAAGCAGAGATCTGCGAACAGACTGAGTAGGATGTGCAGTTAGAACCAAATCTACAGTCTGGTTCTTCAATTCATCAAAAACCTCTTGTGGGGACTTCTTCAGTTGCCCCACAAGCTTCTTGAACGTCTCTTCGATGTCTGACTCCGTTGTAGCATTTGCTTCATCAACAAAATCTCCCTTCTTCAACTTTATCCTTCTCCGATACGCAATCTGAACTTCTTCAGCCAAATTGGCCAAGTTAAGCATGTGGGAAAAAGACTTGGCAACAACAATGGAGTCACCAGGATCCAAACTTGTAAATACATTTCCGAGTTCCTCCAATTTTTTAGGGTCCTGCTTTCCTTCATATTCCGCGGATAGCTCATAACAATCTTGAACCTACCAAATCAGGTCCCAATAGTCAATACACACCTCTATCATCAGATAGTATCACTGAATAAGCCCCATTTTCCTAATAACGTCATTGTAAAACCTGACATGCAGGACCTTTCAAGTGAAACTTCATAGATAACTGGAATCAATACTACTTTCTCAGTAAATCAATAATATATCATATCCTCGTCCTTAATACAACCCTGAAAAATACAATGGAATGACAATTGGAGGGTTTTCCAATGCAAATAACAATAACAGAAGAATGAGAGCTGAATCTCAGACAATAAAACATGCTGCTAGACAAAATATTTGCTTTCCAATTTTCGTATCTTACAGAACAAGCTAAAAAAAAAAATACTCCCAAGTCTCAAACAAGCATTATGGTTAGTGAACAAACAAAGCGATTAAATCAAGTTCTGCACCAGAAAAAGGAAACATAAAACATAAAAGCATACACAACAAACACAAAAGAACAACTAAACTCGATCAAAACTAGCATGGTAATTACCCCTGAAATTTACTAAACTATCAACAAGTGAACTCCATAAGCAGTCAATGGTAATTCAACGCAAGTAAAAACAACTAATCAAAGCAGAGAAAAAAAAAATTAGTAAAATTCAATACCGTTTCTCTGAGATCCTCCCCATGTAAATCCTGAAGAATATCAAGGAAGCGATCCAACAACAAAGCATCATACTCAATCAGTTTGTCATCCTCAGACACCTTGCCTGGTGCCAACAGCCTCAGTTGTGCATCAATCGAAGCCATCTTCTCCAAGTTCCTCGCTGCCATGGTTGCGTTCTCTCTCTGCCTTTCTGGGTTTCTGGGTTACTCTGTATTTGACTTTTTTAACCAACACAAAACTGCATGGTAGTAATAATGAATCAAAACCCACAAATCTTTGAGGAAAACAGAGTAGAGCAAACTGAGTATTCAGATGAAGTAAACTATGAAAGGGAATGAAGTAGAGCACAAAGTCTATGAAGAAGAGGAGGCGATATATAATGGGGAAAAAAGGAAAAGGAGAAGAAAAAGTGAGGGGAAGCAAAGCGATACCCGTGAGACCCAGGTGAAGAGAAACGGGTTGCTTATGATCCGTGCACGAGAAAGTACAAAAGGATTAGAGATGGAGGGTTTTGATCACGGAAGGGTCCAGACAGAACACAAGGGAGGCTGGTGTGTGTGTGTGTCTGTGTGGGTGGTGTTGTAAAGCAGGACTATTTTTAGTGTTGGACTTCAATTTATAGACAGATGGTAGAGAGAGAACAAGTGTACAGGTAACAGGTGAAATTTTACATTTTTACAACTTTTTGTTTTTTGTCTGAAACAAACATTTTACAACGAAACCAAAAATATAAATTTGAAAGGTAAAAAAAATATTACTAATAACGAAATACATGTTGATTAAATCTGATATGTGGAATGCAAGATAGAGTTTAGGTAATTAAAAATGAAACCTATTTAATAAATTGCGAAAAACCGATATGAAGTTAGGCTTTTCATTTGAGAGATTATGAGTTCTAGCCTCATTAATTATAGGTAGGGAGGAATATGGGGTTATACAAGCAATACCAAGAAAACCCTTACCCAAATAGTACCCCAATTCGAAACCGTAAATTGCCATCACAACCCATAATGCTTACCGGCCAACACTAACATGTAAATAAGATCAAAGTAAATTGTCATGTTGTTTTATTAGCTTTTTTGGCAGCTAAAGTTTATATCATGGTATTGTGTTCAAACTCGAAGACTTAGATAAGTAAGAATTCGAAATAATTTGCCTATTACTTACGACATTGAAACAAGAAGTTCCTGATTACTCTACTTAAGTTGCATGCTTCATGCTTGAAGAAGTGAAAGAGATGATGAGCGGACATGCTAATTACAGCCACTCTCTTAGAGATGCACATAGACTAGCTAGCCATTCTTTGTGTGTTATTGATAGCTGAACATGATTTGTAAGCGTTCATGAATTTATTAGAAATCTATATACGTTATTCTTAAAGAGTTTACTCGTGAAGATTTTGTTGGAAAAATGGGTTAAAAACCCTTTTTGAAACCAAATTTAAATGGATTAATTAAACTGTGTTACACTTTTAGTTAATGAGAATTGAACTTGGATTTGTATTCTTCTAATGAAGACTACAATATTATGTGTTCATATGACAAATTTAGTTTTGGGATGAATGAAAAATTGTCATCCAAAGTTGGCTATTGAAAAAGGGAAATGGTAAGAGTCAAGTGACTCTTCAGTTGCTACTAGAAAATTTTTGATATTCTAGTAACATATGATGTAATGTGTATTATGAACATTGAGTGGGATGTTCATGACCATTGAGTGAGATGTTCATGACCATTGAGTTCCCTATATTGATGATTGATTTTAATAGCCTTGGCCATTCCTCACACTATAAAAAGGGCCTCCTATTCCATAGTTTAAAACACCAATCCCGAGACCAACACACCAACACAACATAGAGAGTATTCAATTTTATGCTCTTGTGCTCTTGTTTTATTCTGGTGATAGATGGAAGGTACTAGCAGTTCGTAGGTGTTCTTGTAGCAGTGCAGCCACAAGAACTCGAAAGGTCGTTGTATCCTGGGAGACGAACGCCAAAAAGGTCTTTTGCACCGATAGAGGCGGCGTAATTGTCTTAAGGAAAGTGTGTGATACACACGACTCGACTTCAACTAATTCGATTTTCCTTATCATTTTAATATCCGTCGGTAGCCGTTGGCATTCTTTATTTATAATTATTATTTTAATTATAAATTATTTTTTGGTAATCATATTTGCAAAATCATAAACCCCCCGTTTGTTTACAGCTTAAGACAATTATTGACCATGTGATTTTGCTTATATGATCCGTCAGATTATTGGTTGCCTAAACGGATTTAAGATTATTGGTTGCCTAAACGGATTTAAGGTTCTGGTTGCCTAAATGAATTTAAGGTTCTTTCGAAGCTTGTTATTGCCTTATGGAACGGTTTTAAGGTTCTTTCGAAGCTTGTTGTTGCCTTATGTAATGGTTGCCTAAATGGATTTAAGGTTCTTTCGAAGCTTGTTATTGTCTTATGGAACGGTTTTAAGGTTCTTTCGAAGCTTGTTGTTGCCTTATGTAATGGTTGCCTAAATGGATTTAAGGTTCTTTCGAAACTTGTTGTTGCCTTATGGAATGGCTGCCTAAACGGAATTGGTCGCCTATACGGATATTGTTGCCTTACGGAATTCGTAGCTTACGTATACATTGAATTGAGAAATAAGTGATTATATTAATTAACACTTATAGGTTTGTTTTCATAATTAAAAAAATTGTTGAAACAACCAAAGAGTCAATCAAGGTGCCAACCGGATGTGATTGCGTAATACCTGTACTACCAAATGGTTGCCTAAACGGAATTGGTTGCATGTATACTTGTCTTACGGAATGGTTGCCTGTATATTTTTCTTACGGAATGGTTGCCTATATAGATATTATTGTCTTACGGAATTTGTAAGTTACATTTACATTGAATTAATAAATAAGTGGTTATTTCAATTAACACTTATGGGTGTGTTTTCAGAATTGAAAAATTACTGAAACAACTAAGAGTCGATCAAGATGCCGACCATGGATGTGATTGCCTGAATACATGTCTCAGTCTCACAAAGAGAAAAATCTGAGAAATTGAATGGGCTTCACTTGATGCACTTGTTGAAAATATGTCCAACGAACAGGGCATGGATGAAGTCAATGATTATGACTGTGGAATAAAAGACTTAGAGCTGTGGTATGACCAAGCCAAGTTTATAAAATAAAATAGAACCATGAGTGGTGGATTATTTAATTCTTGTAAATGACATTTGTCCAAGAATGAATAAAGTTTCTTTTCACCAATATGGTTGAGCCATCTAAATATATGGCACGATAGACCAAGATATATGATAATTATGGTGCTCTATGTAGACTAATTAACATTGACAAGGGTCAAAGTATGCTTTATGATACTTTAAAAGCAAGTGGATATGTAATGGCATGTTTATTGTTTGAATGCAAAAATAAGATGATTAAATCCACTAGAGATATGTTAAATTTCATATTTGACATGAAAAATATGGATATTGCTTATGTGAGCAAGTCAAAGAGACACACGAGTAATATTTGAGTTGTGTTGTCCTAGAAGGATACTGAGATGAAAAATGGATATCTAACACGATAGTCTAGCGGTTATGTGTTCACACTAAAAGGTGGAACAGTGGTATGGAAATCCTCCAAACAAACCATTATAATTAGATCCACAATGAAGTTTGAGTTTGTGGTACCAGACAAATGTGGGGAAGAAGCACAATGGTTACACCAATTCCTTGAGGATATTCCAAAAATAGACAAAAACTTGTGTCTGCAATTTGCATGCATTGTGACAATCAATCTGCAATCAGCAGGGCACAAAGTAATGGTAAGTCTAGACACATCTTTCGAGGACATAATACTAATTGACTACTCTCTATTGGAGTTATCTTGATTGACTATGTGAAGTCAAAAGATAATATTGTGGATCCGCTAACCAAATGGTTAACTAGAGAGTTAGTTAATAAATCATCAAGAGGAATGGGACTAAAGCCCATGAATTAAAAAATCTTTACAGTGGATACCCAACCTAGCTGACTGGAGATCCCAAGATCTAGGTTCAAAGGGACAACTAAATTGTAGAGATAATGTCGGATCACTGTGGGGAGTTTTCCCAGGTCCATTCCTATGATGAAAAACAGTGATGCCCGTAAAGAATGAGGTTAAGCTAAAGCTTTTAATGATTCTTATGCGTCGGGAAATCTGAACGGAGTAATGCGGGTTACTCTTAATTAAGAGATCACCTATGTAAGAGAGAAGTGGGACCGCTTCTAAGGGAATTGTTGGGGCACAATTCTTATCAAACTCTTACAGAACCAGGCGTGTGTCCAGGGCCAAAACGGGCACAATAGTGAGAACTGCAATGTACCAGGAAGACTCCTGTGTGAGGTATGCTATCAGTTACACAAAATAACGAATGGTTCAAGGACATCGCGTCTACTGTTTAGTTAGTATCGTAATCATACTTTCACAAGGGAAGGTTCAAAGGGTAAAACCTACCTATCCTATGCAGGTTTCGACCATAAAAATCTATCACCAATTCTATCGAGTCTTTGGTGGCCAATTTTATTCATGTGGGGAACTGTTGGAAAAATGGGTTAAAAACCCTTTTTGAAACCAAATTTAAATGGATTAATTAAAGTGTGTTACACTTATAGTTAATGAGAATTGAACTTGGATTTGTATTCTTCTAATGAAGACTACAATATTATGTGTTCATATGACAAATTTGGTTTTGGGATGAATGAAAAATTGTCATCCAAAGTTGGCTATTGAAAAAGGGAAATGGTAAGAGTCAAGTGACTCTTCAGTTGCTACTAGAAAATTTTTGATATTCTAGTAACATATGATGTAATGTGTATTATGAACATTGAGTGAGATGTTCATGACCATTGAGTGAGATGTTCATGACCATTGAGTTCCCTATATTGATGATTGATTTTAATAGTCTTGGCCATTCCTCACACTATAAAAAGGGCCTCCTATTCCATAGTTTAAAACACCAATCCCGAGACCAACACACCAACACAACATAGAGAGTATTCAATTTTCTGCTCTTGTGCTCTTGTTTTATTCTGGTGATAGATGGAAGGTACTAGCAGTTCGTAGGTGTTCTTGTAGCAGTGCAGCCACAAGAACTCGAAAGGTCGTTGTATCCTGGGAGACGAACGCCAAAAAGGCCTTTTGCACCGATAGAGGCGGCGTAATTGTCTTAAGGAAAGTGTGTGATACACACGACTCGACTTCAACTAATTCGATTTTCCTTATCATTTTAATATCCGTCGGTAGCCGTTGGTATTCTTTATTTATAATTATTATTTTAATTATAAATTATTTTTTGGTAATCATATTTGCAAAATCATAAACCCCCCGTTTGTTTACAGATTTCTCAATGAAAAATTACTTTCAAAAAAAAAAATATGTGCATATATAAGTTATCATCTGATCTACATATCGATCTTTTAACAAAATTGAAGTGTCTAATAAGCATATTCCTTAGATCTCACACCTATAGGATTAACTATATCTGTGATTGAGTCATATTATAGTTGTAGGGAATGGTATTTTGTACCAATAATGTTCACGATAAAGTAAAATGAACAAAAAACGCTAGAAGCATATAGACTCAAAAATGAAGTTGAAGAAGAAATGGAATATGCCAAGTATATGCGAACAAGGTATTAATTTTGTTTGGAGTGTAAGGAAATGATTGATGTTACTCGGAATCCATCGGAAAAAGAATCCCTTTTAAGCAAGGTGTAATAGGATGATTGCTTTCTCTTGCCAATTTAATAAAGTTTAAAATGGACTAATTCTATTCCCTCTTTGTTTGCATTGCTACTATAATATGTACTCCATATTAATCATCAATTAGTATCATACCAACTACAATATTCTCACTTGGTCTCCTGCAGGATGTTTAATCTTCATCTTTTGAGTTCGAACACTCAGAGAGTTTATTATTAATTATTAAAGTATAAACATGATCAGGAGAGAACTTTAATGCCCTATTAGTTGTTTGGCTCAAAGAAAATCAATCTCTGGGTTGATGGATCTCTTGTGATACCGTGAACAATTTGAAATGAGGCGTACGTAAGAAAGAAAGAAAAAATACCAACATGTACTGTACGTTCTTTAAACACCTCTTTCATATTCTTGATGTTAGCAAGTAACTTAGTATCAAACACACAGCCACACTTTTAGTTAGGTGACTGAATCAATAGACCGCGGCTCATAGCTAGATATCTTCTATACATTATCTACAACTTCTTTTAAATATACAAACTACAGGAATTATGCTTTTAGAGAGACAATTGTGCATATCCTCAACTTATATACTGTTTAATTTCATCCCTATTAAATCAGATGAAGTTAACGAAGCTAACTTGCAATGAACGCTAGATGAGTAAATTACACAGTATCACCCGACTAAATTTACAAACACAAATAACTCACTTTTAATAATTTTTAAACAAAAAAAATATAAGTCGGGTCCAAAATCGAGTAAACCAAAAACTGATTGAATAATTGAGGTTGAAATGCCTAAAATGCCACTGATTTCACCAAAACTACCATGCTGCCACTCCACTAACTGACAAGTTTCTCTCTCCTCATTTTTGAGTTATTTCCAGCAATTTCAAGTTTTCTGGCCAAACTGTCGAAAATTTGGAGAAGATTCAAACTACAAAATTGTTCTTCATCTCATGGGCTTTCATTTGAGTATAGTGTTGCATATATTTTGAGAAACTTTGAAATTTCGAATTTCAATCACCACGAGACACAGTAGCAGTAGCAGGTTTTGATCGGTGAAGAAGTTCCATGAAGCAGTAGTAGTAGCAGGTTTTGATCGGTGAAGAAGTTTCAGGGAGAAGTAGCAGTAGCAGGTTTTGATCGGTGAAGAAGTTCCATGGAGCAGTAGCAGTAGCAAGGTTTTGATCGGTGAAAAAATTCCATGTAGCAGTAGCAGTAGCAGGTTTTGATCGGTGAAGAAGTTCCATGGAGCAGTAGTAGTAGCAGCAAAAAAAAAGATTGAAGAAGTTCCATGGAGCGTGATTAGGTAAAGCCTTGAACCTTCATGTGAGCGATTGACACAGTAGCATCAAATATCCTTCTTCTTCGTCTTCAATCGGTGAATAGTACAATAGTACAAATTTTGATTTGATTTTTTTTTTTTTGAAAAACTGCACAGTAGCAAAAACTAGACTTGTATGAATCGATTTCGATAACAAATTCACTAAATTGACAGGTTTTGTGGCACGTTGGAGGCTGTACTAGCTTCTTTTTCATGTGAAGTAGCACTAGCAGTAGTAGTAGCAGCCAACGAATGAGCTTCTACTGAGAGAGGTGATGAAGCTGAAGGAGCTGCGACTAAGAATGATGTAGTTGAAGGAGATGCTACTGAGAGTGGTCATGCAGCTGAAGGAGTTGCTACTGAGAGAGGTGATGCAGCTGAAGGAGCTGCTACTGAAAATGAAGAAGCTGAAGGAGCTGCTACTAAGATTGGTGATGCAGCTGAAGGAGCTGCTACTGATCTTTGGTGATGCAGCTGAAGGAGCTGCTATTGAGAAATATATGAAGAATTGGATTGCAATTGCTTTACGGAAGAGGATTTCAAATTTCCTTCTTCTTCTTCTTCTGGTATAAAAGAGGGGTAAAAATGTCAAATTGCTAGTGACATATGGTAGCTCAATAACATCTTGTATTAATTTGTAAATTTTAGTCCTAAATTGCTCAATTGAATATATAAGTGAGTTATTTGTAAAACAAATTATTGTCATATACCTACCTGTAGTTTGTTAGAATCATAATCAATAAGAAACTTCCTCACAAAATTTGATGTCCGTTTCATTCGGAAAAATAAAAGAAACCATATATGATCGATTTGCCCTTAGGATTGTGTCAAGAGGCACTTTCTCATAAATTTTGGATCATCTATAATGCAATCATAAAAGTTGATTTGGTGATAGCTAGGTTTTTTGGTTTCTTTCCTTCTGTTCTATGGTTTTTTAGCACCCAATGTACCACACAAAATATACATAAATAAATAAATAAAAGGCTTTCATTGTGTAATTTATTTGTCCTCAATAAAAGATATAAATTATACAAATTTTCCGAACAAAAATATGTAATAGAACCTAAAATAAAATTTATTTTTTTGGTCGAAGAATTATCCAAATACAGAACACACATAATATAAGCAGAGTGTCAGCTCAGAAGCTTAAGGTTGAGTTGATTCAACTTATCTGATACGCAGGTGGATGTATAGCCATTCGTTTTCAAAGCTAAAGCTGTGGCTGTCCGTACAACAAGAATAATAAGTTGATAAGAAACCTGTGGATCTGGAACAGTCAACACTCAACACCAGGTACACCACACCTCTTCTTAGGCCTGGGACGGTTCGGTTTTAGTAAAAAAAAAAACAGGAACCGCATGATAAAAATTTTGTCATAGTTCGGTTCGGTTTTTCATTTTTTTTCTAAGAACCGCAAGGAACCGAACCGCAAAAATTTCGGTTCGATTCTTGCGGTTCCTCGGTTCCTGTCAAATGTATACATAAAGAATAAAAATCATAAATTCATAATGTCATGCAATCCAAAAGAAATCATCATAATCATAATGTCACATTACTTTCAAAGTCCAACATAGTCCTAATTTGAAGTACCAAGCTGAAAACTTAAACAATAAACATAATTGAAATTAAACAATCCAACAAATTATCCAACAAGAAGTTTTAAACTTAAAGTACTGCTCAATTCTTCTTCTTTCCACTAGCTTTTGAAGGTTTTGAAGGTACCAAAGATTTTGAAACATCACTACTCAGTCTACTCTTTGGAACCTTTCGGCTTTGCTGAGTGGTTGTTGCTGTCTCTTCCAACATGCACAGCTTCTCCAATCTTATTTTCTCCTCTTCAACTTGTTCTACATGGAGAAAATAACATACATTCATTAATGCAACATACTTATAAAATAGAAAAGTAACAATACAAGTGAACAAGTTTAAGTTTACCTTTTTCAACTTCTTCAAACCACCCCATTTCCTCAATTGTTGGAATAAATTCCAACCCCATGATTGCATCAGATTTCAGCCAATTTTGGAAGCAAATGAGAGCTTCAACAGTCTTAGGAGTTAAGGAACTCCTATGTGGATCAATTACCCTCTTTCCAGTGCTGAATGAACTCTCACTAGCCACTGTGGATACTTGGATTGCTAACAAGTCCCTTGCAATAGCCTGTAAGGTAGGATACTTTGGACCATGACACTTCCACCGATCCAAAATATCCCATAAGTCATTGTTTGGCGGCTGCTCTATTGGATCTAGCAAGTACCTATCAACCTCTCCTCCAATCACCACGGCTTCACCTTGAAGTTGCTTGTTCCACAACTCTTGCATAGCTGCCCTCTTCCCTGTAATGGGTACTCTTGGTGTTGATGCGCTGCTAATGTTGTCTACCACATTCCTTTTCCTCTTTGGTGCAGCTGCAGCAACCTTTTCGGCTGCATAAAGATCACACAAGTCTAACACAAGCTTCTTCACTTCATCTGTTTTTCTTTTGATTTCATCACTTCCCATGAACAACATTGTCTCACAAATAAGTGCCACATAATTCAGTTTATACCTTGGATCTAAGACAAGTGCAACTAAAAATAGTTGATTGATGTCATCTACAGATCCAAAGTATTTCCTAAACTTGGAACTCATTTTGTGGGCCATACCAAACAATACCTTCTCCGCTTCACTTGAATCACTATCAATGGGCTTGTAAAACAAATCATCTAGCTCGGCTTTGACTGTAACTATGTCATTAAAGGCTTTATGTGATGTAGGCTTCAGCTGACAACTTACACTCACTGTTACCTCATAGAAAACCTTCAAAAACTGGACAAAAGTACTTGCTTTCTCCCAATCAGCTGCATTGGGAGGTCCTACCCTTTTTCTAGAATTTTTTCCTGCATTGGGAGTTTCTGCCTCTTCTTCTTCTTCATCAAGCTCTTCATCTTCATCAAAGTAATTCTTATACCTTCCACCTTCCTCATCAGCCAACCTATAGAAAGCTTTCTTCAACTCTAATGCTGTGTCCAACATCATGTAGGTGGAATTCCATCTTGTTGGAACGTCTAACACACAAATCTTCTTACATGGTACCTTCTCTGTCTCAACACATTTCTTAAATGCCTCCATCCTTTGTCCACTACTTCTCACATACTTAACAGCATTTCTAATGCTAGACACTGACTTGTCCATTATATGGAGACCGGACTTCACAATTAGATTCACAATGTGAGGAAAGCATCTCACATGCATGTATTTCCCATTAAAAATAGGTGGCTTAGGCCATCCACTCATCTTCTCTACTAGGTACTCTATGGCTACCTTGTTAGCTGCTGCATTGTCCACTGATACAGTCAACACTCTATCCAAGTTCCACTCCACCAAACAGTTCTCCAATATTTTTCCTATGCTATTCCCACTGTGATTAGGTATAACACAAAAACTAAGCACCCTCTTGTGCATCTTCCATCCATCATCTATGAAATGCGCAGTAATTACCATATAGTTAATGTTTTGACACGAGGTCCATGTGTCTGTTGTCAAACAAACAGAACGCGACCTCAATTCTTCCCTTAAAGCCTCTTTTTTTTTATCGTACATGCTCAAGAAATTCTTCACTACTTGCTTCCTACATGGTATAGGATTCCACCTTGGTACTGCCACACTGCAAAAATACTTAAACCCCGGCCTTTCAATTGTACTAAAAGGCAACTCATCCAACACAATCATAACACAAGCAGCATCTAGACATGCATCTACAGACCACTGTTTTGAAGCTAAAGTCCCTTCAAGCACATCACTAGTTAAAATTTGCTGACTTTCTTCTAAATTATTCCTACCAGGATACCCCTTGCAATGCAAACTAATATGCTTAAGTAGTGAGCTAGTACCATTATCTCTTGGATCAGATTTCAAATGAACAGGACAATACTTACATTGAGCTCGCTTTTCGGTTCCGACTACCGTCTCCACTCCATCCTTCATCTCTAATAATGGGAAGTCAATTTTTACGAAATGACTCCATGCTTTCGACCTTTCTTTCATGGCCATCTTCTCCCTCTTCCTCCTCGGATTCTTTGAAGGCACAAACTTCTTCTTCGAAAGCACATCATCTTGACTTGGCTGAGTCTGTTCAGTGACTTGAGTTTGCTCATTACCGGAGTAGCTGGAGGCCTCATTGACTTCGTCTGAATCATAGTACTCAGACGTCATTGCATCTATAAACACAACAAATCCAACACAGATATGACACAATCAATTAAGGTTCAAACTGAAAACTTAAACAATAAACATAATTAAAATTATACAATCCAACAAATTATTCAACAAAATATACACAACATATATATACAAAATCAATGTATATATGCACAACATATCCAACAAAATCAATCAAAAATTCAAAATACACAAAATATATGCACAACATATCCAACAAAATCAATCAAAATGCATATATAATCTACCCTCATTTGAAATAAAAATCTACATATACCTATACTGGTTGTGTGTTCTGTTTTTTTCTGAAAAAGGCAAACGTGTGTAAGTGTAATACCTATACTTTACGTGAACAGAAGTGCTTCAAATTGGTAAAGAGAAGTGCTTTCCTTCCATCTATAACCCAGAAATTGACAATGAGAGTTTCCTTCTTGGTTCTATTGCGTGTTCACTTTTTCTGTTTTTCAAGACCTTATTTGGTCTTTGATGCTAGAAGACCCTAAAAGGAGGTATCTATTATGTTAATTACTTACCAAAGAGCATTAAATGGTCTAAAAGTAGTCAAACTACAGTACAAATCTAGTTGTTCCAACTTTGATAGGCCAAAGACTGAAAGACAGAAACAGTTCACGTTGTACACCAAACTGACCAAACTCACCAAAGTAACTAAACTACCAACTGCATATATTGAGACTTGCAGATCTCTTGCTATTAATCATGAATGAAAATGAAAGTTTCCTCAAGTAGAAGCTCGTTGTAACATTTAGATTTTGGATCACAACCAGAAAGCAAACAAGGATAAAGAATTTGAGGGAATTACATGAGACTGCTGCTGGTCGAGGGAGCGGCCGAGCGAGGGAGCGGCCGAGCGAGGGCGGGTCGAGGGAGCCAGGGAGCGAGGGCAGCAAGGGAGCGAGGGCAGCGAGGGTGGGTCGAGGGAGCCAGGGTGGGCTGCTCGGACTCTGAAGACCAGATGAAGATTGACTGATTCTTTGAAGGCTTGCTTGAGTCAAGATCGAGTCTAAGAGCCAGTAAGAGGGAGAGAGACAGAAGGAGCCTAGAAGAACTGAAGAAGTCGAAGTGAAGAAACTCAAGAAAGTGGCCTAGAAGAAACAGAGAAAGAGAAAGTGAGAAACAATCAAACAATGGAGGCTGCGTAAGAGACTAAGAGTAGTACTAATTTAAAAATTTTAACCTAATTTTCAATCTAACGGCTGAAAATCAATGCACTTACATCTAACGGTTCTAAATCGGTTTCAACCTATTTTTTTTCTTAGAACCGAACTGAAACCGAACAATAACATTTCGGTTCGGTTTTTTTTTTCTAACTGAAGTTTTTTTAAGAACCGCACCGAACCGCAAAATTTCGGTTCGGTTTTGCGGGTTTTGCGGTTTTTCGGTCCGAAAGTCCCAGGCCTACCTCTTCTCTTCTCTTGTCAATTTTAAATCAAGATAAAATAGACTAAACAGTGTCTCACTTTTTCTATTTTCTAACTTTTGGTATCTCACGTTTCCAAAACTTCAAAACAGTGTCTCACTTTTTAATCCCGACCCAACATCAGTATCCCTGGACGTTAGCTCTGTTACGAAGACAAAAAAAAATTAATTTTTTTAGAGTATTTTCGTCCTGCCATCTAATGGTTGTTTTAAAAAATTCAAATTCAATGTTATCATCTGGCGCTAATTTCGTTTACCTCCAAATTGTATATCATTACCTCAAAATTCAATATCATTTGGCGCCAATTTAAAATAGGAAGATGGAATCATAATCTCTTAGGAACGTTTCCTATACGTAGCTAAGTTTGGTACCTAATGTTTTTCTTTTAGCCAAAGGTACATGATGTTTGTAATTGACATAAAATTAGTAGATCTAATGGTGAACAACATATTCACATGAACACAAAAACTTGAAATCTGACAATAATCAAATTGAGGACAAAAAACTCCCTAATAATATATATTAATCTCAAACATATCTGCATACACTACAAATGTTTCAAAAGCCATTGAAATAGACAAATTCAACTCCAAAGTGTTTGTTATACTAATAAACATAAAAAAATCTTAGTCCAACAGCAACCATATTCCACTAAAACAACCATTACATGGCAGGACGAAAATACCCTCAAAAAATTTAAAAAATTTATCTCCGTAACAGAGCTAACATCCAGGGATACTGATGTTGGGTCGGAGTTAAAAGGTGAGACACCGTTTTAAAATTTTGAAAACGTGAGATACCAAAAGTTAGAAAATAGAAAAGGTGAGACACTGTTCAATCCATTTCCCCTTAAATCAAATATATATTACCCCTCAAACCAGAAAAACAGAGAGGTACTATATTCTCCTATTAATTAAGCAATTTCTTTTTATCAAATACTGTGATTATTTTAAGCGACATGCAAAAACATGGAGTACATATCTTCTAACTAAGATGGAGTACATATCTTCGAACTCTAAACTCTAAATTTTACTAAGATGGAGTAAATAATATGGGGGTCGTCTATAGTACCTTGATATATACCATACCCTTAATTTACAACTAAATGAACAAAATTTACCATTTTTCTACACTAAATTTACAACATTGACAGCAAATTTACAACATATGTTTTATATATTTACATATAATTAAACCAATTTGCCACATTGACAACCATTTGTTCATAAACTTGTAAATATGTCGTTGGTGAAGTAATTACAACAACAGAACTATAACTATCCAAATAATCACTCTATTTACCACAATAACAATAAAATTTGTCGTCAAATTTACTACAACACTGGAAATCTTAGTCGACGAAAAATTTTCGTCACCTAAGAGTAGTTTTCGTCGCCTAAGGTTTTAGGTGAAGAAAATTTTGTCGCCTAAGTTTTGTCGTCTAACGATTGTGGTCTAAGTTAGTTGGCGACGAAACAATAAATTTTCGTCGAATAAGATAATACTTAGACGACGAAATGAGTTCGTCGTCTAAAAGGTTTAGTGAGGACAAAAATATCTTCGAGGACGAATTTTTACGTCAGCTGCATGCCAACTTAGTCTACGAAACACATTTTTCGTCGACTAAGAAACATACTTAGTCGACGACACGATTCTTCTTCGTCGATTTAGTAAGTCTCTTAGGAGACGACACATTTCTTCTTCGTCGAGTAAGAAAACCACTTAGGCGATGACACAATCCTTTCTCGTCGAGTAAGAAAACCACTTAGGCAACGACATAATCTTTTTTCGTCGACTAAGAAACTTACTTAGTCGACGAACCATTTATTCTTCGTCGACTAAGAATCTTACTTAGTCGACGAAAAAGGATTGTGTCGTCGCCTAAGTGGTTTTCTTACTCGACGAAAAATGCATTCTTCGTCGACTAAGTGTTAATTATTTAAAAAAAAAAATTCAGACTAAATATACCAAATATTAATATATTAAAATTTATTCATACAAATTAAATACTTAATATTAATAAATTTGTTCATACAAATTAAATATTAAACCGAACAATACTGACTAATATGGAAGAGGAGTCGACCTGCTAGCTACTTATGAAGATTTGTAAACATGTTGAACTTGTCCTCCAACCGAGCAAGATGGTCTTGACCTGCTTGGACCGTCTCTCTGGCCAGTCGTCCCTCCTCCTCAAGAAGGGCGATACGTTCATAGGCTTGTCGAGCCTCCTCCATTGCCAGCCGTGCCTTCTCCTCTGCACGTGCAATACGATCTCTAGCCTCTCGGGCCTCCTCCTCTGCACGTGCGATACGGTCTCTAGCCTCTCGGGCCTCCTCCTCCACTCGTCTCAGACGCTCCTTATTTGAAGACCGACAGCATGCAGTGAAATTTTCCTCTTGAAATGATTGGGAACTGACACCGAAGGTTACTCGACCTAACCCCCGAATCTCGCCCCTGTTTCGCGGTCCTAGTGCGTCTACAAGCACTTGGGCCTGAGTGGGCTCGTCAAAATAGTGAATGATCTGATCTTCCGGAACGTCGGGGTGGTCTTTCCTCACAGTAGCCATCACCCTATCGATCTCGACGTTGATCTTTCGCTGCAATTGAAAATGAAGTGCATTAACATCATTAATCACATTAAAAATAAATAGTAGATGATGAATTTAAACATAATAGGAAACTTACTATATTTTCCGCCGCTTCCGGGTGCTCAGGAGGCTACACCATCTCATAATTCTTCACCAACGCCAATGGTTCACCATTTTCCTTCAACTCGAGCGCCCCATAGATGAAAGGCTTTGAACCGGACCGATGGTGCAATGTCTTCTTCCCCCGATTGATTGTGTTGGCGGCCGATCGTCTCTGTAGAAGTTTAATTAAATTTGAGACAAATAATTAGCATTCAAACAAAGCAAAAATCAAGAATGTTTACATTTCTAAGCACAGAATAATATTAGAAATTGTATACCTGGAACTCATAGCTCTCGAAGTGTTGAAGAAGCCAAGACCAGTCCTCCTTCCTATTTTTGAACTCTTTCGGGATTTTGTCAGGTTTCGCAATCCTGAGCCTGTTGAGCTTGCTCTTGAAGGCTGTGAAGGTCTTGGCGACATGCTTGTGAACCCACTCTCTCATGTTCGGATAATTCCAAGGGATGTTATAAACAAGCTGTTACAAAAAATAGAAATGAAATTAATATGGAAGCTGACTTGAGTATAGAAAAATAAAATATAAAAAATTGTAGTTGTTAACTCCTTACGTCGAGTTCATTTTTCAGCTTGTTATGATTATCTTCGTCCAGGTCCCACCAACTGCCAGCAGTCATGGGAATGTTGTCCCGAATGATATGGCCGATATCATGAGTCAGCCATGAGTTATGTGTACTGGTCTTAGGTCCGTGTAAGAACTCATCATCCATGATGATCGTCAACTTCTCTCTATGCTGCACCCAATAGGTATAGACCTTTAAGCCTTTGACCAACCCCCGTTTGTGTTTGGGAGGAGGTGCTGCCAAAATGATAACAGTTTTATTCTAATAACACATTTATAACTAAATAATTGTACTCAATATGTGAGGTAGATTATCTTTACCTCCTTTGGGCCGAGAACGATATGTGCACCGACAACTAATCTCTTCATCATCGCTATGTTCGGTTTGAGGTAAAGTACGTGCTAATGGAGGGGCGGCTGAAGTATCTTCCACCGGCAACGGGGGAGGGGGAAGAGGTGCTGATCCGCTCGCAGACGCTTCTGTTGTTGGTCGGGACGAACTCCCTTCTGAGGCATTTGACCTGTAGAAGCGGCCAAATGCCAGGAGCCTCTTCTTTAGCTTCCTATGAGTCGGTGACATATTTTCCTGTCAAGAAATATAAATTATATCACAAATTATAACACAACATATACAATGCAAAAGCGCTTATGCACTAAGTAGGGAAGACCCAAGTGAAACTTGTGAAGCCAACGAGTGTGCATAAATCGAACTAAAACCTCATTACTAGAGTATAATGAGTGGGATATAGGTTATCAGGGAGCAAATAGGTTATCAGTTGAAATGTGCATCTATTCTTGCCAAATATCTGTGTACACACTGACATGGGTAAAGAAATTAATCCATCACTTGAAGGCATGGCCGATTGATGAAACAGGAAAAGAATAAAAGTGAATTCATGAAGAAGAAAGAAAACCCACCAGTGGAACCTGGTAGCTCCTGTGTCACCCAAATTAACATGTAATAGAAGCACAGGAGTAGAAGATAAGAACAAAAACTTCACATATTTCATGTGTTGGACAAAAAGGTGACTTATCTTCACACGCTGTTACATTGTACAAAGCAAAGATGAAATATTACACAAAGCAAAATATCAGTTGTTGATCCTAGGTAGTATTCAAGGCAAAATGCCACACCAGGAACAAGCATTGAAATTCATAACCTCGATTCAACAGCAAAATACACAAGCATAACCTTGAAATACACCAGCAAACATCTTATTCAACATCATAATTTTACACCAGCAATTTTCAATCACATAATTAGGAATGGAGAGAACATACTGAAGTAAGGGAATCAGCCTGAAGTGAGGGAGGGAGAGAGAGAGAGAGAGAGAGAGAGAGAGAGAGAGAGAGAGAGAGAGAGAGAGAGAGAGAGAGAGAGAGAGAGAACAATCAGAACCTACCTCGCGAGAGAGAGGGAGAGGCTGGGGCAGACCGACGATTCAGCTGAAGGAGAGGATCCGGGCGGGGACGAAGGCGGAGGAGGGGGCAGCGTCTGAGGCGGGACTGAGGCGAAGGGTAGGGCGGCGTCCGAGGCAGGAGTAAGCCGGAGGCTGGGGCGGCGGGGGACATGAGGCGGTGCCGGTGACGGGGCCGTGGGCGGTGACAGGGGCGGGGAGGGAAATCGGGAGAATTAGGGATTTTTTTCTTTGAAGAATTGAACTGAACTGATTTCTCTGCGATTTGGGAATTATAACATTCACACTTAGACGACGAAAAATATATATTTCGTCTTCTAAGAATTATACTTAGTCGACGAAATATTTTTTCGTGGCCTAACTATTTGTACTTAGGCAACGAACAACAACATTCGTCTCCTAAGAAAATTTAAATTTTTGGCCAAATTTATCGGCGAAAAAAATAAGCCGCCAATACAGAATTTAAAAAAAAAAATCAAAATAAACTTAGGCGACGAAATCATTTTTTCGTCGCCTAAGTGTCTACTTAATCGACGAAATAATATTTTCGTCGTCTAAGTGTCTACTTAATCGACGAAAATATATATTTAGTCGCCTAGGGAATACTCTTGGGCGACGAAAAGTAATTATTTTCATCGCCTAAGAGTATTTTGATTTTTTTACAAAATCTATACTGCGGGCTTAGTTAAAATGAGTTAAAACTTTTGCGACGAGTTAATAGGTGCATTTCGTCGACTCCAACTCTAAATATACATATATATATATATATATTATTTAATTAATACAAAAAACAAATAACTTATAACATTAACATAGTACTTGTTTTTAAATCGAAGAAGTATATACGTACGTACGTACACACAATTGTAATCCTTGTAATTATACATCACAAACAAATTTATTGAATTTAAAAACATAATTTAAATGATGATGGTTCTCCATCATAATCGGCATCGTCTGTATCGTCTGCATCTTCAATCATATCAGTGAAGTCATCACTAGAATCCTCATAATCTTCTGATTTCTCATCATCCTTGTCATTAATGAAGTCGTCATTGACTCTGTTTTGAGATGTAGATGCATTTGGGACTACAATGTATTCATCAGAAGTGACGAAATTTAAGCGGTTGTTGTCGCGAATAGCACTTGAACAAGACAACGCTCATATTTCTATATAGTAGTTCGACAATGGCGAGTAGCACTCCGTAGTAGGTTGAGTTGTCACCATCTACCATGACCCCGCAATTTTGCGTTTTGCTGTTTACATCTCGTTGAAGTGTCACAAACTTGACGCCGTTGACAAAACACATCGCTCGCACACTGTGGGAAATAGGCGTTCTAGAGAAATGGTACAATTCTGGCTAGTACAAATCACTGTTATGTTTTTGAAGATTTTTCACTTGCCAATTTGTGATAAATTATTTAAATTGAACTGACCATAATACTAATATTGAAATGGAGATATATTCTAACACAAAAAATATTGTGACATACCCATTTGCGAAAGTAGTCAGGAAATGTTCTTTTGTGCGTCTCTTTCGGCCTTTTGTCTCTACAATTTCCTTCAATGGGTTTCAAATGCTCACTCATGAAATATTGTGCTTCGTCAGAGTGTTGTAGTACGCACCAATGAGCTTCAATTAGCTCAGCATCTGTCAATCTTGTGAACTTGGTAAATTACCAAACGGACGTACAACACTAGATACGACTGAAAATTTGAACTCAGGTACTGTGGAGGCCGATGTAGAAGATTCTGCTTCGTCACTGTTGCGGAGATATAAGTTGCAGTATGTTACACATTCATGTGCAATGTACGACTGTTTGTATTGAAACAGTTGTCTGAAATTACACAGTTATTAGTGAAGTGTATATATATATATATATATATATATATATATATATATATATAAGACAAAATTACAATAAATGGGAAAATACGAATAATAAATAGTACGTACCTTTCTTGGGGATACATCCAAGTTGTATGAACCGGACCAGTGAGCAGCGCTTGATCTGGAAGATGGATCATCAGGTGAATCATACTGTCAAAGAAAGCGGGGGGGGGGGGGGGGAAATCCTCTCTAATTTGCACAAAATGTAGATGATGTCTTCTTTCAAAATAAGAACATCTGACTTCTTCAGCTCTTTAACGCATAACTTCTGAAAGAACCTACACAATGTTATTATAGGTTCCACTACATCTAGATGCAAATAGGGTCGGATAACAACTGGAATAAGACGTTGCAGCAAAACATGACAGTCATGACTCTTCAATCCGTGAAACGTATTTAGCCCCAAATTAATACACCGAGATTTATTTCCTGCATACCCATGAGGATACTTTACTCCTTTAAACCATATGAAAACCTCATTCTTGAAAGCCGGTTTAACTATGTAAGGTGCAACAGGTATGAAAATCCCTGACGCCATCTTCACTGGCCCCAAGTGTTCTCGTATTCCTTTTTTCTCCAGATACGCACGTGCTTTCAAATTATCCTTCGTCTTTCCTTTAATATCAAGAATTGTTCCCACAAGACTGTCACTTACATTCTTTTCTATGTGCATGACATCTAGGGTGTGCCTAAGAATCAATTTCGGCCAGTAAGACAAAGCATATAATGCACTCTTGTGTGTAAAACACCTGTAGTCGTCAGGGCGTTCTGGAACTGGTATTCTTTTATCACCGCTCAACAAGCCGAAATCAAAAGAGTTCAACTTCTCCAAAACTTCATCATCAGTCCATGGACGGGATTTAGAGCGAAGCTCTACTGTTTTGTCAAATGCTAGATGTCCAAATCGCCACGCGTGGTTAGTTGGAAGCCATCTACGGTGACCCAAGTAACACACATTTCCAGCGCACCAAACAGAATGGACTTCGTTCAAGCAAACAAGACAAGCTTTGTAACCTTTAGTGGCCTGAGACGACAACATCCCGTAACCAGGAAAATCACTTATGGTAAACATCAGCATTGCTCTCATCACAAATGATCTTCCACTGTACCTGTCAAAAGTAAGAGCTCCATTTTCCCATAAGTCTAACAGCTCGTCGATCAAAGGTTGCAGATACACATCCATACACTTTCCTGGAGACGTTGGACCGGGAATTAATAGAGACATCATACTAAATTCCTTCTTCATACACATCCAAGGACGCGTGGCATATGGGACATTCATCAAGCTTGGCTTTCCCTTTGTAAAACAGAACACAGTTATTCTTACAGGCGTGGATTTTGTTATAACTGAGACCGAGATTGCCCAATATCTTGTGTACCTTGTACTAACTATCAGGTAGATAGTTAGATTGTGGAAGAGTTTCCTTACACTGTTTTAGCAGACTATCAAAAGAGTCATTTGTCCACCTACTCTTGACTTTCAACTACATCTGTGAGATGATGATCCCTAAAACAGTGTGAGGACTACCCTCGAATAATGGGATATGCACTTGAGCAAGGAGTCTGGTATACTTATCATAATCAGCACTGTCAACAACAGGAATTGTGCCATCCTCAAAAACTGCCTCATGAAATTCCTCTTCCTTGCGTACTGGGGCAAATGTAGGAAAAGTGTCATGTAGAATGTTCATAGCCGGGTCTTCATAAGGGTCGAAAGCACCACTAGATGTCCGGTCATAGTATCCTTCTTGGATTTCGCCAACCGTAGGTTCATAATATTCTGCTTCACCGTGTTTACTCCATGTTGTATAATTATGCATAATACCTTTGTTATACAGGTGATCGACGATTCTTCCTATCAGCTTGAATTTTGTATTCATACAACTTAAGCAGGGACATCTGTGATTTTTCTTTCAACCACCATGTTCACGTAATAAAACTTTCTACTCCTTGTTGGTATTCTTCGCTCTCCCTTGGGTACCGCATCCAACTCCTGTCTCTATCCATCGAACACCTGTCATATATTGATATATATATATATATATATATATATATATGGAAAATAATAAATAATCACAAATTAACATATAAACAATTTATATGCATGTTTCTTCTCAACCTTATGCCTCCGGTTAGGGTCCTAATCCCATTCAGGAGCATACTGATTTTGTTTCACAGTTTGTAGGTCTTATGTATTCGTTTTCAGTCGTGGAGAAATTTCGGCAGCATCTCCCCACAGTTCCTCAAATGCACGAATATCTATACACCTAGTATGCACTCGAAGAACAGTGTTGGGAGACCCCGTCGAAATTTATAGACACGACCGCAAACGAATACACAAGACCTATACAAACTGTGAAAAAAAATCCTCTGCCCCCAAACTGTCCAAAAATGGGACAATTCGAGAATCTCTCCATGATTCTCGAACGAGATTTCGAAGGATATATATAAATGCATGAACATCAGTGAATAAAAGAATGATTTATTCTTTCATTCACCGCTAATTATAAATCATATAACAATGATTTTCGTAAAATAATTACAATTATTAATGAAATTAATTAAGACATTTTTAAAATAAATAATTAATAAATATAATTCAACAATTTCACAAAAACCAACAATTTAATTGAGTTTATATGTATGGATCAACAAAAGCAATATATATACTAGCTATCACCTTACAATATATATGTATACACACAACAATATATATACTTAATTATCTACCTCAAAAATGAAATATTTCAATGGAAAAAATGGAAATTTGTGTTGAAAAATATGAAGAAAGAGATCATACCAAGTTAAAAATCGATGGATAGTAGTGGAGAAGGCTTAGGAAGACCCGATTTGAAGTTTTTCACATCCAAAAATGAAAATCGGTGGAAAAATTGAAGGGGAGGAAAAATTTTCAGTTTTTGTCAGATTTTTCCTGATATGGAAACCAGTTCAGTATATATAATCTGGATTTGTTTCGTCGCCTAAGTTACACTCTTAGGCTACGAAAACAATAATTTCGTCGTCTTAGAAAATAATTCTAACGACAAAGTATTGTCGCCGTCTTTGTGTCTTCTTAGACGACGAATATAAATTTTCGTCGCCTAAGTTTCTACTTAGGTGACGACACAATGAATTAGACGACGAAAAAATTTTCGTCGCCTAAGAAAATACCAAGACGATGGCAATAATTTTCGTCCTGAGGTTCTTCTCTTACACGACGAAAAAATAATTTCGTGGCCTAAGAGTCTACTTAGGCGACGGAATTTTTTTCTTAGAGGACGAAATATTTTTCGTCAGCTAAGGGTTCTTAGGCCACGAAATATATAATTTTTCGTCGCCTAAGGTATTTTTTCTTGTAGTATATTATAAATGAGGCTATCATAAACATGTTTATGAGAGCACTGAAGAAAATTCTAAATAATATGATTGTTTTAAGCAACATATAACAAGATCAAGTTTATATCTAACAAATCTTAATAAGATCGAGTAAATATTGTGATTTTTTTTTAAATAGACGTTGACTACAAGGCCAACAAGTTTGCGGATGTAGCTCACCAAACTTATAAAGAAGTAAAGCAAGACTAATAAAATCACGGGTACGCTCGCAATCAAGCAAGCTCCTACACGAGCAGAACAACTCGCCTCTTACAAACCAATGCATCTAGATCTACTACTTGTCTAGCACGCAATTGTCGCACAAGTATGTCTAAATGTCTTCATAGAATACACATAGAGATTGAAATACTCAAATAAAAGCTTAACCTAGGTAAAATAGGGCCCATTTTGTCCTGATTTGAGCCCATAATTAATCTTGGCCCAAATCACCTCTTCAGACCTTTGATTGAACCTAAGCCCTAATGCCCAAGCCCAAACCAAGGGCAGCAGCACAGTCCCTCCATGCCGGTAAGACGCCGTCTGGCGGACGGCCTCCCCAGATACTCATCTCCATGTTCGAGTCCTGCAGTTCTCAAAGGACGGCGGCGACCTTGTATCTGATGATGATTTCAAGTCTGGATTCAAGCCGCTGCAATCTTTGATTGAAACTTTGAAGGTTTGCCGACCCCCTGCCTCCCAAACCAAGTGAATCGATCAAAAGTTGATCGAAATCGTCGCTTGCGTGAATCGACCTCCCCACCGCTGCAACCTCCTTCCCCGCAGCAAAACTCCTTCCCCGCGGTTACTCGAGAGCACTCCTTAAAAGCGTTGCTCCAGACCGCAGTCCTTCTCACCAGATCCAACGAGAAGATCTCGTCCTTACCAGATCCGACGAAGGAGAGAAAATCGCAGACGCCGCTCTCTACACTCAATGAAAGTTAAAATAAGTATGCATATAAGTTGTACTCAAGCTTAAGAACACAGACGTACCTGGAGATGCCATAGCTTACGATCACAAGATGTATTTGATGAGTTGACGAACTTGGTTGGTTCTCCTCTGAGCTATCCTCAAAGAGAGTTCTCTTATGGGCAGATCAATCTATTCTCTATATGGTGTTGATAGCTAGAGTAGGGACCAAGCTTATTTATATATAGGTTAATTAGCATAGGTACCTTTCCATAAAGGTTTTCCTATATGTATTAGCAATAGGAATAACATTCCTGATTCATGTACAAAATCACACATATGTAATGTAATGAGGTGTGGCCAATTAATTAAGTTCACCTCAATGAAACTAGGAATCATAATTGAGACATCGTTGCCAAGTCCGATTGCTTGTTCTGAATGAAGAGTAACAAGTTGTTGTTCATTAAGTTGACATTGATAAGTCCATATAATCTTACACTCAAACCCTAGGGTTTGCTCTTAAGTGTAAACTTATCAAACGTGAAGGGAAAAGTGTCATGTCGAGTAAATATTGTGATTGTTTTAAGCAACATGCAACAAGATTGAGTAAATATTATAATTGTTTTGAGCCTCTTGGGAGAATATTATAATTGTTTTGAGCCTCTTGCCAAGTCCGATTGCTTGTTCTGAATGAAGAGTAATAAGTTGTTGTTCATTAAGTTGACATTGATAAGTCCATATAATCTTACAGTCTCCAACTTTGACTATTAATGTTCAACACAGCAAGAATTTCACCAAGACTAGATATAACAATCATGTAGTTCGCGCTGCACTAGCTATGAATTTCAACTTGTTCGTAAAACTCAGTCAACCTGAAACTTACTTCAACAGACAAAGAGAAAACTAAAACTTACCAAAGCACTAGTACCTCAGCACCATGAAGAAGTAACCATAAATCACAGGAGTCAATTTAATGTACATGAAATCTCGTTGTAGGTGCTTAATGAAAATATTCATGTTAGCACAAGAGGTCCAATAATGAAGGATTCAAAATAGAATCATGAATTTATTAAATTTGCTTACTAATATAATAGCACAACTGAACTCATCACCATGCACATGTAGTTCTGCAATGACTTTGATAATCTTAATAAAGCCAACAACATACGTAGAAAGCATGATCACAAGTATATAAAAGAATAAACTTCTAATAGAACTATTGTGCTAAATAAAATTTAACAAGTATTTCAGCTTCTTTAAAAATGCTTATGACAACTAAAAGATCCAAATTTAGCTCCCACTAAACTGCCGAGTCAAAATTTTCTAAAACACCCATATTTTTGACATGTACCTGATAAGGTGCTACTTCAAGGGCCTTTGTGAGAGGATCTGTGAGTTGAGCAGCGGTGCCAATCTTGATTATCTCAATCTCATTATTCCTTACACTTTCTCTAACTGCATAATACTTCACATCTATATTCCTTGAAGCTGTGGACCTTTTATTGTTCTTGGCAAAGAATACTGCAGCTACGTTATCACAGTAAAGGTTCAATGATCTTTCAACTGAATCCACTACTTTAGTTTCAGTTAAGAAATTCCTGAGACATAAGGCTTGACCAAGAGCATCATGTATGGCTACATACTCAGCCTGCATAGTTGAAGTAGTTGTTAGAGATTGCTTCACACTTCTCCATGAGATTGCATCACCTGCCAACATGTAAATATACTCTGAAGTTGATTTAAAATCATCAATGCAGCCCTTATAGTCAGAATCTGTATAGCCAATCACTTCAAGTTTCTGATCTTCGACCCTTCTGTATACCAGCATATAATCCTTTGTTTTCTGCAAATATCTCAATCCTTTTTTACCTGCAACCCAGTGCTCATTCCCTGGATTAGACTGATGTCTGGCTAATACACTAGTCGAAAAGGCAATATCAGGTCTGGTACACACTTGAGCATACATCAAACTTCCTAACAATCTCGCATAAGGTCTCTTATCCATCTCCTTCTTCTCTAGTGAATTCTTAGGACATTGACCTGATGCAGCTTATCCCCCTTTGACATTGGTGACTCACCTTCTCTACAGGTCTCCATTCCAAACCTCTTAATTACTCTGTCAATGTAGTTTCTCTGAGATAATCCCAACATCTTCTGTTCTCTGTCTCTTTTAATCTCTATGCCAAGCACAAAAGCTGGTTCGCCCATATCCTTCATATCGAAGTTTTCCAATAGAAAACATTTGGTCTCTCTCAGTAAGTTTAAGTCACTGCTTGCTAACAATATATCATCAACGTATAATATCAGGAAAATAAAGTTGCTCCCACTGATCTTCATATAAATGCATTCATCCAACTTATTTTCCTCAAAACCAAAAGAACTAATCACTGAATCAAACTTAAGATACCACTGCCTAGAAGTTTGCTTTAATCCATAGATTGGCATACCGTTCCATCATCCCCTTCAGCAACAAAACCCTAAGGTTGAACCATATATTTCTCTTCATCTAAATTTCCATTTAGAAAAGCCGTCTTGACATCCATCTGATGAAGCTCGAGGTCATAGTGTGCCATCAAAGCCATTAAGACTCTAAAAGCATCCTTGGTTGACACTGGAGCGAATGTTTTAGTGTAGTCAATACCCTCCTTCTGAGTGAAACCTTTGGCAACCAGTCTCGCCTTGTACCTCTCTATATTTCCCTTCGAATCTCTTTTAGTTTTGAACACCCATTTACATCCTACTGGCTTATACCCTTCTGGTTTGTCAACTAAATTCTAAACCTTATTTATTTCCATCGACTTTAACTCCGATTGCATAGCTTTAATCCACTTGTCTGTGTGTGCAGACTCAATTGCATCAAAATAAGTCGCAGGATCTTCTTCTTCTTCTCCTAAATCAAAACCAGCTTCTGACAAGAATGAAGTTTCATAAATATCTGGAATTGCTGATCGTCTCTCTCACTGGGATCGCCTCAATTGCACTTGTTGTTGTTGCTGAGGTTCAACTACTTCTTGTTGTTGAACTGCTTCATTAATATGTTGTGGTTCTATATGAGGCTCTTGTTGTTCGAATATATCATTATTTTCTTGTTGTTACTGAGGTTCAACGTAATTTTCTACAATTTCTTCTACTGGATGTAGATTGTTATGTAGATCTAGTAGCTCATCTTGATTTTCCGTCACAGTGTCTAAATTCTCGTCACTGCAATAAACTAACCACTCAAAAGTGTCATTTAAATCAGCTTCTGTAATTTCGGGTTCAAGATTACCAATATCTACAATGTCTGATCCGTCTAGCTCCCCCATGAAAACTGCTCTGTTGGTCTCCAGGATCCTCGTTCCACCATTAGGGCTGTAAAACCTGTAACCTTTAGACTTAGTCAAGTAACCAATGAAAAATACACTCAAGGTTCTTGAATCCAGCTTCTGTTGTTTAGGATTGTAAATTCTTGCTCCGGCTCTGCAACCCCACACATGAAAGTGGTGTAAACTTGGTTTCTTATTGAACCATAACTCAAAAGGAGTTTTATTCTCAACAGATTTACTCGGAGTCCTATTGCAGATATAGTTGGCTGTCCTCAATGCTTCTCCCCTTAAATATCTAGGCAAGCCAGACTTGTAAATCATACTTTGAACCATATTTATCAACGTTCTGTTCCTTCTCTCTGTAACTCCATTCTGCTGCGGTGTACCCGGTGTGGTGTATTGAGCTTTAATACCACACTCCTCAAGATAACGAGCAAAATGACCTTTATTTTGCCCAGATTCTGTATACCTGCCATAAAACTCTCCACCTCTGTCTGATCTAACAACCTTAATAACCTTATTCAGTTTCTTCTCTGCCTCTGCCTTAAAAATCTTAAAAGCTTCTAAAGCCATTGATTTTTCAGAAATAAGAAAAACTTGACAGTATCTCGAAATATCATCGATGAAAGTGATAAAGTACTGATGTCTACATATAGTTTTATGAAGAAAAGGGACATATGTATAAGTTCTAATACCTCTTGACTCCTAACTGAACCTTTCTTCCTAAGAATAGTAGTTTTCCCCTTGACACACTCTATGCAAACACCAAAATCAGAAAAGTCTAAAGGACGTAAGACGTTTTGTTTGACCAAAAGTTTCAGCCTTTCTTCTTAAATGTGTCCCAGACGTTTGTGCCAAAGAAAAGCAGATTTTTCAATTAGTCTCGGCCTTTTAAAACCAACAACTTTTTCAGTCAAAAACACTTCTACATAATTTCTGCAATTCATATGCTAATAACCATCAATTAAAGAAGCATCACCAATAAACTCGGAACTTTTGAAGAAATCTAAACCTTTATTATTGCCTGTAAAAGTACAGCCATAATTTTTGACTAAAAGAGAGCCTGAAATCAGGTTTCTTTGCATAGAAGGAATACAAAACACGTTTTCCAAGTCTAAAGAAAAACCAGTAGTAAAAACAAGTCTAACAACTCCTATGGCCTTGACAACTACTCTATTTCCATTCCCTGAGCTAATTCTAGCTTCATCCTTGTTTGGAGTCCTCTTTCTTAGAAAACCTTGCATGGAAGTAATAACATCGATTGGAGAGGCAGTATCAAACCACTAAGAGCTACTAGACACACTGACAGTTTTTGACTCCAAGTGAAAAACACTTTTATCGAGGAGATCAGATTTCTTACCCTTTTTACTCATCCAGTCCTTAAAAGTTCTACAATCCTTTTTTAACATGTCCAGGCTTTCGGCAAAAGAAGTGATAGGAGCACAATGTGCGACGATATTAATGTGTTTACGCCCTCATTTATGCTTCGTTTAACCCTTATTTATTTAAGATAGAGTCATAATATAGTTTAGTGTCGATTTGATAGAGTTTTGATAAAATATGCTTTAAAATCCGAAAAATGACTAAGTTTAAGAATTCTGGAAAATAGTGCAAAATGTGTCTTTTTCGTGATTCTAAGATGAATGGAATTGTGACCTATCCTTTTCCAAATTTGATAAAATTTGGTATGCATGTTATTTGCTTGCTAAAGGATTTTGTTTCAAAAATACAGATCAATCGAAGTTCGGGAAGTCACCCAAAAGATGGCTGCAAATCAGCAGTTCAAGCAAAACAATCCAGTGACTTCCAAGATTTTTCCTGGGACTGTATCCCAACTTCAAAAATTCATTACAGACTTTTCACAAGGAATTTGATCAAGCCCTTTTATATGGAGGTAGCTCTACATGTCTCGTTTCTCTGAGACTTGGAATCGCATCAATCGGAGCTCCGAGGAGGGTGTTATGCCAGAATTACCAGACCAAGATCATTCCAGCCGATTCCACCAAGTTTCTGCCTCTTTTCCTTTGTTTCTGTTTTCGATGGACATTCTGGCGTACAATTGCATACTTGAAGATTCTCCAAGCTTATTGAAGGATAGAGGAAGACATTGAGCCAAGAAAATGGAGGAAAACATGAAGAAAAGAAGATTTCCTAGCTGAACTAGGATTGCTTGCCGATCGGCAAGCAGCTTGATGCCGATTGTGTTCTTGGCGGGTTTTTGGTATTTTTTCTTGGACCAAGTTCACAAAATGGAGTTGTCAAGTCCACATATGAAGTCCATGAAGATATGAAGCCCATACTATGAAGAAAATTCAGAAAAAGAAGTCCAAGAATGCAATATTTATCCAACAAGGAAACATAACACTACCAGAAAAAAGGGCTTTGCCGACGAAAAAAAAAAAACGGCCGACGAAACACTTTTTTCGTCGGCTATTCCCAATAATGGCCGACGAAAATTTTTGTCGTCGCAAAAAAAAAAATTTCGTCGACTATTCCCATAGAATGGCCGACGATTTTTTATTTCGTCGCTAAAAATGAAAAATCGTCGGCTATTCTACAAGAATGGCCGACGATTTTTTCTTTCGTCCCTAAAACAAATTTTTCGTCGGCTATATCCCTATAATGGCCGACGATTTAAAGTTTTCGTCGACTATACAAATTTTAGAAGAATGGCCGACGAAGTTGAAAATTTCGTCGGCTATAAGTCTTTATATTTTCAGATCTGGACAGAAGATGCTCATTTAAAAAAAAAATGAAAAAAACGGGAGAAAGAGTGAAAAAGTTTATGCGACGTGCAAGGTGAATGGTGTGTTATTTCGATGTGAAGACAGAGACCTCAGACTGAAAACACAAAATTCAGGGGTTATGGCACATGGTGGGGATGGTGGAGTTGACTATTACGGTGTTCTCCATTCAGTTGTGGAACTGCATTACGGGGAAGACATGAAAGTGCACCTTTTCAAGTGTAGATGGTTTGACACACGGCCGCAGAGCATGAAAACCGATCAATACGGCATAAGTTCTGTGAACACTAGTACATCATGGTATGAGGACGACCCGTTCGTTTTAGCCACATGGGTGAAACAAGTGTTTTATCTTGATGATCTCGCCAAGGGTGACCCGTGGAAAGTAGTCAACACTATCCACCATCGCAACATTTACCGGGCGTCTACACTTGGAGTGGCTGAAGAGAACGAGGAAGGGGGCACCGCGTATCAAGAGCCCAACTCAAACGGTATTCCTGACTCCTCTTTTATTCGCCTAGACACGCCGGTGCGAATTCGACGTGAAGAGCTACTGCTTGTTGATGTTGATCCAAATGAAGAAACTAACGAGGACTCTAGTGGTGAGGAAAGACATAGATTACCCCTATCGAGCAATTCAGAAACCGAAGAAGACTCATCCGATGATTCCGATTACAATCCGACGGATTAAGTAATTTAAATGATGTAAGCCTTTCATTTGTAATCAACTCATTTCTAATGAACGGGCGTGGGGATGAGCCTCCCAGCTAGGCTGGGTTCCAAACCCCTTAAAAAAATTTGAAATATGTTGACTGTTGGGTTTCTGGTTTTTTATGTTCAATTTTGGTTATATGTGAACAGGACATCGGAATAGGAGAGGTGTAAAACTACTGATTTTTTTTGTTTTTTTTCAGAGAATAGCCGACGAAAAATGTATTATTTCGTCGGCTATTACAATCATGGCTGACGAAAAATTAAATTTTTCGTCGGCTATTCTCACAATGGCCGACGAAAAATTCATTATTTCGTCGGCCATAAGTTTTTTTAAAAATAAATATTTTATTTTTGACCGAAAACGACAAAAGAATAGCCGACGAGTACTAGGTTTTATTTCGTCGGCTATAATTAAAAAAAAACAAAAAAAGAGCAGCTTCCATTTTCTATCACTATCGACAAACCATTGCTTCATCCTTCAAATGCAAATTTGTCGTGAAATAAGATATGACCGAAATATTGAAAAACGTCTACGGTTGAAAAATGAGAAGATTCCGACAAAATCTGTGTGCCGAATATTGCGGTTAACTGTTTTTTACTGCCGTTTTCCTATGGGTAGCCTGACGGTCGGTAAATATTTTGAGGAAAATTTTTATACGATTAGTTGCGTCTCATCGATCTGAAACTATTCTCTGTTGAAGATCAGGCCAAAAAACGTCATTTAGACGGGCCAATTTCCGTTTTAAAGCGTTTAGAGGTTTGACTTTGCAGTTTGACCGTCCCGATCGAGCCTTTAACGTTGTCAGATGTAGTTGGATTTTTTTTCATACATGTATTTAATCTTAACGGTGATATCTGACGGTTGGAATAGATTTTCCCAACTTTTAGATTCAAAATCGGAACATATGCACTAATGTTCCTTAACTTGTTTACTAAGTGTTTAAGTGAATGTATAGTTTCAAATAGTTACTATACGTAGACTCTTCAAATGCAAATGTGTCGTGAAATAAGATATGACCGAAATATTGAAAAACGTCTATGGTTGAAAAATGAGAAGATTCCGACAAAATCTGTGTGCCGAATGTTGCGGTTAGCTGTTTTTTACTTCCGGTTTCCTATGTGTAGCATGACGGTCGGTAAATATTTTGAGGAAAATTTTTATACAATTAGTTGCGTCTCATCGATCTGAAACTATTCTCTGTTGAAGATCAGGCCAAAAAACGTCATTTAGACGGGCCAATTTCCGTTTTAAAGCGTTTAGAGGTTTGACTTCGCAGTTTGACCAAAAGTTTAGCCGACGAAAATTCTATTTCGTCGGCTAAACTATAGTGATCCACGCCTTTTCATTGTCCGCCGTTGGATGGGGGAGATCGGACGGCTGCTGAGCGCCTAAACTATAGCCGACGAATTAAAGAATTTCGTCGGCTATTCTTAAGTATAGGCGACGAATTAGAGAATTTCGTCGGCTATTCTTAAGTATAGCCGACGAAATCTTTGTAATTCGTCGGCTATACTTTCGGGTATAAGTTTGTTGCAGCCGAACCCTAGCCTCCATTTGCTGTATTTTTCCAAAACCGGCCCTCCTCCCTCTTCCTCCTCTAATCCGGCAGCGCCCCGGCCCCTCCTCCACTTCGGCAGCGCTCCGCCCCGGCCCCTCCTCCACTTCGGCAGCGCCCCGCCCTGGCCCCTCCTCCCTCTTCCTCCTCCCTATTCCGGCCGGCCACCCTTTCCCTCCTCCTCCTCCGGCCTGTCCCTCCTCCTCCCTCCTCCGGCCGGCCTCCTTCTCCTCTGTAAATTAAATCAATGTAAGTTTTTTTTTTCATTTATGTTAATTAATTGTTAATTTAGATATAATTGTTAATTTATGTATAATTTATGTTAATTTATGTATTTATGTTAATTTAGGTATAATTTATGTATTTATGTTAATTTAGGTCTAATTTATGTATTTATGTTAATTTAGGTATAATTTATGTATTTATATTTATAATTTATGTATTCATGTTAATTTAGGTATAATTTATGTATTTATGTTAATTTAGGTATAATTTAGGTATTTATGTTAATATATGTAATTTTTTTTTAAAATTAATTTTAATTGTATAATTTAGGTGTAATTGTATAATTTATACGTATAAATTGGTTATTATATAAATTGTTATATTAAAATATGTTAGTATTATTGGTTATTATATTAATTAGAATTTGTTATTTAATATAATATAATTTAATATCAATTAATGTATTAATGCCTCGGGCTTTAGATGGCCGATGCATTAAGAAACCTATTCGGAGGCCGTCGTGGCGGCAGATCTAGAGGTTCTAGAAATTCCGCCGGTTCCGCAGACTCCGAGAGGACCGCTACCCAGCCTGAGAGGACCACCAGCCAGCCGCGGAGGAGTGTAGATTCATCCCAGCCGCAGAGGACTGTGGATGCAGCCCAACCGCGATTGAGTGTGAGTTCTCGGCACCAGACCCTTCTCCAGGCGGGGCGGCCGTCGAGCACTTCACTTCCGTATGTCGGTCCCTCTGTGGCTCCGAGGTTTAGTCGGCAGCTATTTCACGAGGACATAGCTGCCGACGTTCCTCAGGTTCGTATGCCTGAGGTTCATCGGGAGCCGATGCCGAGTCCGACTCAGTCTGCTGCTGACTCGACTGAGGCTCCTACTCTCCCAAACCAGCTCTTCCTCCCGTACAACATTCCGGCGATACCGGAGGTCGACTATCAGGGTGTGCACATATGGCCTGATATGCCTCACTACGTGAGTGCTGCGGAGGCATACCAGCAGCAGCCATTTGAGAACCCTGACCACCTTATTTCGGCGAGGAGAAAAGGAAAGTCGACATACGAGTCATCCAGTTCAGGTAACATTTGATTTTATTAATTAAATGTTTTATTAAAAAGTAACGCACTAATATTTAATTTTATTAACCAATCGTCGTTTTTGTGATAGGGACAGCCGCTAGCAGTTCACGGAGGAATACGAGAGGTGTCATATGTTTTGACACCCTCAGGAGAACTGTTGAGCACAGCGAGAGGATTCAGATCAACGGACCTCCTAATCAGGAGGTTCAGGGGAAGAAAAAACGCGACTACTCGGGTTGCGTGGGGTCAGTGATTAGGGACAGAGTCCCTATGTTGTGGACCCGGTGGGCTGATGTGCCCGAAGAGATAAAGAGGGAGGTGAACAACGCCGCGTCGGTGAGTAATTTAAAAAATTTAATTTATTTATCGTAATATTTAATAATTTTCGGTATTATTACAATTGTAAAACTAATAAAATATTATTTTTCAGACATTCTTCGAGATTGCCGAACACAGGCGGGAATGGGCGGACACCCAGCAGAACTCGAGGTACGTTTGTTTTTATGATATTATAATTATCTTATAATTATTAATATTTTATGATATTAATAATATTTCTAATGCACTTTTGTTTTTTTCGTAGGTTCAAAGAGTGGAAGAACGAGCTGCGTTCCCACTATAACGAATACGACAACCTTGGTCGTATGGGTACTCCCAGGGAGTTTATGTTCCGGGAGTACGAGTGGCGTTGGTTGAAGACAGTAGACTTCAACAACCCAGTTATGCAGGTAAATACTAAACTTCAGTAAAAATGTTTATTTTGTTAAAATTTTAATTATTAGTTTAATTATTTTATAATTATTACACTAATATTTTTCGATGTATTTTTCTAACATTTTATTATTTGTTTGAAGCAACGTTCTCGGATAAACTCTGAGAACCGCCGCCGGAACACAACCCCCCATCATGCTGGTTCACGGCCGTTTGCACAATATCAGGAGGAAGCGCTTAGAGATCATTCTGATAGCAACCCGTACGTGGAGACGTTCAAGATCGCTTATCCACAAGCGACAGATCAGCTCGTAAGTCGTTCATTACTATTTTAAAATTTTAATTATTAATTTTACTTAATTATATATTTGTTATAATATTAATTTTTTTTTCCCGTCCACTTAGGAGAGGGTCAACCGGGCCGAAGAAGGCAAGTAGTTCGGGAGACACAACCGAACATTTCAGAGGCAGATCTGGAAGAAGCCATGCGCCATGTCGACCGGTCTAGTGTCCAAATGGCAGCGAGGATGTTCGACGCAGCCTTCTCAAACCGGTCAAACAACTACTACTGCCGGGGTTTGGGAAGTTCTGGACTAGGGCTTCTGAAGACCACTAAGGGAGGTCAAAAGAAGGGAGGCGGGGAGAGCCAATATATGAGGGGGGAAGTGCAGCGATTGGCCGCAGAATTGGCGACCTCGTCCCAGACAGTACAGGAGCTGCGCCGCAGCACACAGCAGTATCAGTTGGAGATGCGCCGCAGAACACAGCAGTATCATTTGGATATGGCCGGTTGGCATGCCGAATGCGACAGAATTCGGCAACACAACTACGACGGCCAACAAAGCTGGTGGTATGAGATGTTCGCGGCACAACAACAAGGCCTTCCACCCCCGCCCCCGTTTCAGCGGTTACCGGAACCTCCAATGCCTCAACCTCCCGAGTTCGGTCAACAGGATGACGAGCCTGATGGAGAGCAGGATGCTGGGGATGACGTGGTGGACTTTAGTGGTTTAGGTGATGATTAGGGTTTAGGGTTTATGTATATTAGAACGAATTTAATAAAAAGGGTATTTAGACGTGTTTCTTGTTGGTGCAAATGCATGGACTGTTTTTGTGATTTGCAGGTTGCTTGGAATGGTAATTTAGAAAATAATTTAATTTTTTTTTTTCCAAATGTAAGAAAAGCCGACGATTTTGGCATTATTTCGTCGGCTATAATAACTATAGCCGACGAATTTTACCAATTTTCGTCGGCTATAAGTTATATAGCCGACGAAAATTACATTATTTCGTCGACTATAACTAATTAATGCCTATTAAATATTAATATATTTCGAGGAAATAGCCAACGAAAATTTATAAAATCGTCGGCTATTGTTAACAACCAATAGCCGACGAAAATTTATGAATTCGTCGGCTATACTTAATGAATTTCGTCGGCCATACTCGAAAATACCCGACGAAATTCATCGGCAATTTCTCCCAGGTTTGGCCGACGAAAAATATTTTCGTCGGTAAATTCGTCGGCCATACTCTACTATAGCCGACGAATTCGTTTTTTTCGTCGGCCATTAGTATAGCCGACGGGGTTGTTCCGACGAAGTATAGCCGACGAAATTTTCGTCGGCAGATGGTATAGCCGACGAAAAATAGGCATAGCCGACGAAATTTTTTTCGTCGGCTATGCATTCGGATCTGGTAGTGTAAGCCAACTAGGAAAAGGAAAACTCCCTTTCTTGTTGAGGCCGGCAACCCTAGCAATTCTCCTTTATATAAAGCCATCTTTTACACAGAAAAACTTGTCACATCTCAAGCCTAAACACAAATCTAAAACTCTACCAAATTTTCTACCTTAAGTCTTAGAAAGAAAAGCTAGCCGATTCACCTTCACCTTCAACCGATCAAAACCATTCCGAGCCTCCATCTTTCACCACCGAGATCCACATGAGTTGCTGCCTCATGGTGTCTAAATGTGTGATCTACTCCTTTCGGCTTGTAATTCTTTTATTTTTCAATACTATGTCTATGTAGTTTGGATATTTTTTTGGTATTTGTTTTTATGTCTATGTAAAGACAATTTGTTTGTTTGGTTTTGCATGTTTAAAGATATTTATGATTTCGATTCTTGGAGCCTAATTAACTTTAAGGTATTGATTTCATGGTTTTATGAAAGATAAATATGCAAACACACTTTGTAAATATGTAATCGGTTAGGTCTTAGGGATGCATCCTTGACTTGATTCTTGACTTCTTCTTGAATGGTTGTTGTCTAGATATTGAATTCATTTGCCGTAGTAACATAGGTCAAGTTAGAACGATAAGTCGATTTGGTTTATGTTGTTACCTAGGGTTAGAGTAATTCCTACAACTTGCTTGTCTAATATGAAGAGTGACGCCTTGCATGTTAACTTGTTTCCGACTAAGAGATTTCGTGCTTTATATGCTAATTGGTTAATTTCTACGATAAGTGTCTTTAATCGATTAGCTAAAGATTAGGGTTATGCGATAAGCTAATTCTAAGTACCTTCGTGAAATCTAAAATCGACTAGATAAACCGATAAGGAGTTTAGTTAGGTTGGAATTAAGTTGAATCTTGAATATTTCTATGCATGTTTCCATGAGCCCTTACTTGTTACTTGTTTCGATTTGTGTTAGTTTTTGATGAATGTTTTGCGTGAGAGATGTTGACCAAACTTGTAAATAATAGATTATGTTATTTTTCAGTTTTTCTTCTAAATTTTCGTACCCTAGTTTTAGGGGCAACCCTTGCTGCTGACGCCTCAACTCCCCATCATGTGACGTAAATATGTGAATATGTGTGATTATTTTATCTAACATTCTCATGTTTCAGGTACCCTTAATCCCCGGCTAGAACGATCCCTACTTATTTCTATACTACTAACGATTGTAGGGTTTATTATTGTGTGCGAGCTTAGGTTCTCATCAAGAAGCACTTTACAAAACTTGATTTTTGATTCTTGGGGTTGTTAGATCCTTGAGAAGCTCCAGTTGTAGCTTTTGAGGTAGAGGGTGCTGAATAGGTTGGCTTATAGGCCATTTTCTTAAACTGTGTCTTGCTGACTAGATTAATAGCCACTCCTCTCTTCTTTATTCTGTCCTCTTCTTGCACACACATCATTATCAATTCATTCAAACACCATTTTTCCTTCTGTGTGTTGCAGCTACATTCTAGCTGGGAATATTGTGACTGCAACACATTCTAGCTGGGAATATTGTGAGAGCAGAGAGTTCAGAATTAGGTGAACTAGAAAAGAGTCATCAATGGTAATCCCGAGACTTCCAACTCCGTCAAACTTTATACTAGTAAGAACATTCATTAATGGCCCAGTTTCGGCCTTATCAGACACTAGAAACTTCTCCTCAATGTTCTTAAAATACTCCTTTGCTAGTTTGGCTTCTGGTATGCCACCTTTGACAGCTTCTGACATGGACCTCTTCATGATATCTAAAGCCATTCTATTGTGTTTGTGGAACTGGACATACTTATCCTTTGTTTCCCTAGTACTGGTGGTTGTTGATTCAGCCGGAGGATCTTCATGCAAAACATGTTTGTAGTCACTGTATCCTAGACACAATTTCAGGTCTTGTTTCCACCTCTTAAAATTTGATCCATTAAGAGTTTCCATTTGGTTGAAATTAAAAAGCATATTCATAGCTGAAAATTTTAGAAACTTTATTAGTAAGCAATTCATTTAGATAACTGGAGGGGCAATGAATGAAGTGCCCATATGAATGATGAATGTGTCATGCTTTACCTAGAGTGGCAGAAAGACTTTAGACACTTTTACAACTTAATCATATACCCAAAATCTGAAAACTCAACGGTTGGTATGTAGAACATATCCACACCTAGAGTGGCAATAAGATAGTTTAGGTTACCATATAAAGGTGAGTTTCAAACCTTGTTATAGGCTGATATCAATCTCAGAAGCCATAATCATTTAAACCTCCTATATGGAGCAAGGATTCAAGTTTCTGAAACTAACATCACAATGTGTTAATCCAATACTAAGGTCCAATAAAAACACTTTACATGGGACTGCTATAGACAGTACTATTTGTAAAATGCTTAAACTGGAACTGGATCAGGAAGTTAGAGTGATTTGATTGAGTTTTATACTTTATATTGTACTGTGCTTTAGATAAAAGGGAGACAGACTGACCACAACAAAATAACATCAATAATCATAAAAACCCAATCAAAAATACATTATAATCAATGTCCAACAAACAATCATATATATATATATAGGTCTCAACATGGCTATTGAATTATTACCTTTGCATGAAATCGTAAACTGGATAAATTATTGAAACACCTGGGCTTGAGGATTCTCATGAAGTTTGGTCGACGATAATCCGAAGACAAATAGAAGATGCAGAGGTATACCATTAAGAGTTCAACAAGATGTATAGAAATTTAGTCGGAAATTTTCTTGCTGGAAGGCTAAATCGAGAATCTCATCATCTAGAGCAATATACCCAAAAAAAAATTGGGGCTAGCCTATTTTAAACAAGAGGAAAATTCACCAATAGTGTCTCAACTCTTGTGACCCGGTCAGTTTGATACCTGACCTTTAAAATTGATTAAATTGATACCTGAACTTATGTTTTGCCATCAATGAGGTGCCCCGTCCAATTTCCATCAACAATTTATTGACGTGGGTCTAAAAAAAAGTAGACGTGGGTCAGACGTAGGTCCCAAATAAAGATCGCCACCAGATTGAGCAGGTTGTGGATTTGAGGGGTTTTTTCTAGAGAGAAAGACGGTGAAGAAAAAAGAAAAAAAAATGAGTAGGAAGGTTTCAGTTTCAGTAAAATGACTTCATTTGCCATTTCTGTGGGACCCACGTCTAAACCAAGTCAATAAATTAACGGTACTGTAACAGAAATTGGACGAGGCATCTCATTGATGGCAAAACACAAGTTCAGGTATCAATTTGATCAATTTTAAAGGTCGGATATCAAACTGACCGGGTTATAAGAGTTGAGACACCATTAGTGAATTTTCCTCTTTAAACAATGATAAACTTTTACTCCACTTTCCTATTTAGATGAAGGCCTTCGGGTCATCGTCTTTGGGCTAAGTTTAATTAAGATAATCCATACAAAATACTTGAATTCTCTCCCTTTTGGTGCTCAGCTGAAAACAATTTTTTTTTTTTTTTTTTTTTTGTGAAAACAAAAAAAGCCTTTGATAAAGTCATGTCGATTCTTAAGCGAGCACAAAGTGCTCTGATACCATAATGTAAGTTAAAATAAGTGTGCATATAAGTTGTACTGAAGCTTAAGAGAACACAGACATACTTGGAGATGTCATGGCTTACGATCACAAAATGTATTTGATGAGTTGACGAACTTGGTTGGCTCTCCTCTGAGCTATCCTTAAAGAGAGTTCTCTTATGGGCAGAGCAATGTATTCTCTATATGGTGTTGATAGCTAGAGCAGCGACCAAGCATATTTATATATAGGTTAATTAGCATAGGTACCTTCCCATAAAGGTTTTCCTATATGTATTAGCAATACGAATAACATTCCTGATTCATGTACAGATTCACACATATGTAATGTAATGAGGTGTGGCCAATTAATTAAGTTCACCTCAATGAAACTATGAATCATAATTGAGACATCGTTGCCAAGTCCGATTGCTTGTTCTGAATGAAGAGTAACAAGATGTTGTTCATTAAATTGACATTGATAAGTCCATATAATCTTACACTCAAACCCTAGGGTTTGCTCTTAAGTGTAAACTTATCAAACGTGAAGGGAAAAATGTCCGGTCGAGTAAATATTGTGATTGTTTTAAGCAACATGCAACAAGATTGAGTAAATATTATAATTGTTTTGAGCCTCTTGGGAGAATATGTAATATATAGTCAGAGATAATTTTAACATTGCCAAGATTTTTAAGGCCATGCATTTCCTTTTAAGCAAAAAACGTGTGAGGCTAATTGTCCATCAGATTTGGTGACTCAACATGGCTGGGCATTCGTTGGCTAGTCGAAATGGTTCTACGGTCTACCAATTTCAGCTGTTCATGATATATATTTACTTTAATTTATTCCATTAGTTAGCTTTTAACGGCTTGTTTGCGTCTTCTTTTTTCTTTTTCTTATTTCATGTTAGTTTGGATTTCGTGTGTGAAATTATGTGGCCTGAGTTATCTGATTTTTTAGTCCGGAATTATCTAATTGCTCTAGGTTCCGAACTACTGTAATTTTCGTTTATTAATGAAGTAATGTTTGATAATAAAAAGAAAGTATACTCTATCTAAACCCATTTCGTTTTAACATTACGTACACATATATAAAGAGGAGAATCTTATCTTAGCCTACTCATCGATGCATCAAATATTGAAATTATAACTAGGTAGAGAAGTAGGAGTTGTTATGCTAATTAACTAATAAATTAACCAAGTAGGTAATTGGAATCATTTGTCTGATGCAGCATGCGGGTGGTACAGTCATCAAAATCAAAATACTTAATATTAGCAAAACTGCTCGGTGCATAATGCATCAAACTAATGAACACAGTAACCATGGGCGTCGCCTGCGGTTTTAGTCTCCAACAACGTCAGAGTTCATCATATGCATCATATGCACATATTGGATTGATGATCGAGATCCCTCTTAATTAACTAGCTAATAGGGCATCCATGCATATGCCTGATGTTTAATTAATCACTATAGGTGGTTGAGTTGGTAAGAGTTTTGGTGTGAGAATCTCTCATACCCAAATTCGAATCTCGTCAATGCTAATTGAAATTAAATCTCAATTTATTCTTAATAGCTAGGAGAAAGGAAGCGTTCTGACAAGATCCTATAAAATAAAATATTTGAGAATATCGTCGTTGATTCTATTAATAAAACAATAAAGAAAATAAAATCGTACGTACTTACATGAAGTTTACTTATTTTAATTGTTACGGCTCCATTTGGTGGATATGAAATTCCAGCTTCACTAGTCGACTTGCTCCATCGATTAAACTATTTTCTTGGATTGACTCAATTTCTTCGAACTAATTAAGAAATTCTAGACGCCTCGCCATGGGATTGAAAACGATTTGACGTCGTGCGGTTAATATAAGAAGAAGTTGGAAGACTCGATCAACTAATCAAGAATCATATGAATGGTGGCATGGAGTCATGTAGGGCTGGGATCGGTCCGGTACGGTCCGATATCTTGCTCATACCGGTACTGTACCGACTTAATATTTCAGTATCGGTATCGGTTCGGTACTATATTTTTTAGTTTCAATACCGAACTGAACCGATACCGATCAGTATCGGTACAATTCGGTACAACTCGGCACAAAAACTGAAAAACTGCAGCAATATGTAAATCAGTAAATGACTAAACTGCAGCAATAAGTTGCATACTTGCATACTTGCATCCATTTATTGAAAAAAAAAATGCAAATAACCATAGCTCCTGATGAGAAAACATTCAAACGAAACTAGTTTCAACATCAACGAGTTTAATGACTTTAATCATTATATCACAATCTAAAAAAGTTGCAAGCATGAAAACATTGAAAAGAAATGCAAATACATGGATGACTTGCTAAGAATTTGTGCTCATCGACTAGAACTGAAATGCTATTGTGTGCTAACTGTTAAACTATCTTGCCAGGGTAACTCAAGCATCAACCCAAACTCACCAAAATAGCATAAAACAGCATGGAGAGTGTATAGAGCAACTATATAACACTATAACTTTAACATCAATTGTATAGAATGCAACAACATAATTTAAACTAAACACACAACCAGTCAAGAGTGTATAACTTTAAGATCTAGGCCAACATAGAGATTGGTACCAAAACTCCATGAAATCACAATTCACAAGTATCAACATCCACAAAACATCAATTAGGAAAAGGTCCACAAGTCCATCACCATCACAAATTCATATAGCATTCAGTTCAATAATAACAAAATAAGTTATAAAATTCAAATTGAAACCATTAAGAGAAAAAGAAAGTCTGATTATCTAGAGAAAAATGAAGCCGCAATTGAAAGCATTAAGAGAAAAATAAAGACTGATTCTCTAGAGAAAATGAAAGATATAGATCACCAAATACTTCATGTCTTCATCAACTTGTTTCTGAATCTTCGGATTGATCAGAGTTATCATACTCCTCTTCTTCGTCATCTTCACGTACTGACTTCACCATCAGACTGTAAATCAATGTCAACTTGTGTGGTTTCTTTTGATGCTTTTGGTAGAGGACAATTGCTTGAAGAGGCTGTGGTAGCATAATCTACATTCAAAAGTTAACACAAGAACTTAGTTAGAAACTTGAAAAGTTAGGATTTAGGAATATTAAAACGTAAACACAGGAAAATAGTAAGTTTAAATCTAATATTCTTTACCTTTCTCACAACTCTCAATGAACTCAAACTCTTTGATGCATGGTTCCTCTCCGGAATGATCTATTCTACTGCCCCTTAACCAACTTTGTAAGCAAATCAATGCTTCAACACTTTTAGGAGTCAATGAACTCCTAAAGCAATCAATTACTCTACCTCCAGTGCTAAAAGCCGACTCCGATGCAACGGTTGAAACTTGAATAGCCAATACATCCTTGGCGATTGCTGCAAGTATAGGGTATTTGGCTCCATTCATCCTCCACCATAGTAGAATTGGAAATTTCAGTACTTCCTTCTCATGTAAGACTTGAAGAGGGTCCAACAAGTACCTATCAACCCATGTGCAATAACAGATGCCTCGTCTTTTTTTGAAACCACTTTTCTCCAATCACTGATGTAGGAATGTCTTCCTCTACTGCCAGTACTTGTTACTGTGCTTTCTGATGAGTTTTCAACCTCTTCCACAGTTTTCTTCTTTGCAGGGGCATCCGTTGGTGCATAAGCATCATACATGGACATCATAAATTCATGCAACCTCCTCGTTTTAAGCTGTACCTTAGCTTCTGGAAACTCCTCTTGTGTGAACAAGTGAGTTATATGTTGTAGCTTAAACCGAGGATCAAGGATCAGCCCCATGAACACCAACGGATTCAAATCTGTAGCTTCCATAATACTTGAGGAATTTGGTTTTCATATGTTCTGCCATATCCATCAAAACTTTTTCGGATGATGAATGCAACTCCTCAGGTACAAAGAGCTTCCCAATCTCAATTTCCATCGATAAAACATCATGAAATGTAGTGTGGATTGTGGGTTTGTTACTTTCACTAACTCTTAGAGTAACCTCATAGAATACCCTAAGAAACTGCACAAACACTTCTGCCTTTTTCCATTCTTCCTCATGTGGTGGTCCCACTTTCGCCCTCCTGCTCGTGCTTGGAATTATATTTCCATCCTCATCAAACTCTTCATCAGGCTCTTTGAAATAGGCGGCAAAACCAGCGTCTTCAACTTCCATCCTTGCAAAGGCTGCTTTGAATTTCAAAGAAGATTCCAACATTAGAAATGTTGAATTCCACCTTGTGGGAACATCCATCACACACAAGCCTCTACAACGGATCTCTTCTTTTGCCACAACAGCCTTAAAACTGTCCAACCTTGCTGGTGAAGAACGCACATACTTCACTGCATTTCTGATGGCCAAGACTGACTTATTCAACATTTTCATTCCACTTCCAGCAATCAAATTAGTGACATGAGCTGTGCACCAAACATGCATGTTCCGACCTTATAAAATAGCTTCTGGCTTGTCTCTTTTTTTCAGTTTGGACCTAACATACTCAATGGCACACTTATTTGCTGCTGCATTATCGACAGTAATAGTCAGAACCTTGTTAATTCCCCATTGCAGCAAACAAGACTCGATCAAAAGACCAATCGAATTCCCACTATGAGAAGATATAGTGTAGAAATTGATTATCTTCTTATGCATTTCCCACTTATCATCGATAAAGTGGGCTGTTAGCACCATGTAATTCAGGTTTTGAACACTTGTCCAAGTGTCGGTAGTTAGGCAGACACTATGGTGGCACATATCAGACTTCAACTTCTTCCTCGTCTTATCATACAAACCTAGAAATTCCTTCACCAATGTTTTCCTACAAGGGACTGTCCACTGAGGTACTACAACAAAGCAAAAACGCCTAAACCCTTGCCTTTCAACGAAGGTAAAAGGAAGCTCATCAATTACTACCATTTCAACACAAGCTTTCATCACTTCATCAGGATTATATGCTACCATTTTCATCGAATTACCCTTGCTTTTATCTCCAGAAATCACTTTCTGATTTTTATCCACACTTCTCCTACCTGGAAAATACCTGCAGGTCTTGTTGATGTGCTTGATCATCCCCGAATTTCCATTTGACTTCGAATCACAAGCATAATCTCCTAATTTACCCTCAGGGCAGTATATACACTTAGCCCTCCATTTTTCTATGATAATATCTTCTCCCCCCCTTCACCTTAATGACTTGCCTGTGCCTATACTCTTTGAAATGCTTCCAAAAGGGGCTACGTTTCCTAGCAGCTCGAACACTAACATGAGTAACATCATCTATGACAATTGTCTCAGGGATTGAGGGAGAGGTACCAGTAGAAGAACTTGTAACTGCTGGTTGTGGTGATGCATCTACGGCTGCTTCGCCTGCTTCAGCTATCTTCTTACCCGTCTTTATCTGGAAAAATGAAACCAATTTTTGCATTACCCAAACAAATCGAACAACTGAATGAAATTATAGATTAGTAGCAGCAAAAGAAAGTAAGAGATTACTCTTAGTTTTCCCATGGAGAATGCGATGGAGGCTGCGTCGCTCAATGGAAAGAAAAAAGAAGAACAAAGTAAGAAATTGAAAGCAACGAGCCAACGAATGATTAATGAAGGTAACTTACTTTCAAGTTTCAATTGAAAGACTGAGGCTGAGGCTGAGGCAGAGAGGCGAAGAAGAAATTAGGGCTTCATTCGGTGCGCAGCAGAAAAAAAATTTCTTTTTATACATTCGGGTCGGTTCGGTTTCATTCGGTATGAGTATGGATTATACCGACCCGACCCATTTAAAATAATTCGGTATTCTGTTCGGTTCGGTATTGAAAAAAATTACCGGGTCATACCGAACAGTCAGTATTCGGTACGGGATGAACGGTTTTGGTACCAAAATTCCGGTACCAGATTCCCGGCCCTAGAGTCATGGACTGCCAAGATCGATTGGGGTGCAAATTAAGTAACTATATGACCAGACATTAATGAAAAAGTAAGAGAGAACTATTTATGTGATCAAGTAATAGCGATCTGTTTGTGAAAGTGAATTGGGCATGCACAAATCTGAATTCATTGTTGGCCTAGCCAGTTTCATGTTCAACATGATTGAGGGTTTGTTTGATTTTGTGGTTACCTAATTCTGAGAGGCATTTGATGGATGACCCTTCCATAGTTTTAGCCTGATTAACTTGCATACAAAGGTCAATATATACCTCTATCGAGCTAGCATGGGTCAGAATATGTTGTTTGTCTTTCATCAATTATCTCATTACGGCATGTACATCTAGAGAGATGGTTCCGACTTCCGAGTCTGATCATTTAATTTTTCTTGAATTATGTCTGATTGCATTAGCAGTGTGTGAATTAATGGGTTTGTAGGGTGATCAGCTCTACTGTTGGAACAATCAGCGGAATGTAAGGCCGTGTTGTGTACCAACTCTCATTTTCATTATTTTTCTGCTCCATTTCTTTGTTATAATAGATTAATGCTTTGTTGTTAGATTGTCATAGATCGATATTCCATCACTCATTGTTATAAATCAATCTCTACGAGTGCTTGGAGCCATGCGATTTCATCAGTCGAGAAGGGTGTGTACTGGATCGTCGGAGGCGGCACTAAGAGGCTGTTAACCATCGCTGGGACAGTGAAAGAGGGTCTAATAATTCTCTCAACAGGATTGATGGTGGTAAGAGAGGACTGGCACTTAATTGTCTAAGATGGATTGATCGAATGTAATAGACCAATTACAGGTTTCAACTTTGGATGGCCTAGAACTGATGTGTAGTAACCCCGATTTTATAATTCAATTTCGTGTAAATTCCTCGAAATTAATGGAAGGGTGGTTTACGGAATTTCGTATTTCATACTTTTTTATTAGTTGTTGCTCGAGGTCGGAAGTGATTTCGAGAGTTAAAATCCGAAAACCGATTAAGTTTCGATGGGTCAAAAGTTGACTTTTTGATTCGTCGTGAATTTCAGAAAGTTTCATTCACAAAAGTGTAGAGCTCGACGATACGAGTTCGTAGACATGCGGCACGCGTGAAACGGACGTCGTATGAAAAAGTTACGACCTGTTGAAGTTATTTCAAAAATCTGAAATTTCTATAAAAAAGAATTTAATTTCAGAAAAGTCAGAAATTCTGAAAGTATCAGAAAAATATCGCGAAACACTGTTCATCGTCCCCAATTCGAATCCGGAGCTTCTTTCGCGTCGATCTCCCTCGTCCGGCCACCAATCGAGGCGTGCGACGTGTCAAAGTGTTCATCTCGACGCCCTCTTCAGTTTGAGCCATGGATCGGAACCGGAGGAGCACAGAGGACGGAGCTGCGGTGCCTCGACCGACTGCCACCGTGTGCGACGGCGCTGCAGGCGACGCCCGGGGGTGCGCCACCCACCGTTCGGCTGGGTTTCTCCTTGCGTGTCTCCCTGTGTAGGTGGATCGTGTCATTTCACGCCGAATCGCACGGATCGAACGGATTTCTCCCCGACCCGTTTCAGCCGTTCGACCCGACCCGACCCAGCCCACCTTGACCGACCCGACTGATCGTTGACCCGCATTGACCGTTGACATGCGTTGACTGTTGACCAGACGTTGACCGTTGACCCGACCCCGGAACTACAGCGATTCGATGCTGCAGCGATCCGACTCGACCCTAAACAGATATTTACCATTTCTGGTAAATTAAGGTGAGTAAACCTCACTGTATTCGTATTAAATACAAGTTAATTATAGTATCTGTATTGTTAAATCTAAAATGAATTTACGGAAATGATATTTGTTTTAAATTGAATGAACTCGATCGACTACGGTTCATCGGTAAGTAAAATGAATTTAATATAAAAATAAATTTTAAAGTATTTTGATCAATGAACTATAGTTGGTATTAGTGGGCACTTCCTGAGAGAATGCCTACGTGTGTGTGTATATATATATATATATATATTTACGTGAAATATATATTGTGATGTGTGTTTACTGTTGTCTTCGGACGGCCACGGTTGTGGCGTACTTTTGTCTTCGGACGTTCACTGTTGTGATGTGTGTTTATTGTTGTCTTCGGACGGCCACGGTTGTGGCGTACTTATGTCTTCAGACGGTCACTATGTGACGAGGCAATATATCAGGAACCAAGTTTTTGGCCGGGTGATTGATTACGATCAGTTACAGCTCTAGTCTGTCTGCCGTTGCACGTCATGAGGGGTAACCAAGTTGGGGTTATCTGGGTCTCATGCTTGCATTGTATGAAAGAGTAATCGTTGAATTACTTCTTTATTGATTGCGTTGTGAATTTATAATTCACGAGTTGTGGTTGTCTTGGAAATGTGATTCTCATTTTGCACGGTATGAGGGGTACCCGTGTGGGGTTATCTTAGTCTCATGCATACATGTTTTTAAAAGAAAATTATTTGTGTTTTTCCTTTGTCTTAAAAGGAATGGGTTTTAAAAGAAAACAACGTGAGTTTAAGATAGCAATATTTTGGCTTCGTTTTGGGGTTGACAGATTTATTATATACTTTCATTTGTTATATATTCTGTTAATTGTTTGTGCGTGGTTTCCTGAACTAAACTATATGCAGGAGTCACGATTTTACTTGTTGTGTATGGATTCCTGAACTAACTTATATGCAGGAGTCACGATTTTAATTGTATGTGCGTGACTTTCTGAACTAAGCTATTTGCAGGGGTCACGATTTTAATTGTGTAAGATTTGCAGATTCCTGAACTATGCTTTCAAGCAGGAAAGTCTGAATTTTACCTTGTATTTTTGTGTGCGTGTGGTTTGATGGTGTAAGAGTGGCGCGTGAGCTCCAAAAGACAAATCCGTGCGGGCCGGTGGGCCCAAAGCGGACAATATCCTAAGTGTATGGACTGGGCTGTTACATGATGAGACGTAAAACCAATTTAGCATCGCAGCAAGCATGCTATCCTGATTTACTTGTTTAATTATGAAGATTATTGTTTTCTTGTTTGCTTGTTATGCTTGGTATTGTTTGGTCTGGTGTTTGTACTAAAGCGTATTGTTCATTTGGCTAGTAGCCTTTTGGATGACTTTGGTTGGATGGTTTCCTTTGTCATCACGGTTCGACGTTGTCTTCTCTCCTGTAATATTGGGTTTCCTATGAACAAAGTTTAATCATTAAGACTGTAGAAGACGCAGAGCTGATACAATAGTGAAAGCTTGCTTCAACTTGTGTGGTGACACCGTGACAGTGTGCTAGCTGCTTGCCCATATGGAATAGCCATATACATTGCTCAAATTTGTCGTAGTCTCGAGTAAAGTTCCTAGTAATCGTAATTTCAGGAAAACTATATTGATACAGATGATGAATACTTAGTGCAGTTGGGGACTTGGGGCTACTGATTGTTTTCGGATAACTTGTGTCAAAGGAAGGTATGTGTGAGTTTTAAGCGCGCTTAATTAATCCTGTTATGTATAATTTGGTCCGGGCCATGCATGTTATGTTAATTAAGAGGAAAATAATAGGAATACTAGACCAATATTTTCCGCAATGACAGAGTGATCGACTCTGATCATTCCTTCACCATTTGTTTGGTTTGATTGCTTCATTCTATCTCATGCTTTTTATTTATCATTAGTACTCGTTGAAAACTCTAGGTATACTAGAGTCTTGAAACTGACCATGGCTACCAATCATACAGTCGTCCTGAAGGATTATATATATATAGGAGACTTGAGTACTCTTCACTTACATACAAAGGCCTGGCAACAGGCTTTTAAGTCCCTTAATGTTTTGGATCAGGTAAATACCAGGGTTACACTTAAAAAAAATATAATTATACTAGAAGGTTCAGTGTTCAAACAACACTGGCTTTCAATTTTCATATATCTTCTTTCAGTTCGTCAAAAATGGCAGCGTGTCCCATATGTGATCGAACGTGTGAGTTAGTTGAGTTTTCTGAAATATAATGACCGTCACTAATTGGCCATACACATCGAGTGCAAGTTTTCTTTACAAACCAGATCCTTCAATCTGCAACGATAGGCGTCTGTCAGTCTGTCTCACAACTGGAAGTTGTCTAACAAGTATCTAGCTATCCGACTCTTTGTTATATCGATCCACTGCATATATAACGAGTATAACGAGCAGTTTTGGCTTCTTGCAGTTGCTATGCTTCATTCATATATATAACCTCCGGCTTTTATTTTTGGATAAATCAAGGCTAAATGAAACCCAGGAGAATATGCATTGAAGCTTAGAAAGTGCAGAATGCCAGAAGCCAAAGTTCACGCAAATCAGCAAATGCATTGAAGCTTCAAAGGAGACACTTGAGCCAGGAGATTAGGCCTAATGTCTCAAAGTTGCAGTAGTTAGATAGAGGAAGGCTAAATGACTGCTTTACTTTGCTACCTTGAAGAACCTAGCTTAGTTATGCATTTTATTAATAATATCCTGCCTTGGGTTACAAACAGTGAAATTAGTAGATCGAGGGTCGTGAATTCATCATGTTCTGAGAAAAAGTTCTCAGTGCTTTATCATTTCATAAAATTCACAAAGATGCAGTTAGCCCTGCATATGTATAATGATACTTAAGCTAGATTCATCTCCGATATAAGAAGCATCATGGGATGGGTAAGGGTTTGGAAAATTCTCATTTCACCAAAAATAAAAAGTTAAGGTATAAGATATAGGGAGGTTATATATATATATATATATATATATATATATATATATATATATATATATATATATACATCCAAAAATGGATTAAGACCATTTTGTAACTTTAGACATCTAGTTAAACCCCTTGATTAAAAATTTATCTTAAACCCTTTGCAGCAAGTCGATCTTTCTTTCCTAGGGTTTGTTCATATGAGGTGTGAATTGAACGTGGTGATCCTCATGCATGATGGCATAGGTATAGCTCTATGCATGGCTAAGTGATTAACCACAGACCCAATAAAACTTGTTCATTATGAATTTTGATCTCTTTCGCACCAGGGTTTGGTACGTAAACTATTCCAGGAACAGATCGAAGCGACGACTTTTTGTGGTCAAAAGTCGTCGCTTCAATACCGAACCGACAAAAGTCGTCGCTTCGCCGTTATCGCTTCATTTTTAGGAATTTCATTTTTTATTTTAAATTTAAATGCTAAAGTTCAATACTATTCCAGCCTTCCAGGCCATGCCACCTCCACCTCCACCTCCACCATAGTTTGTCACCTCCACCGTTCTCCACAATAGTTTGTCAAATTTGTCAACACTCCACCTCCACCGTCTTCAATTACATCTCCTCCTCCTCCGCTGCCCCCCCCCACCCCCCCCCCTAAAAAAAACCCTACCTCCGCCGCCTACCCCAAGGTCCTCGACAAAGACACCTACGCCGCCGTCCTCTAGCGCATCATCGAGCGAGACTTCTTCCACTACCAGATCGGACAGAATAGCCGACGAAAAAAATTTCGTCGACTATGCCAAATTTTCGTCGGCTATTCCTTCTGCCGACGAAACTTTCGTCGGCTATAATTTGTCGGTAAAACCAATGGCCGACGAAAATAACGAAATCGTCGGCTATTTTCGAGTATGGCCGACGATATTACCGACGAAAATTCATTTTGTCGACCAAACCTGGGCAAAATATCCGACGAAATTCGTAGGATATTTTCGAGTATGGCCGACGATATCGTAAACTATAGCCGACGAAATTCATCGGCTATTTGTTCTGAAATATAGCCGACGATTTCATCTATTTCGTCGGTTATTTCGTCGGAATATATTAATATTTTAATAGGTATTAATTAGTTATAGCCGACGAAATAATGTCATTTTCGTCGGCTATAACGGTTATAGCTGACGAAATTTGGTAAAAATCGTCGGCTATAGTACTTATAGCCGACGAAATAATGCCAATATCGTCGGCTATTCTTACATTTTGGGGAAAAAAATTAAATTAATTTCTAAATTACCATTCCAAGCAACCTGCAATTCACAATGACAATCCATGCATTTACACCAACAAGAAACACGTCTAAATGACTTATTATTTAATTTGTTCCAATATACATAAAATATAACCCTAATCATCACCTAAAGCACTAAAATCCACCACGTCATCCCCAACATCCTGCTCTCCATCATGCTCGTCATCCTGCTGAACGAACTCGGGAAGTTGAGGCATTGGAGGTTCAACTAACGGCTGAAACGGGGGCGGGGGTTCAAGACTTTGTTGTTGTGCCGCGAACATATCATACCACCAGTTTTGTTGGCCGGCGTAGTTGTGTCGCCGAATTCTCTCGCATTCAGCATGCCAACTGGACATATCCAAATGATACTGCTGTGTTCTGCGGTGTTGCTCCAGTGATCTCTGGGACTCGGCCGCCAATCTTGCGGCCAATCTCTACACTTCCCCCCTCATCTGTTGGCTGTCCCCGCCTCCCTTCTTTTGACCTCCCTTAGTGGTCTTCAGGAGCCCTATTCCAGAACTTCCCAAACTCCGGCTGTAGTATTGGTTTGACCGGTCTGGGAAGGCTGCGTCGAACATTTTCGCTGCCGGTTGGACATTCGATCGGTCGACCTGGCGCAGGGCTTCTTGCAGATCTGCCTCTGAAATGTTCGGTTGTGTCTCCCGAACTACTTGCTGCAACACTTCTTCTTCAGCCAGGTTCACCCTCTCCTAATTGAACGGGAAAAAAAAATAATTAATATTCTAACAAATATATAATTAAGTAAAATTAATAATTAAAATTTTAAAATCGTAATCAACGACTTACGAGCTGTTTTGTCGCTTGTGGATAAGCCTTTCTTGAACGTCTCCACATACGGGTTGCTATCAGGATAATCTCTAAGCACCTCCTCCTGATATTGTGCAAATGGCCTAGAACCACCATGATGGGGGGTTTTGTTATGGCGGCGGTTCGCAGAGTTTATCCGAGACCGTTCATTCAAATAAATAATACAATATTAGAAAAATGCATCAAAAAATATTAGTGTAATAATTATAAAATAATTAAACTAATAATTAAAATTTTAACAAAATAAACATTTATAGTTAAGTTTAGTATTTACCTGCATAAGTTGGTTGTTGAAGTCTACTGTCTTCAACCAACGCCACTAGTACTCCCTGAACATGAACTCTCTTGGAGTACCCATACGACCACGGTTGTCGTATTCGTTAAAGTGGGTACGGAGCTCGTTCTTCCACTCTTTGAACCTACGGAAAAAACAAAAGTACATTAGAAATATTATTAATATCATAAAATATTTCAAATTATAAGATGAGGAATTCCCAACGTACCTCGAGTTTTGCATCGCGTCCGCCCAATCCTGCTTGTGTTCGGCAATCTCGAAGTATGTCTGAAAGATAATATTTTATTAGTTTTATAATTATAACAATACCGAAAATTATTAAATATTACGATAAAGAAATTAAATTTTTTAAATTACTCACTGACGCCGCGTTGTTGACCTCCCTCTTAATCTCTCCTGGCACATCAGCCCACCGTGTCCACAACATAGGGACTCTATCCCTAATCAGTGCCCCCACGCAACCCGCGTAATCGCGGCGTTTTTTCCCCTGAACCTCCTGATTAGGGAGTTCATTGATCTGGATCCTCCCCCTGCTCTCAACAGTTCTCCTGAGCGTGTCAAAACATATGACACCTCTCGTATTGCTCGTTGAACTGCTAGCGGCTGTTCCTATCACATAAACGACGATTGGTTAATAAAATTAAATATTAGTGCGTTTATTTTAATAAAACATTTAATTAATAAAATCAAATGTTACCTGAACTGGATGACCCGTCTGTCGACTTTCCTTTTCTTCTCGCCGAAATCAGGAGCTCAGGTCTCTCAAATGGCTGCTGATGGTATGCCTCCGCAACACTCACGTACTGAGGCATATCAGGCCATATGGGCACACCACGAAAGTCAACCTCGGGTATGGCAGGAATGTTGTACGGGAGGTAGAGCTGATTTAGGAGAGTAGGCCCCTCAGTCGAGTCAGCAGCAGACGTCGCCGGACTCGTCATCGGCTCCCGATGAACCTCAGGCATACGGACCTGAGGAACGTCTGGAGCTATCTCGTCCTGAAATAGCTGCCTACTGGACCTCGGAGCATCTGGCCGGAGAGGGGGATGTGAACTGCTCGACGGCCGCCCCGCCTGGAGAAGGGTCTGGTGCCGAGAACTCACACTCCTCCGCGACTGGGATAAATCCACAGTCCTCCGCGGCTGGGATGAATCCACACTCCTCCGCGGCTGGTTGGTGGTCCTCTCAGGCTGGCTAAGGGTCCTGTCGGAGTCTGCGGAACTGGTAGAACTTCCAGAACTCCTAGATTTGGAAGAACGACGGCCTCCGAATAACTGTCTGAGTGCATCGGCCATCTGGAGTTTGAGGCATTAATACATTAATTAATATTAAATTATATTACATTAAATAACAAATTCTAATTAATATAATAACCAATAATACTAACATATTTTAAAACATACTAACAAATTAATATTTAAATTTTAACTAATTTTAAATAATACTAACCATTAACCTAAATATAACTATTTATATACAAATATAACTATATTTCATTATTAACATATATATAAATACAAATAACTATTTATATATTAACAAAAATATAACCATTTATATAATTAGGCTACCAATTTATATATATAATTAATTTAACAATTTATATATAACAATTTATATAATTAAAATTAAATATATAACAATTTATATACCTAAATTATAACAAATATATAACAATTAAATTTATTAACAAATATATAACAAATATATAAAAATTTATATAATTAAAATTAAATATATAACAAATATATAACAATTTATTATATATCAATTTATATAATTAAAATTAAATATATAACAAATATATAACAATTTGTTAAAATTAAATTTATTAACAAATATATAACAATTTATATAATTAAAATTAAATATATAACAATTTATATACCTAAATTAAAAAATTAAACTAAATTAAAAAACTAAAAAACCAAAAAACCTTCGGATCTGTTTTGGCGGAGGAGGAGGAGGAGGGGAAGGAGGAGGAGGTGGCCGGAGGAGGAGGACGCCGGTCGGGGGAGGAGGCCGGATTAATTTCGGGATGTCTAGGAGGAGGAGGAGGCCGGATTTCGGCGTGTCTAGGAGGAGGACGACGACGTTATCGGAATGGAGGAGACGCACGGCCGATTTGAGGAGCGGAGGAGGAGGTGTTTTTGCTGATTTAGGGTTGAAAAAGTCGGGCTGCTGCGGCTGTCTGCTTTTATAGCAGAGAGAATAGCCGACGAATTAAAAGATTTCGTCGGCTATTCTTTGAATGTCGTCGGCTATTCTATGAACATCGTCGGCTATACTTTGGAAGATCAGCAGCCGTCTGATCTGAGCCATCCAACGGCGGACAATAAAAAGGCGCGGATCGCAAGAGTTTACCGACGAAAATTATATTTCGTCGGCTAAACGTAAAGCATAGCCGATGATTTAAAATATTTCGTCGGCTATGCTTTGGAAAATCAGCAGCCGATGGATCTGAGCCATCCAACGGCGGACAATAAAAAGGCGCGGATCGCAAGAGTTTAGCCGACGACATATAGTTTTCGTCGGCTAAAATGTTGGTCAAACTACTAAGTCAAACCTCTAAACGCTTAAAAACGGAAATTAGTCTAGTTAAACGACAGTTTCTGGCCTCACCTTCAACAGATAATAGTTTCAAATCAATGAGACGCAACTAATCGTATAAAAATTTTACAAAATTGATTTAACGAACGTCAGGCTACCCATAGGAAAACGGAAGTAAAAAGCAGTTAACCGCAACATTCGGCACACAGAGTTTATCGGAATCTTGTCATTTTTCAACCGTAGACGTATTTCATTATTTCGATCATCTCTTATTTCACAACATTTTTGCATTTGAAGAGTCTACGTATAGTAACTATTTGAAACTATACATTCACTAAAACACTTAGTAAACAAGTTAAGGAACATTAGTCACTACCAGATCGGATAGAATAGCCGACGAAAATTTTTTCGTCGACTATGCCAAAATTTCGTCGGCTATACCTTCTGCCGATGAAATTTTCGTCGGCTATAATTCGTTCGGAAAAACGCCGTCGGTAATACCAATGGCCGACGAAAATAACGAAATCGTCGGCTATATGCGAGTATGGCCGACGATTTTACCGACGAAACATCATTTCGTCGACCAAACCTTGGCAAAATATCCGACGAAATTCGCCGGGTATTTTCGAGTATGGCCGATGATATCGTAAACTATAGCCGACGAATTTCGTCGGCTATTTGTTCTGAAATATAGCCGACGATTTCATCTATTTCGTCGGTTATTTCGTCGAAATATATTAATATTTTAATAGGCATTAATTAGTTATAGCCGACGAAATAATGTCATTTTCGTCGGCTATAAGACTTATAGCCGACGAATATTGGTAAAAATCGTCGGCTATAGTGCTTATAGCCGACGAAATAATGCTAAAATCGTTTGGACATCCTCGCTGCCGTTTGGACATTGGACCGGTCGACCTGGCGCAGGGCTTCTTCCAGATCTGCCTCTGAAATGTTCGGTTGTGTCTCCCGAACTACTTGCTGCAACACTTCTTCTTCGGCCCGGTTCACCCTCTCCTAATTGGACGGGAAAAAAAAAATTAATATTCTAACAAATATATAATTAAGTAAAATTAATAATTAAAATTTTAAAATCGTAATGAACGACTTACGAGCTGTTCTGTCGCTTGAGGATAAGCGATCTTGAACGTCTAAGCGCCTCCTCCTGATATTGTGCAAACGGCCTAGAACCACCATGATGGGGGGTTGTGTTACGGCGGCGGTTCGCAGAGTTTATCCGAGAACGTTCCTTCAAAAAAAATAATAAAATATTAGAAAAATGCATCAAAAAATATTAGTGTAATAATTATAAAATAATTAAACTAATAATTAAAATTTTAACAAAATAAACATTTGTAGTGAAGTTTAGTATTTACCTGCATAACTGGATTGTTGAAGTCTACTGTCTTCAACCAACGCCACTCGTACTCCCTGAATATGAACTCTCTGTGAGTACCCATACGACCACGGTTGTCGTATTCGTTATAGTGGGAACGAAGCTCGTTCTTCCACTCTTTGAACCTACGAAAAAAATAAAAGTGCATTAGAAATATTATTAATATCATAAAATATTTCAAATTATAAGATGAGGAATTCCCAACGTACCTCAAGTTCTGCACGGAGTCCGCCCAATCCCGCTTGTGTTCGGCAATCTCGAAGAATGTCTGAAAGATAATATTTTATTAGTTTTACAATTGTAATAATACCGAAAATTATTAAATATTACGATAAATAAATTAAATTTTTTAAATTACTCACCGACGCGGCGTTGTTCACCTCCCTCTTTATCTCTTCGGGCACATCAGCCCACCGTGTCCACAACATAGGGACTCTGTCCCTAATCAGTGCCCCCACGCAACCCGAGTAGTCGCGTTTTTTCCCCCCTGAACCTCCTGATTAGGAGGTTGATGATCTGGATCCTCCCCTCAGATCAACAGTTCTCCTGAGGGTGTCAAAACATATGACACCTCTCGCATTCCTTGTTGAACTGCTAGCGGCTGTCCCTATCACATAAATGACGATTGGTTAATAAAATTAAATATTAGTGCGTTAATTTTAATAAAATATTTAATTAATAAAATTGAATGTTACCTGAACTCGATGACCCGTCTGTCGACTTTCCTTTTGTCCTCGTCGAAATCAGGAGGTCAGGGTTCTCAAATGGCTGCTGCTGGTATGCCTCCGCAGCACTCACGTACTGAGGCATATCAGGCCATATGGGCACACCACGATAGTCGACCTCCGGTATCGCAGGAATGTTGTACGGGAGGTAGAGCTGATTTGGGAGAGTAGGACCCTCAGTCGAGTCAGCAGCAGACGTCGTCGGACTCGTCATCGGCTCCCGATGAACCTCAGGCATACGAACCTGAGGAACGTCTGCAGCTATCTCGTCCTGAAATAGCTGCCGACTGAACCTCGGAGCATCTGGCCCGACAGGCAGAAGTGAACTGCTCGACGGCCGCCCCGCCTGGAGAAGGGTCTGGTGCCGAGAACTCACACTCCTCCGCGGCTGGGATGAATCTACACTCCTCCGCGGCTGGCCGGTGGTCCTCTCAGGCTGGCTATGGGTCCTGTCGGAGTCTGCCGAACCGGCGGAATTTGCAGAACCCCTAGATCTGGAACGACGGCCCCCGAACAACTGTCTAAATGCATCGGCCATCT